>JAHLJT010009436.1:144449541-144824378 GCA_031308135.1 Acheta domesticus
TTTTTAAAGCTTTCTAATCCTTTGTATGAGAATATCATACGGTAAGGAAAGATATAGTGTTTGGCAGTTTACTAAATAATAATTCCGTCATATTTGAGGGATAATTGGGTGGACATGTGGAAAAATGAAGGGGAAGAGGTTATAGCCCAGATTTACTAGAACTGTTTACTTGTCTAGAACACAGACACTGGCACGAAATAATCTTAAAACTTCATCTCAGAATGCTTGTGATTTTTTTTCATATTTTTTTAATAGCTGGGTCATAGTTTTTTAAAAAAAACTAAGACATTTGTAGTCGACCACTTGGCAGTTCGGCAGTTGCCGCCGTCCTAAGCACGTGCGACCTTGCTTGAGGAGGAAGGCCACCAGAATAGCAGCTAAAACGTTGACAACTGAGCCTAGGAACGCGGCGCCTCCCGGACAGATTAGTAACGCATTGGTTGCGGAAGCCTGTGGTCTCACGTCTGTAGATTGTTTCAGTCTAGAGAAAAAGTTGTCTTTTCCTTTACCTAAGTATTTATTCTTGAATACGTATAAATATGGAGACACTCGTACAATCTGTACACGAGCGAAAACTCTACACTTTGTAAATAATAATTGTACGAAAATTGAAAATTGATTTAATGTAGCACCCAACTGCAAACGCTCATCCCCCGAAAGGTAGTTTACGGCATTATTGACCCGGTACTGTGCGAGAGAATTCATTCCAATATTGCTGAGCGTTGAGATAAAAATTCGCAGAAAATAAAATAGTCCCGTTAATTTGATCGTGAAAGATAATTTCAGTATTTTCCTTCAATTTAATTTTACATTAATATCGGCTTCTCTTTTCTGTCCATCTGTGCTACGGAAAAGGCGCACCCAAAAGAACTAATATGGAAAATTGTAAAATGGGATGATCATGAAAGTGGTATTTTGAAAAATACATCCCAACAACATAATCGGGGCCTAATATGTTCCCCTTCACTTCCCCACTGTCCCCCATCTATCCTGCACACGAAATGTCTTTTATCATTTCCCCATTTGTCATATACCCGTCCCCAAAACATGTGTGTTAGAATTCACGTTGTTCTAAAAAAAAAAAAGGCGTGTCCCCATGAGACAAGCAAACCTGGTTTAAAAGGCCTAGGAAGCATCGCTTCCGAGTTATTTACCATTATAATGTGTGTTGCAATAATCTTTTTTTGTATGTCATAATCTGCAAACTTCTATTTTTTCTTCTAAAATCTGTTTGATGTAGGATGGGGTGTAATTCTTTATCCACCAATATCACACTTACAAGGTCTTGTGTCGATTGTTTCTTATAAATTGCCAAAACTATCGTCTTCCGTAGCATACGATTACTTATGCAAACGATTAGAAAGCTTTAAAAATGATACTTCGTAAGTATATTCCAAAATGAAAACTTTATTGGGTGATACAGCAATGTATACAAATGTATAATAAACACTAAAATAAATGCAGAGAACCGTTGCAGTCAGTTTCAAAGTATATTGAAAGTCCAGGTGTTTTAAAGGCGGGAAAATGGTTTTTATTTTTTTAACTGCAGCCCAGTAATTGGAAAAATCTGAAAAAATACACAACAATTTGTGTGTAAAGAGGAACCTTTGACATTTTTTTCGAGCCTGTTCCAGGCTTCTAAGACACAGTAAAAAATATTTCTTGATATTTTTTTTCGAAAATATTTTTTTGTGTTCGAATTTGGGCCTGAGAAAATATTGAAAAATATTTTTCTGATAGTCCAAGATGTGTTCTTATTTATCATATTCTTTCAGTCTGATAAAATAGTGTTCAGTTGTCGAAAAAAATTGAAATTAAAAAAAACACGTTTTTGGCTGTATAGGGGTGTGGGTGGTAGGAAGGAGGCTAAGAAACCTTTCAAAAATATTATTTTTATGTTAGAATTATAGTGTAACCACTCATATGTAATTTGGTTGAGGGGAACTTTTTACCATCTTATCGGGGGGGACCCTTTAATAGAAACACTTGAGCGATAAACTATGTCGAGAGATCGGGTGACACCTCCAGCATTCGTTATCCATTGTTGCCTTTTCGAAATCTTTGCTTCTGCACGATTGAAATGCACTAGGGTGGCACCGGCCATCTTTCCTTTAAAACTCATGTTCTCAGAACGTGAATTTAAAAATTGGTTTCGAAGTTAACATTTGAAATCATGCAAGAATTTGTTTCTACTTTTCAGGAAAAAAACATATCTACATCAAGAACGAAATAAAATAGTTCAGCTATGTTAGTTTCTTATTTATGATTCTTTATTATGATTCTTTATTATGATTCTTATTTATGATTCTTTATTATTGAAAAAGTGAATAATTTTTAATATGCAGTAAATTACGCAGAATAAAACTGTTTAGAATTTAACTGGTTTTATTGTAAATCTATTACTCTTTGGACATATAAGCTCCACAGTTCCCAATTAAGAAAAACAAAAAAAAAGCTTGCATGAGGTTTTATTAGTTAAAAGGTAACTAGCAACATGTTTGAAAGAGTTCTGTTAGAAGTAAAAAAATGAATATTTGGCAAATACTTTTTTTTTATTCAAAATGTTATTATTCATGGAACGGCAGCTAAAACCCAACTAATTTGTGGTTATCAAATCCTTTTAATGCTACATGAAATGAAGTTTTAAAAATCATTGAAAGCGTCCTACGCCATAACTGAACCTATCCCCTTAACGCCGCGTCGCGAGTGACGTCGCTGCCTCTTCGGGCGGCGCGTCTTTTCCGGCGCGCGCCCTTCCTCGTTGGACGGCGCAAACAACGGCCGCCCGCCGCCCGCGCCCGCGCCCGCCGCCGCCGCCAGCGACGCGTGCCAGCAGTTTCCTCTCGGAGCGACCGTCGAAATGTGTAACACGCAGGTGAATGGGGGAAATGTATGTCACGCGGACTCGTGATGCGGCGAATTGTAAGTCAGGATATGGTGTAAATGTTGTACTTGTTGGGTCTACGGAAGTACGAGTATATGTTCCTTTACTACGTTTACGAGATGGAATTTGAATCAGTGGGCTGCGGGTGGAATTTGTTTTGAGGCTGATTTCCAAGTATTGTAATACTGTACGTGATGGTAAAGTTTCAGTTATTTCTGGGAGTCGCTTATTAATGTTTCTAGGCTGTGAAGATTCGTGGACACTCGTGGAAAAAGTTTGTTTTTTAATTATCGTAGTGATGTTACATCGAGAATGTCATAGATACTGTTTTGACTCTTTTTACAAAGAAAGAAAATTCTTCAAGTTGTTTTAAAACAAATGCTGAAAACTTGGAAATAAATTAAAAATAGCTAGATGTATTACTTTACAAAAACCTGCCCAAAACAGCCAACGGCAAAGATAATTATGGTTTGCCAACGTCATGACACGGTTTGCCAGCGCCACGCAATACTGAATACAAGATTCGTTCTGGAAAGACTAGGTTCATAGACATATTCTTACCGCCTCAGTTCTTAGAACATCCACATTCTAGACAAAGAATACTTCTATTTTGTTTGGTGTTACTAATGATGGGTTATTGCCCGCGAGAGGATTAATGTTTCTATTCAATAAAGACACGCTGTTCTTTTTGCTGGTTTATTTTGTAGGATTTTCCATCCAATCTCTTTCATCTTGTTATCGAAAACACACGTATCGTACTCTCCTCGAATCGCAATAGAGAACACAAGTTCTGGGCGGCACAGAGTGCCCTTCACTGAGGGGAAAAGGAGAGAGGGTTGAATGAAGGAAGAGACTCTGGCGATGCGCTGGGTATTTTCCGGGCCCCGATGCCGTGAATCCAGCACGTTGAGCATGCGTTGTTTACATGCGTAATTAACAACATTTTATACTACTCATAAGATTTATGTTGATAAAGGCATTTAAATGTCCGAAGAAAGTCGATTCTTTGCAAATATCTTACATTATTTCTTAACAATTCTTGAACACTTTCTAGCTCTTCACTTAAGCAACAATTTTCAATAAATTCTATAATTTTGGAAGAATGTCGGAAAGTCAGCAATTCTCTCTGTCGCGTCAGAAGTGGGTGATCCTTAGCCTCCAATTGAAGATATTACATTACATCGTCACGGGCAGCGCTAGCTTTTGCATTGATATCAATACGCTGTGGGTGTGGGGGGTGGGCTGGCAACTTCCCTTCAGGTGCATCTACCCCGACATTGACTTCCTTCTCATACTTTCATTTATACCATACATCTCAGGCTAAGTGATTCTCATCTCATACGACACACAACAAACACCCAGCACAGATGCACATCACACATTACTCTCTCACCACCTCTCCGGTCTGTCTACCCCTCTCTGTCTGTCCCTCTTTCGCTCGCTCTCTCGCGCGGGGGGGAGCGCTCTCAGCATCTCTCTTTCTCTCCCACCCTCTCTCCTCTCTCTCCACGCACACGCCTACCCACTCTCCCTCACGCACGCGGAGGCGCGTGCGAGTGCGTGGGCGCTGGCGATGCGACGCCGCTTTACGTAATGTCCCCGCCCCCGCCCCTGCCCCGGCCGGCGCGGCGCGGCGTGGCGCTGCGCGGAGCGGAGGAGGTGTATTTCGGGGCGGAGGCGCGGGCGCGGCTGGCGGGCGTCCAGCGGCGCGCGGCGGGTGGGGCGGTGAGGGGCGGGGCGGGGTGCGAGTGCCGCTCGGACTAATTCGGACCTGCGCCCGGCCCAAGGGCGACGGCCCCCGCCGCGCCGCCCGCGCCGCCCGCACACGCCCGCGCTCTCATAGAATCCTTCTTACAGTGATCGCCATCCTAGTTGTTGATTTTTCACTTTCATTTTCTTTTTATTCGCATAGTAAGTTACGTAGATCAGTACTATAGTACTTTTACGTATGTATTCTTTGACGACTTAAATTAACCTAAAAACGAAGTGAATTCTAAAACTTACTACTGAGGGTAAGGGTGCTCATGAAGCGCCTTACTTATTCTTCAATTCGGTCTGTATGTTCAAAAATCTAGAATTAGGAACCTATTTTTAATTCTCGTACGGTAATCTGGAATTTGAGCTAGGTTGAAACGGGATAGGTGGTCGTTTTGTGTGATGTATGAGTCGAATTTGCTAGAGATCTTGGTAGTAAATGGAATTATGTATGGGATATTTAATTCTTTGTGCGACTGTAAATTTAAAACTAACCATTGGGCTTGAGTTATTATTCTGAGGTATTTGTTTTGGACCAGTTGGATTTTGTTTAAATTGGTTGTTGAGGCATTTAACCAGATGGGACACGCATAGGTCGTAATAGGCAAAATAATATGTTTGTAGAGGGCTGTTGCATTGTTTAGAGAGATTTTACATTTGTAATTAATGAGTGGTTTTATTTGGAGTATCTTTACTTTTGCTTGACGCTTTTTTGCATTTATATGGTCTGTCTATTGTAGCTTCGTATCAAGATTTAGATCTAGATATTTGATGTTTTGATTGGGTCCTGGTTGTCGCTGGTGATGTTATTAAGGATCGCCGATAGTAAGAGTGAAAGTTTTCCTGTTTAAATAATTTGAACTCTTGTCCCGAATCCGAGTTGATGTTGGGTTTGATGTGGTCCGTTACATGTTCATCGGTTAATGAAGGATAATTAAGAAGAAACCTTCATGTAAGGTTAATAATGAAGAACGAAGTTTCCATAACTGCCGTACGATCTAAAAAAAACTCACTTCAATAATACATAACGCCACCTTTCGATTTTTATTAAAATTGTTCGATTTTACAGAAACAGATGTCCAATAATCTCGTTTTTATTCGTCATTTCTGTGAATTGATTTGACAGTTTCATTATTCGTTTAGAATATTACGAATTATTTTCAAACGGCTGGTACGACTGCAGCAATGAACGTTTTTCGGTACAGATTGCGTGTCATGCAGAAAAATCGAACGAAGGTGCAGAGCATACGATTCGTATTGTCTTGTCCCTTGCTAATGCCTTACCTCACAGCTTTCTCTTAATTACAACGCTGTGCCTTTTATCTTGTAGTAAAAGTTGCAGTTGCATTTGCATTTCTGTTTTATATACCATTCGTGATCAGAAAATCTCACTACAAGCAGTAGTTCCATTGCTCAGTGATGAATACCCAATTAACAAACATATTTGCGTAACAGAAACCTTAAGTTCAGTGGGAGGTATTTGTGAGGTTGGTGAACAGCGACGGGTTTCCTGTTTATATTATGCCGAGGCGCGGTTCGTTCAACACGGTTTTCCTTGGTGGCCCGGCCGCTAGCCGCTGCTCCGATCGCCTTTGGCACCCGGCTCGGGCCCATTGTCACGCGTTGAGGACGCACGATCATTGCCAGCAGGGGCTCCGAGGGCGAACTCGTGTCGACCGTCCAGAAGGTTCTCATACTTCTCTCGACAGATAGTTGGAAGCCGCTTGAGAAATAATGGCGAGGAAATAGATCAGCGAGTTGACAGATGTATACTGCAGAATGGTATTGGGGACTCTAATTAAATGTTTTTATTGATAGAACGGACATGAGAGATGCGTTGTATGTTTTGTGAAATAGTTGTTGAATAGGCACCGGGCGATTGCTCTTAAGCCATTCCTTGAAGTGTATTACTGTACATACATGCTTCGCTAACTACAGCTATCCTACATGATACATTCAAAATAAGTATTTGAAAGTGTTAATTTAATTAATTCTCATGCCCTTTAGATATTCCTTTTATCCTATTTTTATTATAATGCTTTTTAGAAGATATATTTACAAGTTCTATCTATATTTCTATGTCCACGCTGTAATAAAGTATATAAAATTCATCTCACTAACGTTACGACCACAAGCTCTAGTAATCAATATAGACATCTCATTTCGTTAATTCGTTATGTTCTGTTACCTCGTGTTTTAGTTACTGATTACCCTGTTGTCTATTGTTTGAAAAGTGATCTCTTGTCTTAACCATGCCTTTCGAAGGCGTAGTATCCACAACGATGATGACGCTGATGATGACGATGGTGGTCGGTTTGTGTATGTGTGTGGGTGGCAGAGTGGCGCTGGGGGGCGGGCCCGCTGCGAATAGCCAACGGCGCTGCGCATTGGCAGCGGAGGCGCCGACCGCCACCACCGCCTTCGTTGTCAGCGTTCCAGTTCGGCCGGCGGTTCTGCGCAGTTGGGGGCTCGCCTCCCGCGCCACCAGCCACGCGCCGCCCGCCGCCCGCCGCCCGCCGCCCGCCGCCCGCCGCCCGCCGCCCGCCGCCCGCCGCCCGCCGCCCGCCGCCCGCCGCCCGCCGCCCGCCGCCCGCCGCCCGCCGCCCGCCGCCCGCCGCCCGCCGCCCACCGCCCGCCGCACGGCGCCAGCGTGCGCGCTAATTGCTGAGGCGACCGCGTGCCTTCGGCGGCAGAATTACTCACCGTTGTCTCTTGTGCCCGCTACGCAGGGAGGTACCAATGCGAAGATTGAGGACAAATCAACATTATTCAATTAGCGCCTTCATTGCCTTTTGCTTTGTATAGGACGGTTTATCTTGGTAGCACATTTCAGTAGAAGGTACATTTTGCGAAATCATTAATTGAAATAGTTTATATTTCAATTAGTAAATTTGAAAACAATTTTTTTAAAGAACCGTAGTAAAAGTTTGGAAATTGAAAATGTGTATTTTCATTTTCCTGCGACATACCGACTCTTACCATTTCTAACCGTTTAATAAAGCACTTTAAGATAACTTATTGCCAATTATTTATTATCGTTTGGAGTAGTTGCGAGGAAGAGGCATAGTTATACGTATTTTCTTCCCGGATTCTCTTGAAGTCTATCCCCGTCGTGGATTTTCGGAGCGCCTGAATGTGGTTCTCACTTCCATCGCCAAATTTTCTGGGCTAAGTACCATATATCCGAATTGTGTGGTCTGGGGAGCGTGATATCTCATTAGGATGGCTATTGTCGGAGGGATTTACCTTTTTCCTGCGCTTTTTCAGGGCGATTTTACATGCCACCAGCGTGACACGGAAGAGTGAGAATTGTCATCCTTCAAAAAATCTACTGCCGCAAGCTGGGATCGAAACAGGAAAGTTGAGGGTAGTACGAAATTAATAGCAATATGTCCCACCCCCTGAGTGTCGGGAGCCTGTGTGCTAGCCATCCACCTTGGGGGCTGGACGTATTGCTATTTATTTAAACTATTAATGACACAGTACTTCACTCACATTGCACCGAAGTACTAACATACTTTAATCCGTAATGCTAACAAAGCATAATGCTTAGATTAATTTCCAAGAATGTTAGCATTGCTTATAAATGTCACGTATTTCCAATCTTTTTAATCTAAATATTCAGTTAACTGTTGTTTATTCCCAAATACATTGTAGAGCGCTAAACAGAACGTAAATTAAAATTCTGTAAGTAATTATACACTTTTTCATTGATTTTATTAATACATTTTAAAATTTAGGTACTAGAGTCTTCGGGAGGGCAGATGATGTACTCTCATTAGTAGTGGTAATTTTTTTTGTCGCTTCTAATATTCTCGTCATATAGCGACCACTGGATTGTTTTAACTGTAGGGGAACTGTAGGAAGAACACATGAGAACAACACGAACACCCACTAACATCCATGCCCGAGGCGAATGGAACCCGCAATCCTTCGCGTCGAGGCACCTACGGCCCTTCAGTCTTGGCCACCTCGGCTTTCCAGGGCGGCGGTGGTGTATTTTTTGCAACGGAAGTGCAAGCAGAAAGAAATAGGCGCATTTCCCTCACAACTTCATTGACTGCAGTAATGAAGCAGTGAGGGAAATGCATGCTATAGATATGAGGGAAATTCATGCTATGGATATGGATGTGGGGGAATAGCATGCTATGGACCCAATATATAATATTTATTGAACTGTGAAATGGATTGCCAGAGTGTAGGGGGTGTCAGAATTAGCGAATGCGCAGAATTACCAAAAGAAAAATAAAGGGGAGATAAGTCGTGTTGCGTCTTATCACAGGAAGCCCTCCAACGCCTTCTCGCTACTTTGGGGCGCGAAAACCACAAGATTCCGCCTGTGATGGAGTGTGAAGTTGCCGATTACTACGGGCTTGGTATCCGCATGTGCTTTTGCTTTGTTTGACGCACTTCCCTTCTCCGATGTGCTTTCTATTTTTGCCTTATATGACTGTGTTTGTTGTGCCTCGGTGGGGAAATGAACGACATTGAATATCATCATCATTAATGATTACTCGTTGAAGTTGTTCAGTGGTTGGCAGTTCAAAATTTCTTCCTCTAAGTCTTCTCTTCCGGGGCGAACCATGGTAAAATTGTCAAACCTCTCACCTTCCACGTCTAGGTTCAAAAATTAAAATCCAGGATGATCCACTAGGAATTTGTGTTGGACAAAGCGAGTTAGTGGCAGAATTTCGCAGGATTTTCCCGTTTCGCCTGTCCATCTTTCTGCTATTACTCCATCGTCATTCATATAATTATCATGACCACCAATCCATCAAAACCATTCGTCTCGGCTGTGGCCAAAAATCTGGAGACTGAAAACCACAATAAAGAAGAGTTCCCTTGTAGGAGAGTGAATGCTAACGAATGTTTGTTATCAAACATCATGAAACTATTTGAAGAGTTGTCTCATATAAAATATTCTTCCTTGCTACATGCCATCACCATACGTATACCTACACTTTGATATGGAAATAATGGAGTGGGGATAAACAAGTTTGTGCATTGATATAAAGGAGAATAAAATTAGTAATTCAAAAACGGTCTCTGATAGTTGGACGCTTTTCCGAATCATCTATGTTCTTACTTTTAAATACTTTGACAAATTCAACCTTTTCAAATAAACATAAAGCGTAATAAAAAGTATGTCAAAATCAATCCTCGTGCTTCTTTTAGAGAATACATTATACATCTGTTAAAATTAACGAATATTTTCTCTCAATATGTAAATTGCTTTGAATCAATCGAATAGAAGATTATCTTTGGTGCTCTGAAAAGTCAATTACACATCGTGTTCGGCACATTACTTGCATGCATTAACGTAATGAGCAAGAGTTTCAGATACTTGAAGTTATGTTTAGTCACTTACCAAGTTCGCCATTGTGCTTTTGAAAAGTGACCGAATGCGCTTGAAACATGGCAAAAGTCCGTCATGATATTGTACTAGCCGAAGACTTATGAACAGGCGTATTGTTTCTGTTTAGACTTCTGCTTACCTAATGATCTCTATGCCGAATGGCAGCCTATTTGCCTTCCATCTCACTGCATTTCGTTACGACTACTGATGTAGCCTGCCTTGAGGTCTAGACGAAGCTGTCGGCTACAATCTGATATTTGTTGAGCCTTCTGAATTGATATTTTATAACTAGAGTGAATAGTAAAATAAAATATGTATTGGCCTGTGCGTTAAATTTACTGATGAATTTTTGTTTCAGGCATTTTCAAATCATTGGATTCTACATAATGAAAGATGTAATTGTTTTTATTACTACGGTCATTTCTGTAAAAGGACTGCACTATTATGTCGAGAACACTTAGTTTGTATATCGTCTTTTCTTGTTTCTTTCATTTCCTTTTCTCGCTTTCAATCTCCCGCTCATCTGCCTCCCGGCCCCTCTCTCCATCTTCATCTCGCTCATTTTCCCTCTCTTCATTTCTCTCTTAATTTCCCCCTTTCCATCTAAATTTCCCTCTCACTTTCTACCTTCTCCTCTTTCTTTGTCCCTCTCTTTCCGTCTCTACCTCCCCTTTCTCTTCCCCTCTCTTCTCCCTCACTCTCAATCTTTCTCACCCTTTCTTGCTTTAGAGCCCAAATCGAGCCTTGGGGTTTTCCCTAGAGACCTCACAGTATTGACGAATTCTTTTAGAGATCATGGGGGAAGGTCCATTTGAGGATTGAGTTTGACCTTTGTGTGCGAATTTATCCAGAGGGCAAAACCAATTACGGAGTCAGCCTGGAATGTATTATATATGTTGGTCTTGTTATTGATTCTATTTATACCTCGCTTACTACGACTCCGATGCAATTGAAATGAATTCGAGCGTAACCTTGACCTCGAGGCGCTGTTCCGAAATGAACGTGGAACTGTTAGTTATATGTCTGAAGCAGATAAACCCAATTAATGTTCATTCAAATTTAAAATTAGAGATAATTTTCGAATTACAGTTCTAGAGATATGAACGGCTGAATCCATCTAATAATCCTACTCGTGAATAAATTAGTTTTACAAACCACGTTTTCTAAGAAAGCTAATATATTGAGAAAGTGTGTTGTATTTCTATGTGTCTGATATGTATTAGCAAAAAATATCATCCTATTTTGGCGATACAAATATAATATGAAGTGCGTAAAATTTAAATTTTAAGCGATTATCTCAATGTACAGCCACCGTGATACTCACCTGTTTTGCCATCCACCTCTTCATAGTACTAATTCGTGAACCCATGAGTCACCCCTGAGCCCATCGTGTCAAGTTCTGTGTTAGAGAAGAACCCGGGATACACCTAGATGGCGCTGACGGAGTAGCCTGTAAGCTCGTAACTTCGCTCCATGTCTTCTCAACCACCTGATCTTGTCATTCGAACCCACAGTCCTGCAACGCGTACTTGGGCGTAATGCCCAAAGCCCCTGCACCGCCCAGACCGGCGTCCACATGAAGGACTTATTTGCATAATTTCTTAACGGAATAACGCAATATTCTCACCCGGGGACGTCTTTTTTCCTTCATCTTGCACCACGAGGCATCACTGAGGCGTGGGCACCGCGAGACCAACCTTGAACTTTGCCCGTGTGCTCGTCTACAAACTATTTTCGACGGCTCGTCGTCGGAGACTAGTGACTGGCGGCGAGGCTGCCGGACGGCCTTCCCGGGTGTCGATGACTCTGGGAGCGCAGACTGGCTGCGCAGCGGCGGCGGCGGCGGCGGCGGCGGCGGCGGCCACCGGACGCGACAGAGCTAGCGCCTCGCACACTGGTCCGAAATTGATCGAAAGGTGCCCAACTACGTCCAATCTCAAAATTTGGCCACTCGGAGGATGGTATGGGTGCTTTGCGAAGATGTAGCTGTTGATTACAACTGATATAATAAACTGATATAATTATTAACATTTTCAGCTGCGGTCATTTGCGGCTTCGTACTGCGTTTTTACACACACACACACACACACACACACACACACACACACACACACACACATATATATATATATATATATATATATATATATATATATATATATATTGAATCCACACAGGAAATTTAAGTAATTTTGGGTATCATGAAAAAATGAACTTTGAAAGGAAACAAAAAGAGTAAAATAAGTATAGTTTCAACTTTTCAATATATATTTACAATTTCATTTTTATTATTTTTTTAAATTTTTCGTCGGTCTAAATTCGTGCTTAACAAATGCATAATACTATAACACAGCATTCGAGGGCGTTTGGGCGCACTGGGCTGCAGCGGCCAGACGCGCCAGGGCGATCGCGTCGTGCCTCGGGCGGGCCTTCAAGCGCTCGTTGGGCCCAGGCCGCCGCGCCGCGCCGCGCCGCGCCGCGCCGCGCCGCGCCGCGGCGGATTCGAGTGTCTGCGTCTGATTTGTATTTCGAGTCGAGGAGCACAGCTCTCATTACCATAGAGCGACCACTCGTTGACGTCACGCTGCGCCATCCATATGAAGCAGGTGGGCCGAGCGGCAACGGCGCCCGGGGCCTGCCCCCTCGCCCCCGCCCCCTCCTCGCCCCGCGCCGGCCGAGTGCGCAAGCGGTCACAGCCGCAGCCGCCGCCGCTGATGCCGCTGCCTCCGCCCTGTCACCCGTATTGTCACAGCTTCGCAGCTACCGGCTCCGCCGCCGCGGTCGCTATATTTTCTGTGGCTATACTTCGATTTTTCTGTAATGGCCGATTACATTAGGACATTATTACACCTTCCGCCTTATAAAATGAATCTTTTTAATTTATTCGCGAACGTGCTTCCCAACGGGGCTCGTAGCCTTATAAATATGCTTACCACTGTTAAAAAGGTTTATTTTATAAGGCAGGAGGGTCATGTCATCGGCCACTATAGAAGAATTGAAGTAGTCTATGTTTGCATTGCATGCTCTGCCGCAAGTGGCGTACTTCTGCTCCCCTCTCACACCACCTATAGCGTTGTTCTGAAGGATATTTCAAATTCCGTAGTTCACCCTATAATTCTGTGAGATGTGGGTCTTACCGTTTTACATGCGTTTCAACTTCTTTTACCATCGTGTGAAATACGCGCATTCTACGTATATCGTTCCCACCGAACATTAGTACAAATTGAGGTCTATTTACAATTACAAGCAAAATAAGCAGTTGCTTGAAGATTTTATCCATGGGGGCCCCTCGTCCGAAAAAGAAAATATAAAATATTTGAAACAGTCATTAAATATGTTCGTCTGTAAAATATGTGTTCATAAAATAGTCTAATTTGAAAAGTTATACCATTAGTGTTTTCTAGTCATTCTAGACATTTTTTTTTCGAAAAGGGCCCCAATAATATTTTTTACTTGGCGGACCCCATGCCTTAATCCGGCCCTGCTATACATCCCGACTTACGTTTCGAAACAGCTGCGAAAAAGCAAGCGAGCAACGTCTGGAATGCACGAGTTCCAAAATGTATTTCCGTTATACTGCGATTTTTCTAAGAGCGACCCTCAATGCCACTCAAATCCCATCTTCGCGATGGAATATGTCACGGCATTTCGCGTCTTTACCAGTCGTTCCGCTAGATTTCGCACGATCGCGACCGTATGAAGCAGTGCTTGCGATCATGCGACTTCTACCGGCAAGACCGAGAGACGCGAAATGCTGTGACATATTCCATCGCGAAGACAGGATTTGAGTGGCCTTGAGGGTCGCTCTTAGAAAAATCGCAGTGTAAATCGCCGTGAGTCTCAAGAGGCGATGTGTAAACCAAGGCCGTGCGGCGCTCCGAATCGAGGCGTGCGAGGGCCACGTGTCGCCGGCGCCTGCGCAGCCGCTCAGCGCAACGCGGGGCACAGAGCTCGTCCCGCGGCGCAAGAGGCCCGGGCCGGAAGCGGCGCGGCGCGGCGCCGGAAACCGCACTGGCCGATGCATGGCGGGAGTCCCCGCCCGCAACCGCCACCGTCTCCTCCTCCTCCTCCTCCTCCTCCTCCTCGTCTTCGCGGAACCTCTCCAGCCCGCGTCTTCCGATACAGTTTATCGCGACGTCGCTAATGGGGGCAACGATAGGTCAGTTTTTTCCTGATACCAGAATTTTTGTAGTTTTTGCACCCTCGAACATGAAGCACTATGGATTTTCTGCGCATGCGCAGATGCACTAAAGTGATGGGAAACTAGAACTGCACATGAGCAGAAGATCGATAGTGCTTCACATTCGAGTGGGCAAAAACTCTCTTTTATTCAACACGTGACTGTATCGATATATGGAGAGAGTATCGAAATAATGAAATATTTAATCAATATTTACTGGTTTTAATGAGTGAAAACTCCAAGTCTTCATTATGTTGTGATAAATCCATTTCAGCTATAGTCCACCATGGGCTAATGTTGCTAATAAACGTTAGATCATTTCTTTCCTGATGCCAAAATTTTTATTCAACATATGACTGTATCAGTACAAGGGGAGAGTATCGAAATAATAAAATATGGCAATAATATTTGTTGGTTTTTAATTAGTGAATACTCGGAGTCTTCATTATGTTATAATAAATCCATTTCAACTACAGTCCATCATTTTGATTAAATCTTACAACTTATACCAATTTCAGTGTCCAGTGCATCTGTTGAAACGTGCGCCGTTTAAAATTTGGAAACTTCAATGTGTGTTACAATCAAGAGATATTGAACTAACCGTTCCATTATTTTTTTCTCATTTCGCGAAATATGTGCGAAACACAGGCATTTTGCTTTACAGGAATATTATAGGCATAGGTCATTAACACATTGTAGACATAGATGCATCGGCTTTTTAAAAAATGTCAGCTGTTGATCTGCATATCAAAATTCCCGACATAAGAATTGGTGGTATAAAAAAACGCGTTGGAAATTTCAATTAAGACGAACAGTAGACATTGCCTTTTTTTTTTGTTTTTCGTCACCGGCAAGTACAAAATTTAAGTTTTCAAATTGAAAGTTTAATTATTATTTCAGAGATATTCGAATCCACCTGTGACGAAGGACGTTTATTTCTTGATTCGCATTTATCTCATTGCATCGTATCGCGCTCACGATCTTCGGAGGCTCGTATCCAAAAGAGCACTGACGTACATTGCAGACGGAGCGTCAAAGAGCATTAGTCGGAGCGAGGCAAGGGAGTAAAGAAAAGCAAGAGGGAAAGATACTGAGGATGAAACAGAATCGCTGCATGCGAGAAGTATTGAAGCAGACACATGGATCCCAGAAACCGAACTAAAATGATTCCCATTAAATCGTCGTAAAAACTGCTATGCAGCCATGTCATGCCATAATATTTGCAGCGCTCCAGTTATTTGCCGCCCCGATTGCCAGACAGTAATTTCTTGAGCGCCGTTCGAGTGAAGACAATCCGCGACGTCTGGCGGTGTGGACGATGAAGAGCAACGCCTGTCGCGTCCCCATTAGACATTCGCATTTTTCTCCCTACGCAGCCTTAATTACCCCGCTTTTCCCAATTAGCGAAGTCTCCGGCCGTCGCCGTTCCGCACCAGCGGTCGCGTCTCCTCAGCATCCCGCTGCCTCCTCCACCCCCATCCCCACCATCACCCTCGCTTCACTGATGACGTTCCCGCCCCCACCTGCGCCCCAGCTCTCGCACTCGCCTTCGGCTCCACCCACCCCCACCCCGTCACAGCCCCGTCTCTCTTCCACCACATCCTTCCATTCTTCCTGCTTCTCCTCCTCATTCTCCTCTTCTTTCTCTTACTTCTCCAATTCCTTTTCGTCCTCAGTCCCCTTCCCTTCCTCCGCCTCCTTTTCCTCCACCTTCTTCTCTTTCTCCATCTCCTGCTCTTCCTTCGCCTCCTTCTCTTCCTCCATCTTCTCTTCCTCTGTCTCCTTCTCTTCCTCTGTCTCCTTCTCTTCCTCTGTCTCCTTCTCTTCCTCTGTCTCCTTCTCTTCCTCTGTCTCCTTCTCTTCCTCTGTCTCCTTCTCTTCCTCTGTCTCCTTCTCTTCCTCTGTCTCCTTCTCTTCCTCTGTCTCCTTCTCTTCCTCTGTCTCCTTCTCTTCCTCTGTCTCCTTCTCTTCCTCTGTCTCCTTCTCTTCCTCTGTCTCCTTCTCTTCCTCTGTCTCCTTCTCTTCCTCTGTCTCCTTCTCTTCATCTGTCTCCTTCTCTTCATCTGTCTCCTTCTCTTCATCTGTCTCCTTCTCTTCATCTGTCTCCTTCTCTTCATCTGTCTCCTTCTCTTCATCTGTCTCCTTCTCTTCATCTGTCTCCTTCTCTTCATCTGTCTCCTTCTCTTCATCTGTCTCCTTCTCTTCATCTGTCTCCTTCTCTTCATCTGTCTCCTTCTCTTCATCTGTCTCCTTCTCTTTCTCTGTCTCCTCTTCCTCTGACTCCTCTTCCTCCATCTCCTTTTCTTCCCCCGTCTTTTTCTGTTCTTCCTTCATCTTTTTCTCCTCTTCCTCCTCCGTATACTTCTCCTCCTCTTCTTTTTCTTACTTATATTCTTTCTCTTACTTCTACTCCTCTTACTTATATTCCTTCTCTTCTATTCCTTGTCTTCTTCCGACTCCTTCTCTTCCTTCCCCTACTTTTCCTCTTCCTTCTTATCCTTTTCCCAATTCTGCCCCAAATCTTCCTGCCTCCTCTAAGCGACAAACCCCTTACCCCGCTTCCACTGTCACTGTTCCCGCTGCATTTTCCCCGCACCTCCCACGAGGATAGGCCGGTCGCCATATCGATGCTCTAATATGGGTACTGCAATTTGTGAACATCAAAGTCTGTTCGCGTCAGGGTGTTTGGATATGACATTTTGATAACTGAAACCACTTATGAGTTCAAATCTTACAGTCCACTTTCATTAACACATTCACCGAAAAAAAAAAGAAACCATGAATGTTAGCATGGAAATGATCCTGTCTATTATGTAAGAGAGTTCAAAAAGTCTTAATATTACTTTTACTTTAATTGATGAATTAAAGCTAACCCTTAAAAAAACAATATCAAAACTTATTATTAGCCGTGACATAAAAAGGAATATCAAGAGAAAATGAGGTGGTGCTAAGGTAACATGCTCATGAAATAACGAACATATACTATGCTCCAACAAAATTTGTTGCGGAAGATAAATGCGAAAATATGAAGATGATGTTTTGTAATGAAAATAATATTCCATCTTATTATATGTATATATATATATATATATATATATATATATATATATATATATATTGTGATGGAACTGCTCACAAAATGGAGGCGCCGACACACTTATGGTGTGACAGTCGTCCCAAGTCGCAGGAGGGGACACGCGCTGAATTTATTTAATAAGGGCGCCAAGCGCATGCCCACTTACCTGCTTAATGTCGCCGGCGTTGAGCGTCTCAGGGGTGAGCGCCCTGGGTCGAAGGGTTGCATTTGGTGGTTTCTTAAGATTTAGAATAATAACACTTTGCTATGGTATTAATTGGTTCACCCGACCAAATGGCGGGGACTAATTTATTCAAAAAATTAAACGAAGAGAAACTGTTCAGGTTGATGCTGGGTTGTTGTCACTTTAGTAGCCGATTAATGAATGATGGTGATGACAACTTACAATCTGTGATGTTAGATGGTAATGTCACCGCGACTGGATTGCTCGCCGAGCGACGGAGAAGTGTAGTCGGACCCTCAGGAGGCGACGCCGGAACGTTGCAAGGTTGGCCTCCGATTGCCTCCGGGGTGATGACTCCGGCGGACGGGACGTCGGCGGTGGATGACCGGGCGGTGGCGACGCGATGCTCGCGCGCGTCTCAGGCCGTCACACGACACCTGGACCGCGTATGACGCTCGAAGCCAAACTTTGGCTATTCGGAATTAATTCCGTGAAGACCGGGCAAGTTTCGCAGTGGTCGGCTCAGTGTGTGCCTTACCCACTGCTGCTGTTCCCTTTCTACCGCAGGTTTCATTAACTGACTAATATTCGGTGGCTTTCTTAACTACCACTGTTAATCTACTCAAAACTTTACTTGTTGGTTTCTATCTCCATACGACTTCTCCTGCACGACCGTCCTCTCTAGCGTCTGTCGCCCGTCCTCCTCTGGCCTCGCTCGCCCGTCTGTCGTCTCTCGTTTTCTCGAAAAAATCTCAAAGTGCTCACGTGCTTCCTGCTTAGTGATTTTATTGGTCGGATTTGAACTTCTCGAACCTTCTATTTCATCAACGGTGCCTTCTGGTTGTTCATTGGCCGGCATTGTTAGGCCGGAGGAGCGCGCACGTGTCCCTTCTGCTTTGGCATGTGATGATTTTATAGGCTTTTAGAGGATTATTGAGCCGGGTGCGATCGCCAAGTCGCTAAAATGGTTGTTCCGGCTGTCGATCATCCAGTATTGTTGGACAAAGGGTAAGATTTATTGTTAGGGGCTTCTGGAGAACTTGGGCCGTTGGGCGGAACTAAATCGGGTCGCGGTGGACGCGTGGCCCTTTCCAACTTCCGGTAATTTGGCGTGACGCGGGGGTGAGAGGGTGCGATGGTCACCCGACGCATCGCGGTATTGTCAGAAAAAGGGTATAATTGATAGTTGAAAGTTTATGGGGGGCTTGAGCGGCTGGGCGTATCTAATTCGAGGGCGCGTAGTTCTTTCCTGCCGTCCGGTAATTTGGCGTGACGCAAGGGTGGAGGACTGCGATGGTCCCCGACACATCGCATTACCCCCCCGTACAATGAGATTAAAAAAACGCATGGGACATGTTTTTTTTAATCTAAGAACAAAAAAAAGACATTTACAAAAATAGATGATAAATAAATTTGGGGAGCATGTGCCGACAGATGAAGCTGTGAAAACACAAAAACCTGGCATGTCCAGAACGAAAATTAGGGGTTTCAATGACAACTCTAACATGATAAGACAATACTAGTTAATTAAGCAAAAGGATAAAATTAATGAAGAGGAACAACACTAAAGCTATCTCTAAAAAACTAGATGACCAATAAATTTAGGACACAAAATCTTTAAGAAGTAATACAAACACATTAATGATAAGAAAATGAATGAAAATAATCTTTATCATTTTTCAAAAATAAGAAATGGTGGTGGGCCATTAGCAACACCTACTCAAGCTAAAAGCAAACTAAGCACTAAATAAGTAATTAAGAAGATAACATAGAGGGATAATTGGAAACAAAACTTAGAAAGACTGGCAAAATGAAACAATGGGGTACCTAAAACTAGTTAAACGCTACTGCAAATTGAATAATTGTGCAAAGTGAAGAGCCAAAAGTGGGAACCCTGTTAATCATTATTATATTTGACGCTCTTTTAATACGATTTTAGAGGTATAAAAACAAGTGGAATAAATGTGACATTTGCAAAATAATAGATAAGCATAATAGTCAACAGTGGCCAAATTATTTAAAACACAAGAGGAGGAAACAAAATATCAACACGATGGAGAATTGAAAATAGAATGGTAAACGTGAGAAAACAACCAATGAATTAAACAAAGGACTTGGGTTGCAAAAACATTAAATTCATAATATCAGAATGGAGCTCGTTTCATTAATTAAAGTCAATGGCTATAACTCTCGTCAACTCTCGACAGAGTATATCTAAGGGATATCTGAATTATTTCTCTCTCTTTTTAATCAACAACGACGTTCACTTATAACAATCACTTAACCAAAGCATTGAAGTAGTAGCGAACCCACGAAATTAATTAATAATAAGACGTGCCAGGGCAACCGGGCTGGATCCACAAGAATATAATTAAAATAAGGTTACCTAATCAGAGCGACATAAATGAGGGCTTTTATTCTTTCAGCCAATTAATCTAGTTTAATCTCTGAAAGGAACAAGGTTATAAAAATTGTGAGGACCAACCTCGGAACCATCTGTGCTACGTAAAGTGCAAGCGTTGGGGGCTACAAGCCTCATAATTTGGTAAGGACCTACAAATAAAGGAAAGAATTTACTAATAAGGCCTTCAGGCTGATTAGATACTCTGAGAGCTTTGATTAAAACTTTATCGCCGACTTTGAATAAATGGGTTTTACTCTTCTGGTGTTGTTTTCTCGTATCACCAGCTTTCTTTAAATTTGAGAGAATAATTTGACACCGATCCTCAGGGGAAATTGGAATTTGTGTGGCCATTTTTGCTAAAATAGGAAACAATGGTTTCGGCTTGTTATTGAATTGAGCCTCGAAAGGTGTAAATCTGGAAGATTCATGGGGGATGTGGTTAAGCCACGTATTAATCTTCGGTAGTAAATCGGGCCAAGCGGTATGCTTGTGAGACACATAAACCCGAAACAAACGTGATAATTCTTTCATGACTCTTTCGCTTGGGTTTGATCTCGGTGACCTAATAGAACAGAAGATTGTTTGGACACCTAAATCATTTAGCGATTGCTGCCAAAGGTCACTCGTGAACTGCGTGCCATTGTCACTGAGGACACGCTGATACGTCCCACATTCTTTGAAGAAACCTTGCACTAGGTGTTTTAAACAGGACTTTGCAGTAGGTTTAACAATAGGAAAACACTTAACATATTTAGTAAACACATCTATTAATTACAAATATGGTCCAGAACTGTGTTCCCATTTATTCCGGACCTGAGCGGTTTAACGGCCTCTGTGGTGGTTGACCTGGGGCTGTCGAAGGCGGCGCTAGAAGGGGCGCGGTTTGGCCTTGACCGGCATTGAAGGGAGGCGGAAAACTGGTCGGCGCCGGGGGGGAGGGGGCGGGGGGAAAGTGCGGCGAAGGGCCGTGGTTAAAAGGACGCTCTTGACCTTGCGAATGGCGTGGGGGAAATCCTCGATTCTGATTATTATTATTGCCATTACGTGGGCGTGAAGAGTTTTGACTCTGATTTTGATAAGAAGCGAATTGCACATTCGTTTGGTCGAAATCGCCCAATAAGATCTGAAATTGCTCAAGATCTTTTACAAAACTAGTTTTAAGGAGGTTTTGAATGACATATGGATAATGACGAGTTAATAGCCACATAATTTCGTCGTCAGGGGGGGTAGGTTCGCATTGTTTAAGTTGGGCAATGCGAGACACTGCATAATCCCGCATAGACATGTTACCATTCTGGTCCCATCTACCTTTAGCCAAATCCATTTTAAAATTGTATTGGGTGTTTCTATCCCAAAAACGATTAATAAATTTGGAACGAAAATCCTGAAAATCAGCCGGAACTGGTAACAATGTTTGGAACCATTCTTGGGCATGGTCAACCAACATTTGGGCTATAACCTTCGGTTTAGAAGATTCAGGAATGTGTCTCGCTAAAGCAAAATAATTTTCAACATTACGTAAGAACGTAATGGGCTGTTCACCGCGATTACCAGAGAATTTTAAATTTGGAGGAATTGACAGTGGCATAGCATTAACCGGGAAAGCTGAAATAGTCTTTTCCGCTACTTTAATTTCTAGTTCGCCTATTTTGACTTCGATTTCTTTCCGTTCCATTTCCGCCTGTGCCTGGATAACTAATTTTGCTGTTTCAATTTTATTGTTCAGGGAGTCGTGAAGTCCTTCAATCTTATTGTCAACCCCTTTTAGTTTCTTAGTCACCTCGCCTTTCAAGTTGGAAATTTCGGATTCATTGTCTTTAAATTTATCACGAGCCCAATGTCCCAAATTTAATTGCTTTTCTGAAACGGTTGCAATATCCTTGTTTATGCTGTCTTTAAATTCTGTCATTTGTTGAACTGTTTCAGACTGGAGCGATTCGCATTTCTTTAGTTGGCCTGTTAAATGTTCTTTGATGTCAGAAATTTGCGTAGAATTATTTTCAACAGCAGAGGCGAGAGAGGCGATTTTAGTGCTCTGTTTATCGACCTTTGAATTAACCGAATTTAGTTGTTGAGACACCTCACTTTGAAAAAGGGTGAAATTAGTGAGGTGTTCGTCTAATCTACTATCAAGGGCACAAAATTTCGAATCAAATCTGGAATTCAAGTCCTGAAATTTAGAATTTAATTCTTGACGCTGTTCGTCAAATTGTAATCGAAATTGACAAAATTCTTGACGCTGTTCGTCAAATTTTGCGATAAGAGTGCTGAAAAATTGAGACATTTGGTCTGAGGGTGGCGTCGGAGCGGCCGCGGCGAGGGTAGGTCCGGCCTCGGCGGTACTCGTCTCGAGTACCTGCTCTAAAGAAACCCCGACAGTAGGGGCGAGAACAGCTGGGGGCGTGAGCTCGGCAGGCGCGTCGGCGTTTGCGGGAGCGGGGTCAGAAACCTCGGGGTTTTGAATGGGATTATTTTCAGCCATCGTGGAGCGAGCAATCCTCGAAGTGACGTAAGTACGATAATGACGCCTACAGCGCGTTACACATGAGTACACAATCAAACACAATAAAAAGAAAAGTACAAAACACACACAATGAAATGTTAGAGGATAACACTGAGAAATAAACATAAAATTTCAAATAGAAAGTAAACACTATTAAGTAAACATATAATTGTTACGTGACGGAAATAGCACGTATAATGAAAAAGGAAAAAAATAAAATAGAGTTCAATTAACCACACTTAAACACTATATGACGCATTAAGAAATTGTAAAAGAAAATAACAATAAAATGAAATTATGCGTCTGAAAAGAGAGTGAAATGTTCTTATAAATACACTTTGGGCTTCTAAGTTATGAGAATCACTGTAATACTCTGAGCATTCACTGATACAAAATATGTAAAAATTACCGGAAGTTCAATATAAAATTTAAGTCTCACACGCAAGCAAAGTGATTTAAAACCTCATAAAATACAAAATATCAAAAGAAACACACATTAAAACCAAATGCAATCTTCAGTTGGGCAATAATTGAGCAAGCGTAAACGGAAAATGGATAAGAAAGAATTAGTGAGTTCAATAAGAAAAACACAGGTGCGAGTAACACAAAGTAAAATACTAGTTAAAAACCACGTTGTGTGTCAATTTATGCTCTGCACGCTGCACAAGCTGAATTATACGTGAAAAAACAAACGAAGTTGGGCGACCAATTTATGAGATGCCCGCTACACAAGTTCAATTATTCGTGAATAGAAAACCACGTTGGGTGTCAATTTATGATCTGAGTCTACACAAGCTCAATTATTCGTATAAAAACAACCACGTTGGGCGTCCAATTTATGATCTGAGTCTACACAAGCTCAATTATTCGTATAAAAACAACCACGTTGGGCGTCCAATTTATGTGATGGAACTGCTCACAAAATGGAGGCGCCGACACACTTATGGTGTGACAGTCGTCCCAAGTCGCAGGAGGGGACACGCGCTGAATTTATTTAATAAGGGCGCCAAGCGCATGCCCACTTACCTGCTTAATGTCGCCGGCGTTGAGCGTCTCAGGGGTGAGCGCCCTGGGTCGAAGGGTTGCATTTGGTGGTTTCTTAAGATTTAGAATAATAACACTTTGCTATGGTATTAATTGGTTCACCCGACCAAATGGCGGGGACTAATTTATTCAAAAAATTAAACGAAGAGAAACTGTTCAGGTTGATGCTGGGTTGTTGTCACTTTAGTAGCCGATTAATGAATGATGGTGATGACAACTTACAATCTGTGATGTTAGATGGTAATGTCACCGCGACTGGATTGCTCGCCGAGCGACGGAGAAGTGTAGTCGGACCCTCAGGAGGCGACGCCGGAACGTTGCAAGGTTGGCCTCCGATTGCCTCCGGGGTGATGACTCCGGCGGACGGGACGTCGGCGGTGGATGACCGGGCGGTGGCGACGCGATGCTCGCGCGCGTCTCAGGCCGTCACACGACACCTGGACCGCGTATGACGCTCGAAGCCAAACTTTGGCTATTCGGAATTAATTCCGTGAAGACCGGGCAAGTTTCGCAGTGGTCGGCTCAGTGTGTGCCTTACCCACTGCTGCTGTTCCCTTTCTACCGCAGGTTTCATTAACTGACTAATATTCGGTGGCTTTCTTAACTACCACTGTTAATCTACTCAAAACTTTACTTGTTGGTTTCTATCTCCATACGACTTCTCCTGCACGACCGTCCTCTCTAGCGTCTGTCGCCCGTCCTCCTCTGGCCTCGCTCGCCCGTCTGTCGTCTCTCGTTTTCTCGAAAAAATCTCAAAGTGCTCACGTGCTTCCTGCTTAGTGATTTTATTGGTCGGATTTGAACTTCTCGAACCTTCTATTTCATCAACGGTGCCTTCTGGTTGTTCATTGGCCGGCATTGTTAGGCCGGAGGAGCGCGCACGTGTCCCTTCTGCTTTGGCATGTGATGATTTTATAGGCTTTTAGAGGATTATTGAGCCGGGTGCGAT
The DNA here is from genome assembly GCA_031308135.1 of Acheta domesticus. Lineage (NCBI taxonomy): Eukaryota > Metazoa > Arthropoda > Insecta > Orthoptera > Gryllidae > Acheta > Acheta domesticus. The sequence continues at coordinate 144,473,877 of JAHLJT010009436.1, forward strand.
CGCCAAGTCGCTAAAATGGTTGTTCCGGCTGTCGATCATCCAGTATTGTTGGACAAAGGGTAAGATTTATTGTTAGGGGCTTCTGGAGAACTTGGGCCGTTGGGCGGAACTAAATCGGGTCGCGGTGGACGCGTGGCCCTTTCCAACTTCCGGTAATTTGGCGTGACGCGGGGGTGAGAGGGTGCGATGGTCACCCGACGCATCGCGGTATTGTCAGAAAAAGGGTATAATTGATAGTTGAAAGTTTATGGGGGGCTTGAGCGGCTGGGCGTATCTAATTCGAGGGCGCGTAGTTCTTTCCTGCCGTCCGGTAATTTGGCGTGACGCAAGGGTGGAGGACTGCGATGGTCCCCGACACATCGCAATATATATATATATAAATGGATGTTGGAATATATAAAAGAGGTAAACTCCAAAACCGTGCGACCAATCTCTACGAAAGTTGGCACTTGTACGTGTATTTTCACCTAGAAGGTTTATGTGTTGTTAATTCTGTCGTAATTCCACTACATGGCGCTGTAGATTGAAACAAAAATATTCATGCCAAATGCAACATTGCAACACTATGGCAGCATTCTTAATCTATATTATTAAATAACTCCTAAACGAAGCGTTCTAGGGCATTAAAATATAAAACTTTGAGGCCGAGGCCTCAAAGAACCTTTTCTCATACCGTAATCTATAGGATAAGATTTTCACGAACAGTGTGTTACATTTTTGCTGATCTGGCGCTTCTCGATATATACCTCACCTACTCAGAGACGTGCAGAATCTGCAACTAAATGTGAATGAGAGGGGCAGAGAGAGGTAGAGACAGAGACAGTCAGATTGAGACAGGGACAGAGAGAAACGGAGAGACAGAGAGAGAGAAAGAGAAGGGGAGATGGAAGGGGAAAGAGGGAGATGAAGGGCAGAATAACGTCTGCCAGGTTCCGCTAGTAATAATAATAATAATAGTAGTAGTAATAGTAACAAGAAAACCACTCATATTATGTAACAAGTGTGTGCCGCCGCTGCCGGGAGGCGGGTGCGAGGGGTCGGAGCGGCTGCTCGGAGGGCGGCAGGAGGTCGCGTCGGAGCGGGGCGCGTCGGGCGTCGTAGGTGGCGCGCAGGAGGTAATTACGGCAGGCGCGACTCTCGCGCCGCCGCCTGCGACCGATCCCTCGCAATCCGCCCCTCCACGCAGTCGTCCGGAGAAATTCAAAAGAGGCGCTTCATTCCACGAAAAAAATCTTCGGAGAAGCTACACCGTAGAGCTTCGAAAGGCATACATTTTTTTCGGGCAATGTTTGCAGAATCGGGGGAAATATATGAGCATAAGACAGACGTCAAACCTAATCGTATTGAATTTTTTACCTCCAATTATGATGGTTGGAAGATGGCATGGAGTAATTTTATGAACACGATATGTCCGCAATGAAAAATTGAACTTATAAAAGGAATGAAACAATCTATATACTCTCCTCTATGCCGGCCCCGTGGCCGAGACCGCTAAGGCAGTAGTGCCGTAGTGGTCTCGGACCGTGGGGTCGCGGGTTCGAGTCCCGCCTCGGGCATGGTTGTATGTGTTCGTCCTTTCACCCTCTCTCATCACCATATCGTGTCATCATCATGTCATAACGTTGCTCCCAATAGTGGTCGCTAATGACCGAGTAGTTGATGCGACCTTAAACAAAAACAAAAACAAAAACAACTCTCCTCTATATTCATAGGAAAAATAAATCTACAAACAAGTTTGTCATTTTCTTCCTTAATATAAACATGATCAGAAACGTTAAAAAATGGGGATGTTTTTAACTGAAATTGCTGAATTGTTGGACTTATCTGCAATTAATTTTGTTTGAATATTTTTTTGTAACTTTTTTCGTTGAAACGTCAGAAAGTGTGTCTGGGACGTGGCCGGTATTATTTTGACCCACTGTGCGAGTCCGCTGCCTCCGCAGGCAAAACGTATCGAAAGCAACGGAAAAACGACGATGGCGCTCACCTCTCCGGAAACCTACGCTAATTACTCGCAGCGGCGGCGCCGCAAGGCGCGAGGCACCCCGCCTCCCCTCTCTTCGCCCTCTTTTCCCCTCCCCCTTCCCGCCCCTGCCCCGGCGTCGCGACGCGCGCGTCGGCACCGTCTTAACGAGCGCGCGCCTCGCTGCGCCGTGACGCCATCCCTGGGCCGGCGACGCCTCCATCGCGACGCCTGCCCTCCATCCCTCTCAAGATTCCCCATTCACCTACACCCCCGCCCCCCGCCCACGCCTCTGTTGGAGCGTCTCGTAGTGTGGCAGAGACTACCTAGCTTTTCCTCTTTCGTGTTTTCTGATCACTGCATGTGGAATTTTTGGTAGCCTGTGCAAGTTTGTGGTAGTCTTCCGTGGATGATCTCTTGGCATCATCTTGCTCTGTTATCATGTGCCTCAACTGTTATATATGTATCTACACCAAATTCATTACAGTGACCGCCATACATTTAAGCTGTATACAGAAATCTGTTATCAGTCTGTAATTACGTTGTTTTGACGGGTAGATTGTGACGTTTTGGGTTGACTTACCCCTGGGTGAATCTGCACCTATGCAGTTCACAAAAAAAATACAGAATGATGGTATTATGCACAAAGAGCATATATTCTCTTTTTATACGCCTTGAGAAATTATATAATCTTTTGGAAATTTGCTGTAAATTTTCTTCGTGTACCGTAAATTTTGCATGGAACAGGAATTTAAAAACGCAATTCTGAAATATGGAATATGCTATGTTGCTCCCGAAGAGCTCCCTGGTCTTTCGCTCTCCCTTTTTGTAAGAAATAGTGTAACTGGGTTTCGGTAACTTGTGTTGAAAATGATTCCATTATAAATATGACATAATCAAGATTTTTTTAAATCCACCAGTCATAAATTTTCAATATACCAACCACCATTAGAACATACTTAAGTGGCAATATAGCTTGGACGCATCCTCGCTTACTCGCCTCGACCCACCTAGCCCCACCCAACCTAGCCCCGCCCAACCCCACCCAACCCCGCCCAACCCCACCCAACCCCGCCCAACCCCACCCAACCCCACCCAACCCCACCCAACCCCACCCAACCCCACCCAGCCCCGTCCCGCCCCGCCCCACCCCTCTCCGCCCGGCACCACTCGGCCTGCCCCTCCCCTCCCCTCCCCGCGTACCCACCGCACCCTACCCCGCCCCGCGTCACCCACACACCAATCCGCGGTATCCCGTCCCACTCCGCTCCGCTCTGTTCCTCACAGTCCCACTACGGCTTGCCCCATTCCGCCCCGCCCCGGCTAATTCCGCTCCGCCCCACTCCACCCCAACCCGATCCAACCCATCCCTCCCTGCCCGCCCGCATCCCACCCCGCCCCGCCCGCCCGCATCCCATCCCGCCCCGCCCGCCCGCATCCCATCCCGCCCCGCGTGCTCCTACCGTCTTGCCTCCCCGCCGCGCCGCGCGCCGCCTCCGCCGCCGCGTGGGCACCGTGCCGCAGAGAAGCAGCGTCGCCATGGCGACTAATTCGGGTCGAAATATTCAGCACGTCCGCTGCGCTGCGCGCCGGGCGCGTAATTGAGATCTCTTCGGCGCCGCTCGCGCCGCCGCCGCCGCCGCGCGCGCCTTGTGGGACGCCCGCTCGCCCCGCGGCGAAGACGCTGCGCCACCGCGTCCGCCCCAAGGCCACGCCGGCCAAGTGAAAGACACTTTGCTTCTTTTTATTGCAAATGACGATGTTCGTACAACGCTCAGCCACGTGGCTTTTCAGTTGTTAGGAGTGAGGAATTTCATTGACCGATAACACGTAGGTGCTCCTTGAAGCATTAGAATTAAAGGAATGCGGATTCTAAAGAGAATGAGGGAATATTTGTAGACTTCTCAGGAGGATTGTTAATTTTATTATCTTATGTTTGCGAATGAAGCTGTGGAAAGGGAGACGAGACACTTCAATGTGAAATGACAGTAAATATTCGCGTAAAGGGCGAAGCTCTGGGCAAAAGCACCAGTAAATTCAAGAACATTTTCGTATTTTACTAAAAATTCTAGGACTGCATTTCTAAATTAGTTTAGTGAAAGACAGAGAGGCGATTAACATACCTCTTTCTTAATATAACCAGTTCCAAAAATCGATAATTTCTAATTTGTTCAATGTTTTCTTAATTTGTTTTCATACCTCAATTTTGTTCCATTACTTGCCATTTTTTCTTCGCCACCCCAAAATACTTGTAATGGCTATAGGGGTTCAAACGCATCTTACCAGTAAATGTTTGCTTTTAGACAATATCAATTTTCAATCAAACACATATCCACATTTCTCACCATGACCTGCAATTGAAAAGAAACTACACTTGTTAGAAACTATTCTCAATCACAATAGCGAATAATACGTAAACCATTGTACCCTATAACAACTTATATAGAGAAAAACTGGTGACTTGAAATTTCAAAGAATATTGTTTCGAGATTCGCCTTGACATACTATATTACTAGTCTTGATAAAATTTTGTTTCTTCGTGGTTGTGTTTGTCTTAAGATATGGTGATACGTATATTATATAGAATAAAGTGACATTGAATAACATTGTGCTACCTGGACTGGCGTGACAGTCTCTTATTGTTCTGATTCAAGTCAGGACAATCAGAGCTATATTAAGAGTAGATGTCGTTACATTTAGTGGCACACGTCCCGAAGCATCGACTGGAAAGATCAATGTTCTACGCCTGCTAAATTTCTGCATTTGTGTCATAATTCACTACTTCTGTGCCTGGCTAGCTAATAAACACGTATTCAAAAAATGTTTGAGAAAAACGTTTATAGGAATACAGATCGCGATGACATGAAAATAGATGAGGGGATTTTTATTCCATGGAAGGAAACTGGATTATTCTCTCTCGTCGGTCACTACTTAGTTGAGAAGCGTATTTTTCTGTTCAATTTAATGTTTTTCACTTCAGGACTTTCATATTCTCAAATACTTTTTTTTACGTTGCATTGATTAGGGCATATTGTTAATGATATTTCTGAACGTTTAACTATTTTGCAAAGATACCGAACCTAGTGTGCTTCAATGTGTACGCTATGTAAATTTTGTAATTTACCGGTACATTGTTGCATAAAAGCCTGCTACTTCCCTGTCTAAGTGTTTTATGTCTCTGATTACACTGCAAGGGCGCGGCTTCAGATAAACAATGATAGATTGGGAGAGGAAAAATGTAAATTGCTTCAGGTAGACTTAATTTTATCAAATATTGAAAGCGCAAGGACAATACAGAAACACATCTTTCAATAATTCCATTTAATATTATATAAAATGAAGCAAAGGGCAATTAAGTTGTAATTGATAAAACACAAATTCAAAATGAGTTCTCTCAGTTAACTTTGTTTCTCGAAAAGCATATCCGAATTTGATTCTGTATTGACATATTTAAAAAGATCTATGAAGAATTGTATTATTTTTTTTGTATTACTATATGAAGAAGACGGTGTTGCCCAAGCATTGATCACAATCATCTATTACAAAGGAAAAGGAATATATTTTTTCATAGTTCTATTGCCCCACAATACCTTTGAACATTTATAATAGGTTAATTGAATTTGTGTCAAATGATGCTGATTACATCACATTCGCAATCAATTCCAATACCCTATCAAGATGTCACAAACGATTCTTATACCATTCACCGTAGCGAACGTCGTACTACATCAATGCCCTGCAAGACGTTCATCCACTTGCGTTCATGACTTTATCCTGTTAATGTCACATTACTCTGTACTATATACTACACATTTTAAAGTAATAATTACTCTGTAATTTATACATCGTAGCGTTATTTATTAAAACTTTCTGGGATAAATGTTCTCACAATCTCTTCACTTCCTGTTATACTGAAGATGGTTGTTTCAGCACCGTTCCTTACTTTTCCCGTTGACTCCATAGAGCAGGTTGGGCCTTGGCATGGCATCTACTTAATCGCAATACTGCTATATATTTTCGAGATCAGGTGGAATAGACGAAATATGGATGAAGGTCACGCAATCGCTCACTTTCAGGACGGGAGTGAGAACAGAATGTCGAAGAAGAAATGGCGCGCTCCATGGCCCGTTGTTTAAGGTACCTGAAGTTGGCCAGTGGAAACCTCGGAAACTACCGAATGGAGGCAGCCTGTGACATTGTCATTCAGGCAATGGAGACGTCTGGTCCTGTAGCCGGTGTCAAAATCCCACCACTGTCGAGACTTAAACCAAATATTTCCCGATAATTTCACTACATACGCTCTCTGTATGGTGCTTACTAATAGTCTAGCAATATTTACATACCCATCGTAAAACGTTTGCTTGATGCGTCCGGTAAAGTCAAGCTCATGTAACAGTAAATAAGGCAGTAGTTCTAAGCAGATACCGAGGAGGTCACTTCCTCGTACGCCGTCATTTGCAATATGCCGTATCAGGGAATTTTTCCATTGACAAGCGGGCAATCGGAGATCGCTCTCGCGTTAAGGCGGCGGGCGAGGGCGCCAGCGGCCACGGCGCGTGCTTTTCCTCGTGTCGTCATGGCTAAGTTGTGGATTTTATCGTCCGGGAGGCCTTGGCACATCAAGTGGACTACTCCATTAGGCAGAGTCAGAAAGAGAGAAAGAGAAACAGACACACACACACACCAAAAAAGAAAAAAAGAAAGCTTCGGTTTCGCTTTTGACTGAACTCCACGATTCTGCAATGTGATTCGAACACTTGCAATACAGACCAGAATTTGATTGAAGAGGGAGGGAGGTTGCTTGGCAACATCGTGAAGTTCAGGCAAGAGGAAAAACGGTGGATCCGGGCACTGGCGGATCAAGGGGAGCTATGGGGGCCATGTCCCCCCCAAAAAGACCTAGAGTTTCCGTTCACCTTCCTTTATTTGGCAAAATTGATTTAAATATTTATGTTCGAATTATATAATTATTTAAACCATACTATTGTACAGTATAATATCTACAGTACATGAATAATATAGAATGTAATAACAAATATATTTATTATTTTTAAAAAAATTACGATGCCCTCCACCCCAATGATCGGTTGAATCCGCCTCTGGCTTCGGGTCAGGATAGGAACGTGTCGCAAGGGGTTTGTGGTACGATGTTGAAGGTTCTGCTCTCGCATCCACCTGGACTTGATCGCAGAAAATTAGGGAATCGGCCGATTAGATGCCTCATCTAAGCAATGATCAGCCTCTGAAAGACGATAAAACCCAACTGTTTAGCTTGTCTGGAGTCTAAAAGATTGCACATCTTCGAGGCTCGAACATAAATCCTGCTGGTTGCAGTCTCGCAACTACATACCCTATCCCGGTTGGAAATGTTTATTGTGATGATGCTTTTATGACCGTCATTGTTGCCCTTGTCGCCTTCCGATCGCGAAACGAGCGGCGGGGCGGATTCAACCTCGACTCCTTTCGGCGGAGGGCGTTTTACAATTGAAAGCATAATTCAATCTTTTACGAGCGCGCGCTGACCTGAAGCCTTGCCAGCGGCGAAAATACCTTGGCTGCGCTCCGTCGAGAGGCCTTGGTGCGGCCTGCGCGCGCGTTGGCGCAGGCGCGCTGCGCATGACTGCGCGCCGCCCCGCGCCGCCTCCGCCTCCGCCCCAGCCTCGCTAAATGCCGGAATCACCCGGAGCTCGCTTGTGGCACAAATGTGAGACGAGGTATCTGAATGTAGTAGCGGTTCTAGGGGCAGGATGGAGCGAAACTGTTGATTCGATAATTTAAACGAATAGACGCTTTTTAATAATATCGAAAATCATGCTTATCATTAGAAGAAATATGGGCAAATTATTGTCGTACGTAACATAATAGTAAGTGGTATCATATTGACAAATATTTATGACAATGTGGTGCCTTTTGAGAAATATTCAACAATGAACGATATTTTCAGATTTCAACCAACACAAAAAAAGTTTGTTCCAATACTGTCGGTACCAACATGTCTCGATTGAGAAACTGTACTTTTACGGTAGACGCTTTTCATTTATCTAGTAAGAAGTCATTACCTGATCGTATGAATGTGTGTAATATGATGGTAAATAGTATGGTATGGTATGTGGCAATGATGCCACAATTTTTCGGTGTGTCATTACTGTTTCAAGAAACCCACAATACGGGAAATTATTTCTTAGTTTTGCATTTCTCAGTTGTGAAACAAAAAAATGATTTTCCCTTTTTATTTCATAATGTGTAATGTGTTATGACATTGTGAATCACTGTACGTCTCTTCCTCATTTCATTTGATACGTGAATCTGTAACAAAGCGCGCATGCATAAGCTTATGTCTTCGACCTAATGCTTGTATGTCTCAAAAACACGTGCTTCGTGGAACTGTTATCAAAACGATCCTGAAACGATGGCGTTTCTTAATTCTGCCCAAGATGTGAAATCAACATGAAATCGCCCTAGTTTTGGAAATCGGGTCTACTTTTAACTTACCATTACCGCTTAAATCACATAAATGACGCCGCCTAACAGACCGGGAATTTCCAATGCTCATATTATCTTCGAATAACAGGTTTTTGGGGGAAGTTTTTTTTTCTCGTGTGTACCTCAATATTTCTGGAATGAAGATTGCTAGTAGTGTCATGAAAACGAAAATGATACAATGTTATCTTCTTTAGTTTCACTTTAATTTCTGTAGAACATAGGAGAGACTCCATGTTTTCTGGGAACCTAGATCTACTGTCAGTGACGTTCTCTATATGCAAATATATTTTTGCCATTCTTCAGATAGATATTAATTTACACTCGATAAAGTAATTAAGCAAAAGGCGAAGTCATTCATTTTCACATATCCATTACTGACTTATTAACGTCTGTTTTACTATTTGATTTACTATTTGAAAAATATGCATTTATGCAATTATTCTATTTAAGAAAATGAGATTTAATCAACGATGCTTTTTCATTGTTTCCCTTATACCACGTTCAAGGGTTACCAAGAAAACTTAACACTGGTAAACGGCGCCAGAAATAAAAATATTCCTACTGATTGCCCAAAACGGTGTGTGCTACCTGCGTATGCTCCTTTAGAAATAAATTATTGAACAGTATTGAATTCATTGTTGGTGGTGAATAGTTTTAATTTGATGTAGGCCAAACGTGAAACGACATTCTACTACCTAGTTGCTAGGCAGAGCATATTGACCCACGTAATCCCAAACGCACCCTCGGTCTTTACAACGAGAAGGCCGCTAAGCCCGAAACAATAGGACAGCTTCGCTAGGTAGAGCGCCTTGCGAGAAGAGTACACACGCACCAAGGCGTCTCCGGGTAAGGCCTCACGCCTCGCCGCTCATATCAGCATTGCATCATCTCCCTGGATAATACCCAGATACACCATCTATTTTTCACGCGCTTCGTGTCCAAGCCCGTGAATGAGCGTGAAATCAAGGTTACTCGCATTTCCGCGGTAGCGACGGCAGTAGCTGCGGTGGCGCAGGCAGTGAGAGCGGCAGAGGGAGAGTAGAGGTTTGTAGAAGTAGAGGTGGTGGAGACGGCGCGAGTAGAGGTGGCGCGAGTAGAATTGGTGTGAGTAGAGGCGGCACGAGTAGAGGCGGCGCGAGTAGAGGCGGCGCGAGTAGAGGCGGCGCGAGTAGAGGGGGCGCGAGTAGAGGCGGCGCGAGTAGAGGCGGCGCAATTAGAGGCAGCACAAGTGGAGCGAGTAAAGGTTGTTGCAGTGAGCGGTGATGGCGGTGGCGGAGTGGCGGTTGTGTTTTGAACTCGCACAAGGCCGGACAAGTTATTCGCCCGCGCGGGGCCACGCTGCGCGTCGTGGCGGCGTGGAGCGGAGCGGGCTGGGTTGTTGGCCGCGTCGCGCGCCGCCGCCGCCGCCGTCGCTTTGTGGGATGTTGGCGGTGTTTGTAAACAAGCGCTCCGGAAGGGGAAGGCGCTGCCGCGGAGACAGTCCGGCGTTTCCCCGCCCCGACCTGCGTCATCCGAGGAGCTTCTTGGCCAGCTGGTGGCGGCGCTCTGACACGGCGCGGAGGGTGAAGGGGTTTCGCGACGCTCACACTCCCTTCGGTGAATGAATGTGCGGCATTTTCTGCGCCATCGTCTGGCGCAGGGTTCCTGACGGAATGACCCTGCCCAAATACAGTTAGCGTATGCTTTGATGTTTTGCTATCTTGGTTGATTATGAAATGATGAACGATGACAACTAATTTCGTGGTGGTTTTCTTACAACGCCATTACGACGCAAAAAAAAGATAATATTCTTCCCTTATGCGGGATGCGAATCTTCAACTTTAGCGCGAAGCTGTTGACAACGTAACCGTTTGTGATGTTATAATCTGGTGGATATTTTTTGTATAGGATGTTCGAAGGATAATGACGGAGGTAATGCTGTGGTTTCCCTACTCTCTGTGTGTCGTTCTGTGCCACCTAGTTGAGCTAAGAAATGCACAGAAATGTTCTTAATAAATCGTTTTTAATTATATTGAAGTTATTTTTTTAAGTTAAAAATTACTTTAAATTTTAGGCTACGTATAAAATATTGCTCGAAAACATACACACTTGTAAGTTAAAATTAATTTTTACTTCTATTTTTTAAAATTTTAAATATTACCAAGGTTGTGGGCAAAGAGAACAGACAGATAAGCAAACTGACAGACATTGACAAAACATTTTTTGGGTAGCAGGGATCTACTTCCTGACATATAATCCTGTCAAAATCTCAATATCGATATTTTGCAGCATTATAAAACTTTCTTTACACTTCATACTTGCTCCCTATGATGTTTACTTCATACGAGAAAATAAAAAATGACCGACAATTCGTGATCACTTAATTATGACAGTGAATTTATTTTTTACTTAACCTTTCTCAAACCTGTTTGAGTAGTTCCATGAGGAAATGAAATTTTCCTTTTACAGATTTATCGTCTGAGTGTTATCATTCCACGAATTTTTTCAAGGCTGTAGATTAAAATTGCACTCTTTTATCGTTTACGATTAACAGCTTTATCTATGAATGTATTCATTGCCACACTATTCCTAAACATTTGCACGTTGCATGGAAACATGTTTTATTCAATGAGCTTTTTCCTGCGCGCGCCTTTCGTCCCGCACGGACCAGTGTGCGCCGTGTTCATTCTCTTTTGTGTGCAGTCGTTATTACGGGCTCCGTTATCAGTGGCGGCAGTGCACTAGTGGCTTATCGCCTCCGGCGTGTCACTGCCCCTCATTGCTCCACGAGGATATATGCAAACACGGAATGGCTGCGCACTCTTTTGCGATGCGGACGCCGCTCGAGTACTACTTCTGGGTGCACAGTGATTGGATTTGATATCTTCCCGTGATACCCAGCACGCTCACCTTCTTGACACTAGGGATGCGACATCGACCACAAAACATCGAGGTTTCAAAGTACCGATGACCAAAATTTAAAAATCGATGTTCAAAGAACATATCGATGTTTTTAAACATTGGCGTTTCTAAAACTATTTTACTAAACCTCTAACATCAGTGTTCACATGGTGGTAGAGGGGCGATTTTATTTCAAGGTGATCGTGTTTATTGATTTATAATTGAGATTTAACTGATAAAACAAACTCAAAAAATTATGAAAACAATAAACAGAGCTTTTATAATTTTATTGCATTATATAATAACAATAAACTACGTTTATAAACAAAACTTTGACTAATTGTTTTTATTCTTGGTCACTCTACCCTGAAGAATGTTCAATTTATGGCTATCTGAAAATTATTGTAGATTTTATTACACCTTTTTTCATTGGAAAATAAGAAATCAACCATGAAAAAATCGAGCACAAAACATCGATGGTTTTTAACATCGTCTTCAATAAATCGATGTTAAACACATGGATGTTTTTATAAATATATCGATGTTTTGAAAACTTTGACATCAATGTCGCATCCCTACTTCGGACCAGGCCCGAGGGATAATGTGGGTATTGGTATAATATGGGTAGCTATACCCGCACGAAAAATTCCTAATGGGTAAAATACCCACTCGGAATTTAGGGTGAGAAAAATATTCATAAACGTCAAATTCCAGAAATAAACGAATTTCTCGGCATTGCATCTACTCAAAACGTGTATGCCATGAGCTATGTTGCCAGATCGGCTCAGCAGTATTGCGATTTTACATGTTTATGGCCCCATCACCGACAAAATCTATTTGCAAAAATTGTTAAATGAGTTTATATCAAAAATAAAAAGCGCAGCGCTATTTTTGCATTGCAAAATGAACTGCTGAATTTACACAAAATAAATGCGATAATAACTTAATGATAATCATGATAATTTTAAACAATGTGTTTTGTATTTTTCCCCTCATACACGGAGGGAGATAGAGGGAGGAGGGGGACCCCCCCCCCCGTCGGGGTAATCTACCCATTCGGACGTCACACCAATCGCAGGCCCTGCGTGGCACATAGATCCCGAGACGAAGGAGCGGCGGAAGACGCAGCTAGTACACTTGCGATCATCCATCTCCTGGCCCCCGAGTTCATAAGCAGGCTTTGTGGACAAAACAGGCTGGAGGGATATTTCTTCTAAGCTCATTTTCTTCTGTTTCTCTTTTCGCTATTGCTCCATCAATAACATTGCATCTTCTTCTATTCATCAAATCATGGACATGCGAAAGTTATCTTGTTTTTAAAAAATATGTTTTTTCAGCGAATCATACTGAAGTGTTCTCATACACTGGCATTAAGTGGATATCTGAAAATTCTGATGTACTAAATATTGCAATAATATATTCTTCTACTTACAACAGTGAACATTTCTTTCTAATGTTCTTCTATTTAATGATAACAGAAAACATCTCTCTCCTCATATACCACGATCCTACGGCCTCGGCCCTATGGCGTCTAAAAATAATTGGAAAATCACGAACTCTAAGACTTGTCTTGCGTAATGAAGACATTGCAGCCCCCTTGCACCGAACTTGTAGTTTCGCCAAGTGCTGGGTACAACATTTCAAAAGTGAAAGTATTGAATTACACGTGTAGAATTTCAGGACGTGAGTGCAATCGCTTCATTATTACTCTTGGCGTGCTGCAATGCATGACAGGGTGGATCTTCAGCGAAATGATTCTGTTCATACATCAATTTAAATGAAATATATTTTTCATGAAGAATACTTGGTTGAGTCTACTAGTACTACTACTAGTAACTTCAGAAATGTACAGATGACTTAGGGTTAAAAATACCTGTAATAACTTGTAACTGGCAAAAGGGGTGGAGGAAACCTCTTGAGGCACCTCTACTTATTATAATTTCCAAAAAATGTTAGGAATACTTGGAATATATTAATCAGTTGACCAATAGCAATGTTACATTAAAGAAGATCAGAAATGTTGTGTTTTTTCAGACATCACTCTTGTTGGGTGTACAGCTATGGTGATTCTAAATTATACTGATGAAACCAAATTATATGCAGGCGGGAGGCGAAGACAGGAAATATTTTTTACATGATATGAGATCATAATCTCAGGTGGATTTCTAGTATAAAATGAGTGTTAGGGTGGATTTTATGTTCTCGAATTTTGACCAAATGATTCATACAGAAATTTTAAAAACGTAGAATACTAATAATATAACTTAGCTGTAAAACCACCACTCTTTCCTTGTGAAATTCATAGGACATAACATTTGTTTCCAAAATCAGCAAAATACATTTGAGACATGCAGTTTGTTGTACTCCCAATAAAATCTATTATTGTACCTCGACATTTAATTTTAATGATTATAAAACGTAGTGAACAACTCCGTTCAACAGTGCAATTTTTAATATCAACGAAAGTAACTGTATATCAACTAACGAAAATTTGCGGCCGCCCGTAAATATTGCTCTAAACCCGGGGCTTTACATCTATAAGATATTGTTAGGGCCATGTCATATTTTTTTGACGCACCTTCATTGCGAAGGCGTACGTTTTTGCATATGAATTCCGTATTAACCACTCGTCGACTCACAACGTCCACCGGCCCGCAGAACTGTTTCCTCGGCAGTCGAGCACTTTCTTCACCGCGCCGGTAGACGCGGTCCCGTTGTCCACGAGGACAGCTGCCTTCCTCCGCCTGCCCCTACCCCTTGCCCTGGGCTCGTCGCGTCGTTTCCCCGTCGCCGCGCGCCGCCTGTGAATAATGGAACGGGCGAGCGAGCGGACTAGCGGGCGATCGCCTGCTTGCGGCGCGGCGGCGCGCGCCCCCGCTGCCCTGCGGTGATCGCCCGCCCAGCGCCGTATACCGCTCGACGGAAGTCTGTTAATTCACCGCTTCTCCAATCAGCCAGCCGCGCCGTCGGAGATGGATTCGTCGACGTGGAGTTCGTAAAGTTACGAACTTTTTGATCGGTTAGCGGTTTCTTGAATTGTTTTTAAGCAACGAGTGAGAAAGTAAGCGTGTAATTACACAGTGGTGTGTTGAACGTACGAGTTCAAACGCGATTCGTCTGTATATCAGTTAAACGATATTTCTATGTTAAACTTTTTTTATGAATTCTGTTTATTTGCAATTTATTTTTACAGAAATATTAGACAAATGGTTTAATAATAATATTTACATGAGTGGAAATGTTACTCAACAGTAGCATTCGTATTTAAACAAATCGGTACATTATATCTAGCGGTTTTTGGCGCTGTAGTCTTCTTGTTTCTTCACTATTGTCTAATAGACTTTAAATGCTCTCGCGTGTCCATTCACTGACTTTTTTATAAAACGTTAATATTTTTCAATTTTTCGAACAGTACATTTCGATTAGGGACTGGCTTAATCTTTACTGTTGCCTGGGAGAGAAAATGTGAATGCTCGAAGTGATGGTTAGTGTTCATCGACCATAACATCATGTATCATATCACAGAACCGCATTTGCGTGGTTTTGTGCATTTAAAATAATATACGCGTTTGCCAACAATTTTTCACGTGGTTAAACGTGATTTAATGACGCAATGACTGAAAAATGAAATTTGTGAATTTAGTTACTAGTACATTCGACAGATGTTTCATGTACAGGAACAGGTTCAAAGTCAATGGTAAGTATAATCATGACCCTGGCAAACAATTGAGAAAATTTAAGTCAAGATTATGTCTGAAAGTTTGCTGGCCTTTTATTCAATGCTCTAAAAATACAAAAGCAAATTACATGTACAGAATATCTGGAATATTCGGAGAAATCTGGGAATGGGTGTCATACCGCACAATGCGATTTACCCTGAAACAAGATTCAATGAGCGGTGAGTAGGGAGCAATATTATAATAAAATTTCAGAAAAGAAATTCTAAATTAATGCATCATCAATTATCAATTTTTTTCTGGCGTCAATTGAACTTATTATAAATTTAAATTATAAATTATTAATAAATAAAAATAAGTTAAGCATATTATAAACTGAGTAGGTCAGAAGCGGATATTCTTAGCTTATATAATTTCATTAACAGAAATTCAATTGTAAGAAAACTTGATTGGAGAAGATAAAATAAGCAAATGAAATTATAAATGAATCAGGGAGATGAAGGTAGGCTAGACACCCACGGGCAAGCCTCGTTTGAAGAGTCTGGCCAGTTGTATGTGCATCCTCGCCGTCTCATTGTTATCCGTTTTGCGAACAACGAATCAGGTAGCAACTGCAATAAATTTACAACCGGCACAAGCCAGGCTCATGAACTCTGCTTCTTCGTGTATAGGCCCCTTCGCTGAAGGAAATCGGTTACAAAATGGACCTGCTTCGGCGCTCCGACGCCTATTTCCACGGGCCCCGATGACCATCCCTGTGGCGCTCCATCTGGCGGCAGCGGCGCTCGCGTGGGCGGAGCGCGGGTCGGAGGGGCGGTCGCGGACGCTGGGGCGGGGGCGGTTCGCAGGTAGGGCGCGGGCGGCGTCTACCTGCGCACCAGGCGCCGGGTGTGAAGGGCTGCACTGCGGGCCGAAGGGCGCCTGGGGGGCAGAGGGCGGCGCGGCGTCCTGCAGAGCATGCACTCCGCTCAACAGTTGGCCGAATCGGGAAAATGACCGCAAATCTGCAGCCTCCTGTGAGAGACTGGCCATCCGGAACGGCCGCTGCCACTGCCTCCGCCGCCGCGTCCTTAGCTTGCACCCTTTCTCCCGCGGTCCGCGACCGCCCCCTTGCCAACCAGCCCCGCCAAGCCCCGCCATGCCCCTCCCTACCCTGCTCCCACTACGCACAACCCGCATTCTTTCTTCCGGGACGCCCTTTCCACCACTCTTTTCTTCGGCCCGCGATACCATCGACTGCCTCTGACCATCTTAACAGTTTTCATATTTCTGGTTACTGACTAGGGCATCATTTTTTGTAGGTAGTACGCTGGGTAGTATCTTTGAAGGATAATTGAATGTTCTAGAACCAAACAAGCACGTGCTTCGTATAGGCAAATTCTATAATAAATAAGTACATTAATTTACTTATTTATTATTAATTTCATACAATTCGTCGTTTTCTGCTAATAGTGGCCAGTATCGAGATGTCTGCCCCCGTAGATGAAGTTATGAATATACTGTTAAAAATGGAAGACGATGGCCATCGGGTTGTTTTTAATTCCATATTCCAGAAACTAAAAGTCCCTGTTAGTATACCACTTAGTATTTTTAATACCGTTCGATCGATGTGCTTTCTGGTCAGATTTACAAAATTAGTTTGTTGTTTAACTATTCGCTTGGATCACCTTATTTAACAGAATTTGACGAAGCATTGACGATTGAAATAAAATCTCCAGGATACTTATTTTAAAATAAGAATATATATTTTTCGAACAAACACGTGAGTCATGCATACGTACGGAACCATGTCCTCACACAAAAGCTACATCCATGTTCAGTTTTTCTCTACTATCGTCTTATGATTCCCTTTTAAACTGTGTTTCTGACAAAAAAATCGCAAATTTGCAGACCGTTTCGGATCGTTTTCAAATATTCCACTGCGCATTGTGACAACGCATTTTCCATTTTAATTGGTTTTCCAAAAAGTCACAGTTCATTTTAAAAAACTCTTGTGTTCGTTACTTCATGTGGGAAGCAAACGCTCTCTTCTGAACACAGCGTTAGTGGAGAGAACAAGAACAATTTTTTTATATTACCGTTACTACGAATGGATATGTTTTTCGAATAGTTCATATTTTTCAATAACACGTGGTTAATTTGATTCTATGTTTTTCAAACGATTAGCTACACTCAGCCTATTTTTTAATATCTAAATGTATTTATCGAAATGCTTGAATCTAAACGACCAATTTCATTCGACCTAAATATTCCAGAAAAATTCCCTTTGTTCTCAGGTCTTTAGAAATCGTTTAGAATGTCGATATTTTTGTCGTGAATTTTACGCTTCTAGATATTTTCACACCTTTTGTTATAATTTTCGACTGACTTCAGTGGATGTTGAATTTAGTATCTACGAATGAGACCCAACATAGATCGTTAAATGTTACTTAATCATACCAAATTAATTGGCTGTGCACGTAGCGCTGGATCGTCTTGAGTGCCATCTCTCCAATCTTTGCGGGGGAAAACATGTAGGATATATGTGATTTTGACCATACTGAGAGACTCTTTTTGGGTTCTTGTTGACGAATCTCAAAGACATAAATATGAAAATTTAATGTTTGCAACAGCAGCAAATCATGTAATTTTTAATTGCGCAAAAATCATTCAATAATTATCTCTGTCAGAAATCAAACACGTCTTAATGGTTTTCTTGAAATAATAAATGAACATTTTGTTCGAGCTGTTCTTTCGAAACGTTCGAGCTGGGGACGTTCTGTGTCACTTGCCTCTTGGTCACGGCGGTTGGCAACATGGTACAGCCGGATGTCTGTTGCTTGGGCCAACCGGGGAGAATCTTCGTCTGTGTCCAGATGACGAGGCTCGGACCTTCCATTTCGAAAGGGGCGCGGGGGGCGGCGCGTTTCACTTTTGTTGGCGGCGGCGGCGGCGTCTGAGAAAGGGGGTGCGGCGGCGCCCGTAGCGGGACCGCCGCTCCCCCGCCCGCCGCGCCGTCCCCGTCGCCCCTGCCGCTGCCTAAGTGACCCACATCCTATTTCGGGGGCGATTCCGAAGGAACGGTGTCCGCTGCTGCCCGCTGCCCTCTACACCGACCGCGCCGCCCCCGCCGGCCCTTTGTCTGAAAGAGGGGTGTACAAAAGCACCAAGGGGAGGGGTTGCCAACCGTTCGTGAATGGCTGTCCGAGTGCAAACCGAATAGAATTTCTTCGACTATTAATCTACGTACATGCAACGTTCAGAAAATCGAACTCAAAACACGCACAATGTGCCAATTTAAATTTTGTTGTTGGATATTATAAAGGACTAGAAAGAGAATTGTGCAGGTCACATGTTCATTAAAAATCCTTATTTTTTGAAAATTTCAAAAGTTCACAATTTTTTAGTATTCCTGCAACTAAAAATTAAAGATAGAGATTTTTTCCATTAATGAAATCTGTTCCTTTCAGATAGATTTTGAAATAAAGTCATGTACATTTTTTCGAATATTTGAGTATTATCACGTAATTTTGCCTGCAAGTACGGGCGAGAGAGTAAGTGTTGCTTTAGCACCCTTGTTTCATATGGCAATTCCTTCTAATTCTTATACCTATTTCCACCTGAACTTCTGTGAATTCAACACAAACAGACATCGCCCGTCACGTGGGCCAAATATGCTGAAATTCAAGAGGAAATGTGAATGGGTGTAATACTGCTACATTCACGAATTCTAGAGTTCGACAAGATTTCATAAATTCATCTGGAAGTGGCCAATGTGAAAGGATGTTGCTCAGAGGCAAAAGTTTATTGTTGATGATAGCTTCTAGGTATGACTATTGAGCAGAAGTGGGTCTGATAAATTGAAATTTTTGGTTGTAGAATACAATTAATATATCACCAATTAATTTTAATTACGGTTTAATACTATTAATAATAAATATTAATTACGTTAATAATTATTATGTTAGTTATCTCATGTATGTGCTCTATTTTTAACACATGCACACAACATATCGTTTAGTAGAGACGCACATTCAACCAAACATTCAGAAACCTGCCACATTTCATAATCCGTCAATAAAATCTCATGCGTATTCAGAGTGGTGTGAAGAACGACCAGCACTCTGGCAGTCGTACAAGAAACACGGGAGGGAGAGCGACGGCAGCGGTGACAGGGAAGGCGGAGAAGCGGGAGGGAGGGGAAGAAGAGGATGGTGAGGAGGGGAAGAAGGGAAGGGGAGGGGAAGGGGCGTAGCGGGCGCCGGCGCCTCCCTCAGGGCGCGAACGGCGCCACCGCCGCCGCCACCGCCGCCACCGCCGCCGCTGCCGCCGCCGCCGAAAATGCGACCTACTGACCGCGATGCCCCACGGCCGCGCCGCTGTCGCCGCCGCCGCCTCCACCGCCGCTGCCGCGCCGCGGCCATCGCCCGCCGCTTGCCACTGGCGGAATACATTACGGCTGCCCAGAACGCAGGCTATACTTCGTTTTTCCTCATGTGGCCAATGACATTAGGTCTTTGTTACACCTCCTACCTTATGAGATGAATCTTTTTAACAGTAATAAGCACATTTCTGACGCAACGAGCCCCGTTGAGAAGGACTTTCGCGAATTAATAAAAAAGATTCATTTTATAAGGCAGGAGGTGTAATAATGACTTAAAGTCATCAACCGTTTGAAAAAACTAAGTATATCTTTGCGTGAGAAAAGGGAACCTTCTTTTCAAAAGCACCTCATTGGACGTCGCTATGATTTGCTAGCACGGCCAATATTGCGATATTATGTACGTACCGCAGAGGCGTATCTACGGTATGGCAGACATGGCACGTGCCATGGGCGCCAAACATAAGGGGCGCTATTTAGAGTATACCCGCTAAAACAAATAACAACAACCCTAATTTGAAGTATCCTGACAGGGGCGCAAATTCTATGCTTGCCAGGGGCGCCTGAATACCTAGATACGCCTCTGACGTACCGTGAACATGCGCTACGTGTTATTGCTATAGACAAGGCGTGCATCTCGTAGGTGCGGTTTATTAATTTGGAAATAAAGGGTAAATTGATGCTTTCGGTTGTACAGACGCTCTCTCGTCTGTGTCAATTTCTTTAACAATGGTAGTTTTGGCAGTAATTCTCTGGCGAGTGTCCGAACAACTTTGTGATTGAATCTTTTGTCAATACACGTGAAATGAAAGTATGAAAGTGAATTTAGTACGTCATGTTCTCCGGTTTTCCCCGCTTTCCATTCCATCAGCGCCATCAGTCTTACTCTTACCACCACTGCAACGTGAACGGATATTTTCTTCAGTTCCTGAATAATTAAAAAAAAACCTGTAGGCACAACTGTCGTGCAATTTGAAAATAATATTGTAGTTCACAGTCCACCAAGAGACCATTCGAATCTCTAATCCAGGTAGTTCGTAAGCATTTGTATTCTCAAAAGTTTCAATTGACTAGAACACATAACACTATCTTCGAATAGTATTATTTGTGAAGACGTACTAAGGTTTCCAGTCTTATTCACATATACTGTCCTGTGCTAATGCAAACAACGCAATCGAATTTTGATGGTGAGAAGCAAGGGTTTATAATGTATGAACTTATATATAAAACATGAGCATTTTCATCACGAATTTGAGATGGAAATCCATCACATTTATCACCCATAATTAATTTTCTTGATCGTAACATTCTGGATTTTTTACTTAGGAATCGATGAAGTTCCTTCTTGACGTACGAGACATTTGAAAATAGCAATTTTAGTCCTTTGTCATTCACAGACCATATGCTTAAAGATAAGATGAATAGGTGTACTTAGTTAATTTAGACTCTTCGTGCACTTTGCATATCTTCTTAACACATTGCCAGTTTCCTAAGAGACTGCATATGATGCCACAAGTAATTAACAATGTGAGTCTAATGAGAACCTAGTAGGTGTTTTAAAATGATCATGTTTCTTTTTTGCTCTAGCAACGTTCCACTACTTTCCATCTAATCTTTCGGTGTGTTTGGGATTCGGCCTGACATTCGTGCACTTTCCGTAGCAATGAACGAAGGCATATTTACTCTTGCACTTGCATTCTTGCAGTCTTGCTTATTTTGTGTTTTCGTGAGTATCAAATTATATGATCATTACTTTCGTAATGACCAGTGCATGTTTTTAACACGGGAAGTGGCGGTGTTCTTTCGTAGTTGGATAGTGAAATCCGATGCCGTTCTACATGTAGGCTTGTAGGGGTTTCCCCTTCCAGGTATCTCCCACCAGCGTGGCACCTCCGCACATGGGACAAGCTCAAAACTCGCGACTGATGTTCCGACATGTATGTTAGTGAAGTGCATGTAAATCTGTGTGTAAGTGAGGGGTGAGGATAGGAGAAGGAAGAGGAAGGAAAGATCACATGCGGTCCATTAGGATACTTGTCCGGCATGCGCCTGGCGTTGATCGGAAAACCACGAAACTACCAACCAGAGCAGTCGACCTCTAGAATTCACCTCCAGACACTGGCTGAATAGCTTTGTAGCTAGTCCTGCCACCTCTTGGACTCGAACCCTAGGGCCTCCCGGTCGGAGGCACTACAGTGACATCAATTGATATCCTGAGCTACCTCATCCAGTGTTCGTCTCTGGAAGCGCACCCTTGAGCGTCCCTGCTGTGCGAGCCCAGCCGGAAATTCTGGCCGGCCTAAATGGAGGCGGCTGGGCTGAACACCCCGGGCGGTGGTATCGGTGCGGCGTCGGGCAGTGCGGTGGGGCCGGAGGGCGCGCGCCGCTGAGGGTGTCACGTGCAGAGCCGCCGCGCACACGCGGAATTCTGTCGCCGGACATGCGTTGCCGAAAGCGCGCGAGGGCGAGCAGGATGGGATTGGAGGCGGAAGCGCGGAGCGCTGAGACACGGGTGGTGGTGACGGAAGGGGGTTCTGGGACAGTGGGAGGCGGAATGCGTCGAGCGAAGGGGTAAGCCACGGGTATTACAGGAGGCGCGGGCGGGCGTCGTAATTTTGGAGAACTGAATGGTGTAAATACGTATCCCTTCATTCCAACTGGGGTTGGATTTAGGTTCTGTGTGTCCCCAAGCACAAAATCATGGTTCCTTCAGATTTACTAAGAAAACAAATAACCCTGATTATAATAGAATTATTTTTTTCTAGAAACACAAATGAAAATGTGTTTATTATTTGATACAACATACAAAAATATTTTTACTTTTTAAAAAATATTTTATGATTTATTTTTTGGGGCGTGGAGACCAAAAGAAACTTCTTATTCCGCTTGTTGGGAAATACGGCTTTGATTTGAACGGAAGTTATCTTAAGGCTTTGCACTCCACATATGCTTGAAGTGTGGTGAAGTGAAGTGTGGCATGATTGCATGAAGTGTGGCGACGTGCAGAGGCGGTGGTGACGATCGCGGTGGTGACGATCGCGGGGGTGCTCGTGGCGACACAAGCGAGGGTGAGTGGTTGGCTACGTGCGTGGGCGGGAGCGGGAGCGCGGGTGTTAGCATGGAAGAGGGCAGGGGACGACGAGTGGGCGTGGGGCAGTGAGTGCGATGACGATGATAGTGCAGATGCGGAGGCGGGGCCGTCGGGAGGCGCGTGAGCGACGCGACGTGAGGTGTGTCGGGGTGGGAAGCCGGGCTGTTCTGTGGGCGGCGTCGGGGCCGAGTGCGTGGGTGAGGGCGTGGGCGAGCGCGTGGGCGGGTGGGAGTTGCCTTGGCGCGTAGCGGGAGGCGGGGGCAGGCGTACCGGACCGGGACGGGGAGGCGCGGCGCGGCGCGGCGTGGCGTGGCATGGCGCTTCGAATAGCCGCAGCGGTGACGTCATCTGCCATCCCCAGGCGCCCGTGACGCAGCGCGTGTGCGGCGCGACCGGTCCGTGGCCCCTTCCACGCCACCCCTCCCCCGGGCGCGGGAGGATTATTAATAAGTGTGAAAGACGCAGCGTGCGTCGGGTGGCCGCTTTCACCATCTCCTCCGCCGCTACTGCGGCGCCGGCGGGCACAGCGGACCGGGCGTGCGGCGGCAAGTGCGAGGGAATACGTTCACTAGGGGTCGCCAAAAATGTTACCTTGAACTAGGTCTGACATCGCTCTTAATCATTGGCCTCTGGCCTCATTGTCGCCATCCTAGGGCACGGGAAAAGTTGCTAGGCTGCTCATCCTTCATGGGGAGTGAAATTCTAACCAATATAGTGGAATTTTTAATAAGTTCTGAGATTTGTTGGAAGTTTTCTTATGGTTCTTCCAATTCCTAACGACACTACTGCTTCCGTTATTCATGCCTGTCATGCGTTGATCAGTTCTCCGTTCATAGAATCGGAACTGAATCTACGCAGGCTCAAATGTACAGACGTACACAATGTTAATTTTCATAAAAATAATCGAACTATTTTCTATTCAATACAATTATTTAACCTATTGTATTATTGTAGTATTCTTGATTCTCTCTTATGGCATGAATCCAAAGTTCTTGTTTTTACTATAGTTTTATTTTCTTTGAGAACGAAGCCTTAGTAGCGACTACCTCGTCACGCAAATTTGTTACTTCCCGAAAATAAAAATCTAGTTGAGAATTTAGACCTTCATCCACTCTTAGGATTTTATTAATATCTTATCTCATTTTTAACCCATGAGTAATATCTTCTTAGCAATAAAAATTCTGTGCAGTATAATTCCATCCCAAGGGCAATGGCTGCTAAGTTGTAACGACGGGCAAGAGGGGGGCGCGATGGTGATGCTGCAGGAAGGAAACCTCTGTCGTAGAAATTGCAAGAGCAAGTGACAATCATAAGAACGTTGAAGTTCTAGATTCTATTCGATGTTGATGCCAACAAAGGAGTAAGTAGCGATACGTCAATATTATCAACTCTCCAAAAACTACACCACGAAAATCAAGTCGCAACAATAATTTGGATTTCAGAACATGATTCGTATATTTCACAAAATTTAAATAAATGTTAAATAATTCATAATTAAATCTACATTGATTTATATTTCGACTAGCCAAATGGACGATGATGGAGCGAGGGAGGTTGAGGCTTCCAAGAAATAGAGGAGGGAGGATTATACCGGCTGCAAAGCATAACTGAAGCTGACACCGAAGAAGGGAGAAGGTCGAAGATCAGCAGCAAGTGGTAGCTTTGATTTATTTCTTGTATTTCAAGAAAAAAATAACCATTGTAATTCTCCTATCGTGTTCATTATTTTTGTCGTAAAACGTTGTAGAAACGGATGTAAAAAATATTGCTTGTTTCACACTATTTATAAATGGAGTTCCTCTTGTGCCTGCTTAAAATTTTCATTTCAGAGTTAAAATAACAACAAAATGCACACGCTAATTTTGCTTTATTTCTCGAAATCCCCAACACGAATAGCAGGCCACTCTCCCCCCTAATTCCAGTCCGCGCAAACGCGCATGGAAATGATCGGGCGGGTGGGGGCGGGGGTGCGTTGGGGGTGGGGCGGCGCGCGGGCGGGCGCTACAGGTGGGCGTCCGGCGGCGGCTGGGGCTGCGGGGGTGGCGGCGGCCCTGCGGCCCGGGATCGATACCCGCGTGGAGCGCACGTGTCGGCGCTGCGGCCGGCGGGCGACTTGTTGCGCATCCCCGCCGCGTGCCAGCGCCTCCTATGAGGCAAGGCCGCGCCCGCCGCCGCCACACGGCACGCCCGAAGCGGTAGAGCCCAGAGGAGCGCTGCCTGCCTGCCCCTACTTGCGGTTGTGCGGAAAGAAGAAGAACATGAAGGGGGAAATTAGGAGTGTGCTCTGTCGCTGTCCAGGCCTGAGAATGTTTGTCGTGCTGTCCTTCAAATGTAGTGACCATTTGCAGTTTCAGCTAATGAGAATTACTTTGTATAAATGTAATACTTGAGTCACATAGCTATATTCTCTCCCTCTCTCAAACACAAACACACTCACAACACACACACACACACACACACACACACACACACACACACACACACTCTGTCTCACTCCTGTCGACCACTCCTTCGTGGTTTATTTGCGTTTTTGGTGGACGCAGAGTCTGATTACTCCTCCAATTGTTACCAAACCGTTTCGTGCAGTTATCAGATTTGTGCACAAAGTTATTTGAGGTAAAAATAGGTGACTATGGACGACCTATTTCAAATTGGAATAAACAAATTAAAAACATTGACGGAAAGTATTAAATAAGTACTTTTTGGAAATGAATTGTTAAACGCTATTAATCCCGGTGCGAGTTGGTAAGCTCTGATATACTTCTACTCATCATTTGTGAAGAACTAAATGATATAATTTATAATACTGGAAAGTCAAGACATTGGCGATGTTTATACTACTATATTGAATATCTTTCTAGGCAAATGGTTCATGACTGGACAAATAAAATTCAAGATTTTAGTTCACAAGAATTATTGATGCCAGTTCCGTAGGTTATCCTAGTCAAGAAAAGTCCAATGTTTCAAATAGTTTTGGTCATTTTCGCAATGTAATCTTCTTTGTGTACATACACTATTCTCTTGAGGCACTTGAGAAAATATATGCGAGTTGTCGGCTCAAGTGACGTCGCATGACCACTCGATAACAGTGATGTCCCTCGGATTTCGTAACCGTCCCCTAATGGTCCGCGTGCCGCAAGGAGAAAAAAGGAACTTATCACGCGTACGACAGAGGGGCCAAAGGCCGCGGGGCCCTATCGCGAAAAGGCTGGGAGCCAAGCGGAGTTCGGAGCTGGGAACACCCGGACTTTCGCTACGCTTCCTTGTGCCTAGTCTACCACGTATCGTTGCAATGAAAATGTGTAAACAATTTCGAACTCGTCTTACGCGAAATATTACATGGAAATGTCTTCCACAGTGTAATCTTGGGTGTTGGCTTAGTGTTTCTCTTGTATGAAAACTTTGGCTAAGGCACTGTCCGAATGTGGCATTTTATTTTACCAATTAGAAATCATACAGACGTGTATAATGAATGCTGGATAGGCGAAGTATTTGGAGGTTATTTTTCGGAAGAACTCTTTCATAATATTTTTTACTTCTGTCGTTTCAGTGAGTAGGAAATTTTGCGAAAAGGTCTTTCTACGTATCCCAGTTTTTAAAAATTTAAAATTAAAATATTTTTTTCTTTGGATATGAAAAGATTGTTAAACATTAAATAGAAAAAAAATAATTTGTGAGCGCCTTCTCAGTTTAAGTTTTAGATGAAAGGACATGCATTTGGCTAAAGATTCTGAGTTTTGAATCCATCAAGAAGGGAAGAAAAAAGTGAGAAAGAAACAAACATAAATAAAAATAAATTATTATTATTAGTATAAACAGTCTTTTAGCTAATTTCAAAACAATTTTGATGAACAAATTACGAATGTAGATTTGCTGTGTATATTCAGGTGAACTATGGATGTTTTTTATTCAATTGACCCCATGACTCCATTTATTTAATTGCCTCCATGGCACAAACACATTAATGGTAGTGAAATACTATATAATTTGGTAAAATCCTTCTTTTTGTTGAAATGTATATTTTCGACGGGTTCCATTCCTTAATTTACTGCCATATAAATTATGAATTTCAATTTGTTGTTTTAAGCATTAATCACGTCCAGTAATCGTAAAAATTTCTGTACATTTCGTACAAGCCTAATATCAGAAATATTTTCTGACTCTGTGCTATATTGTGTTACATGCTGCATGAATATTATTAAATATATTTATAAGAACAAAACCGAAACAAATTTTGTGTCAATGTTTCAAAGAAACTCGTGCCAACTCATGCGCCTCCGAACGAACTGAGAATAGATTGAAACGATTTCATGTTGTATACATTCGACGCTATCTAGCTTTCTCTCAAAGAGTTTCTTGTGGTCGTTAACGTTGATGTGAAGCATTTCGTCCTCGTTTTGTTCTCTCCAATTCCCTCTTATTCCGGCTCGTGACGATCCTGTTAATTTACGATTCGTGCTCTGTCGAAGTTGGGTTACGTAAAAAGCCATCCGAGAGCGTTCAGTAAATGTACGGACTTTATTATATTCACAAATGAACCGGCAGTGTTGGGTTGAGAGTAACTTAAGTACTTAGGAATCTATCTTTTCTTGTTTTTTCGTTTGGTACGTTTCGTTGGTTTTGTTTTTAGAAATGTTATGGAGTCTTGTCTGAATGATTGTGGATTACCAATTAAAAAAGTCGAAAATATTTTGAGAAATAATCAGCTATAAACGCGCATTTTTTCTGATATTCATTTTACTTTCTCGTATATACAGATAATAAATGGAGAAGGTTAAAGAGCTGCGAAAAATATATGTTGAGATTTCGTCGGAAATAGGCAATTGTCGGCGTCCCTGATAAGGGAAAAGGATATTCCTCGATTTGTGTGGCTCATCTCGTGGCCCTGAAAGTTGCTTTTCATTGTAAGTTACCTATTCGGGAAAACTCATGCAGTGTGTTCAAATATGCGACTAGTTCAGCTAGTGCTATCTTGCATAAGCACTAAAAATAATACGGGAAAGTATGTAGTACTGTAGCACCTAATTTTATTGTGTTACATAATTTTTATTAATTTTTTCCTTTTTCTGTAATCGCCAAACTTACAACTGCGCAATTACTGGTATTACTGGTATTATCAGAGCAACCATTTTTTTACTACCAGAACCGTCTCCATGGAACATGAGAGTTTCTTTGCTTATCGCAGCTGAGTGTTTTCACGAATTACAAATTGGAATATGTACGTTATGTTTCTCACCGTGCTATCGTTTTCCTTTGAGTTCCATTGAAGTTGTTCTTCCATCCCCCGGCAACGACAGGTTTCCACCAACGTGCGCGGTATAGGATGTAGCCGGTTGCTTTGTCATCTCCACTAAAATTTGATTTAATTTATTTCGATAAAAAGCAGTAAAAGCAATTGAATGTCACGTACGAAGGAGCAGAATAATCTGCGTAGGTTTTCGTGAGCTCAAGTATCCTTACCCCCACCTTTTTACTATATATATTTAAATTATGAATGAAAGTAAAGGCCTGGTTAGAAATATTTGAAAACTAACTTTCCTTACTAATACTCGATTAATACTAATTTGCATGAGTAAATAAACTACAGATTTGATTTTGTTGTATTTGTAACAAAATTGCAACCTTCTGGCTCTTCTATCATACCAGCAAAAGGAGAGCTCAACAAAACGTACCGTTGAATGGAATTGAAGCCGATTTCGCTTAAGTCTTAGTTATCTACCTCACCTGCCCTACTTCATGTACTCTATATATGTCAGTCGTGAAGGTGCTCCTTCTATCTTATTGGCCTTTGCTTCGCGATCTCTTTCGTTCCCTTATAGTCTCTATTTCTGCGTGATCGCCAACCTCACTGATTGTCCGAAATGCTTCCTTGTCCTTTTGCTCCTTATTCATTGCGCCTTAGGTCTAATCTCCCCTGCGTCCTCTTGATCGTGCTTCTCTCTCGCCACTTTCGCGATTCCCATCTCCAATTCGCCCACTTCTCTCGTCTCTCCCCGTCGCCGTCGGTCGATGCGATGGAGGCGGTGGCGGCGACGCACCTGGCGGCGGGCAGCGTCCTCCGCGCGTCGCCATGGAGACGCAGCGAGTTCGGCCACCGCCGCCACCATCGCCACCGCCGCCTCCGCCGAGAGATTTCAAAGACGCAGTAGCGGCGGCAGTGACGGTAACAGTGGTGGTGATTGTGGCGGTGGCGGCACTAGCAGCAACAACGGAGGCGGTAGTTGTGGCGATGGAGTCAGCGGTGGCGATGGAGGCGGCGGAGGCGTAGACGGAGGTTGAGTTGTAGACAGGGACGGAGGCGGCGGGGACGGAGGCGGTGGGGACGGAGGCAGCGGGGTCGGAGGCGGCGGGGACGGAGGCGGCGGGGACGGAGGCGGCGGGGACGGAGGCGGCGGGGACGGAGGCGGCGGGGACGGAGGCGGCGGGGACGGAGGCGGCGGGGGCGGAGGCGGCGGGGGCGGAGGCGGCGGGGACGGAGGCGGCGGGGACGGAGGCGGCGGGGACGGAGGCGGCGGGGACGGAGGCGGCGGGGACGGAGGCGGCGGGGACGGAGGCGGCGGGGACGGAGGCGGCGGGGACGGAGGCGGCGGGGACGGAGGCGGCGGGGACGGAGGCGGCGGGGACGGAGGCGGCGGGGACGGAGGCGGCGGGGACGGAGGCGGCGGGGACGGAGGCGGCGGGGACGGAGGCGGCGGGGACGGAGGCGGCGGGGACGGAGGCGGCGGGGACGGAGGCGGCGGGGACGGAGGCGGCGGGGACGGAGGCGGCGGGGACGGAGGCGGCGGGGACGGAGGCGGCGGGGACGGAGGCGGCGGGGACGGAGGCGGCGGGGACGGAGGCGGCGGGGACGGAGGCGGCGGGGACGGAGGCGGCGGGGACGGAGGCGGCGGGGACGGAGGCGGCGGGGACGGAGGCGGCGGGGACGGAGGCGGCGGGGACGGAGGCGGCGGGGACGGAGGCGGCGGGGGCGGAGGCGGCGGGGGCGGAGGCGGCGGGGACGGAGGCGGCGGGGACGGAGGCGGAGTTGCGCGCGCGGCAACCTCGCGAGCGGCTTACGCAGATCGGCGCGGCTATATACGCAGATCGGATCGGCGGTGCTATATACTCGTAAGATATTAAGTTGGTTGAGCACGGGGAGAGACCAACAGGCGCGGTAGTACAAAATGTTGTGATAAATGGTCGGAAGAGGACAGGACAAACCTGATGATGCGAAGCGAAAAAATTGGGAGCACTCACGATTTGAAGGGTGGGGTTATGGGACGTGGGTGGAGTGAAGTGAGAGTAAGGCAGCGTGAAGAGAGATGTGGCTAGGGAGAGGGAGATAAAGAAGGGGAGAGAGAGGCGCGGTACGGCGAAAAAACGAGTGAAATAAAAAAGAAGAGAAAGACACAACACAAGACTGTGTTAGGACGTAAGCCGAGACGAAATGAGAATAGGAATGTGGTTGATATCAGACAAAGGGAGACGAGGCGGGTAAAGCGAAATGATAAAGCGGTAACGAAACATATAACAGGACGCTGTCACAGGATTCTGGAGTGATTAGACGAAGAGGTGACTAGGCGCGGTGTGGTGAGATACAAGGAAGATGTGATGAAAGGTGACAAACGACTCTGGATGATACGACAGAGCAGAGATGTGAAAGGAGTGTCCGCTTTTCATCTCGCGGAGGAGATGCCGGTCGGCGGGAGATGGAGTGGTGGTGGGAGTGCTGGGCCGGTGCGGGGATCAACGGTCGGGAGCGGAGCTTCCCAACGGTAGGGCGGCGGCCGCCGTTGCTTTTGCTCTCTGCGGCGGCGGAGAAATTGTCTGTATTTCTGGGCGTCTCGTCCACGGCAACGTCCGCGAACGCTTTGAAAGGGAGCGCATGCAAAGAAAAGTCCCTTCCTTTTACTGCCACATGTGCCTAACATTCATCCGATGAGAACATCCTCTCATATCGTACGCTTGTGTTCCCACATTTCTTATTTACAAATAAGAACATACGTAATGCAAATTAAATAAAAAAAATGATGTAATGTAAATACTCGAAATAATGTTGTTATAGTTCTCCGGCTATCGTATTTTTACTGTAACAAATATTTTCATTACTTTTTTCAGTGTTTCTTTCATTTTGAAACTTTCGCTATCAATCCACGCACCGTACTTTTTGAAAAGTAATATATGTACACGTTGATTTGATTGGAATAATCTCCCAGAATCCCGAAACGGAATGTGTTACGATGGGCACGGAAAACCCTCAAGAGTTTCCTGAAACAGTCCCGGGAAGTTCCCAACACACCTTGTCGTCCCTTTCACAAACTACGACTTGTCCAGAGAAATAATAATCAGAGAGAGGTAGGGAAATTCACGTTCCAAGTAATATACCTGAAGAGAGAATTCTCTTCTTTGTCGCCGAGGCTGCTGACAGCAGCTTGCTCGAAAAAAAAAAATGAAATTCTTGTGACGCGTTACCTGCGCACGCGTCTTACAGGAAGCATAGTCGGCAACCTGTTGCACCCGTACGCTCATGCGGAATTCAGCCACCGCGGAATTCAGCGTCGCTCTTGGAGATACTCCAAGCGACAGCGGGGTGTAGAGGCAAGATACTACTCTATACGATATAAGCATTTGCAAACCAGTTATATGCCGCCTGGTGTTATTATGCTCTTGAAATATTTGCTTCTGCTTGTTTTAGTAGGCGATAGACGATGTGATATGAATATTCTAATATTTTTGTTAGAGTGATACATATTATTAATAATGGTTATTTCTCTACTGTTACTAGATGGAAAACACTGGAAAATTCAGAAATAATAACGTAGATTTTTTAAAAATCAACATTTGATCGTAAATATAATGTTAGGAATGATCTCTTTCGTTTTCGTAGTACACTGCAAACGAAATTTGTCTCAATTTATAATAGTAAAAATCCTATGTAAGAAAGAAGTATATCTGTAAATAATATTAAATATATAAAATGTTTTTGAAATTTACGTTTTCATGATTTATGATCATTTATATTATATTTTGCTGTAACTCTCATGGTTATGACCAGAACGTAATGATTAAAAGGAAATAAAATAAGAATTCAATAAATAGAACAAAATGAAAAAAAACAATAATAGGATATTTTTGGGCTTTATGCTCTGGAAAGGTTAATGATATCACGTCCGAAATGTTAGTAACATACGACCCGGCGTCTGGACAGGCGAGCGCAATAACAATGATTTGTAATCACATCATTTTAATCATACAATCATTGAATGTTGACTGAAGTCCAAAATCAGTGACTTAGGTAGGAGCAGTACTGATTCTGTGGCACTTTGGTCATCTATGAATAGTATATTTCGCTTCCCAGAATAGTCCCTGCTTAATAATTCATTATTGTGAACTTCATTTGGATAGCGATGGCCATTCGTGTTGAGAAGCCAGTCGGCAGCTCAGAGTGAGACTAGTAGGGCTAGTGATCCACCGGGAGATACTTGAAGGAAGGAAAACACAAAACTACACATCGGTGCCGGATCTCACGTTTCAGCTGGGAAGGAACACCGCTTCTCCCGTGATGTAGTAGCACTACACCTCCCTTTTGGGACTAATTGCCTCTGCATTTGTCGCGATCGGAATCTCTCCCTCTCTGGGTCTCTGTCTCTCACTGGCGTCCTTTCGAATGCAATCTAGGAAGTGGAGATGTGTTGTATCTGCAATTTCGTTAGCTTGAGTTAGCGCTACCTAAAACGCAGACTCTGCCCCTGGCTCAAAAGAACAATGAATATACTCACGCCACCCACGAAAAGCAACAAAACCTTTATGGAGTATCTGTAGATTACGCGCGAGTGGCGGCAACGCCGTTAAAACCATGTAACCATACCCTGCGAGACCATCGCACTCCCCCCCTCCGTTGGCCACTCTCCCGCTGGGTCCGCTGCAGGCCGTGAATGCGCGTTCGCAGCCCCTGGAGCCTCGCAGCTCTCCCAGCGCGCGCAGCCGTCGCGGCGCGGGGAAGGCGTGCGATTCCGCGCCCTCTCGCCCAATCGATCACTGTCCCGGGGGGGAGGGGAGAGGGGGAGGGGCTGGTCTGGGAGAGGGAACGGGTTGCACGGGAGCGCGCCTTGACCGACCCCACGCCGCCACCTCGTCGTTCTTTCCTTCGCCGTTTTCTCACGCCACGCCGCTCCAGTCGAAAAAGCGTCTCTTAATTTTTGTACGAGAGAAAGTGTAAGAATAAGGTTGGAAGAAGGCGGAGCTGCTTCCCTTTATTTTTGTGAGAAAGAAAGTGTAAGAATAAGGGTATAAGAACGTACTTTGCACAAAAGACTAGTGCATTATATTTTGCCACGTCGCAGTTATCGTCCATTTTACATCACAGTTTCAAATTATACTTCCTCAAGCATTTCGAATATTCACGCCATTCTGCGATATATTTCTATTAAAACCACCCTTGCCTCAAAATATGATTGAAAAGGGAAAGCAAATTGGGCTAATATTTTTTTGATATTCCAACTTTTTGGTTTGTTTTAAATAATGTTTACTGTACGCTAAAGTACCTCAAAAACCCCTTCACACCTCTTTTATTCTCGTTCCTCTTGCCTCCTTTTCCGTCTCTCATTTCCTTCTCTAGTTTCAAGAGTCGCGTCACCCGTTTGTCCCCTTCCCGCCACCTGTCTGCCGTTCTCCTCCATCGGCGACTGCGCAGCTCTCGGCCTGGCACGCCTCTGAGTCGGGAGGCGCGTAAAACTGCAATGTTGTTCACCTTCTGGGAAACTCTGGAGACGTTCCCCTGTCGTCCCGCCTCGTTCCTCCACTGCACGAGGACCGCGCAATGTACGCCGAAGAGGTTCCTTTCTCAATTCTCCCGACCGACTGAGTTAGCGATCCGTGACCGACTTCTCCTTCCTCATCCTCATCCTTATCCCTCCTCTCCACTCACTCAGCTACTCACTTAGTCACTTACTCATCACTCAGCCACTCCTCATTCAGTCAGTTACTCTCGCTCTTTCTCTCTCACACACACACACACAGTCGCTCACCCCTCACCCTCACACACACACATATACACAGTCGCTCACCCCTCACCCACACACACCACTTGCACTACACTGTCACATAGGTTAGGAAATCAGACAAGACCTTAGACCTGAATAGTTAATTTACGTAGCGGTCATGGAGTGTTTATATTAGAAAAGTAAGTGATCAACTCGTAGCAACATACATATCAAAAGTCATGACCTACAATTCACACAAACGGTTCATATTTGCTTCATAAATTAACTCATTAACCATAAAAATGAGCATGTAATTATTGAACTTATATAATTTTTTAAACATCAGAGGTTTGAATGAAAGACGGAGTTTTCCCAGTTTTATGTGCTCACCTTAGTAATTCAAGAAAATAAGAAAAGGCTATTTTTGAAAAAAAAATCATGGGGCTTTATGTTGAGACTCCTCCCCCCTCAAAAAAAGAGATCCGTTGCAAATCCGTAGGGTCACAAATTTTACCAGATCAACCAACGAAACTCCATTTGGGAGAAAATGCTTAGTACGATTATGGCTTTAATGTTCACAAACGGACGGACACTGTCAGACGAACGAGGACATGGACGATATTTTGAAAACAGATGGGTAGGTATTTCCCAAAATATACATTTTTCGACAAAATTTTAACATCGATTTATTTGCAGCATTTCGTAACTTTTTCTGCACTATGCATGAAAAGGAAAAATCTCGGAATGTAATATCTCCGTTCCGCGTTTCCGGTTCTCTGGCCGTCATAACGACCTGCGGTTTATTGGAAACTGCGCTGGCGAGGGCAAGCGTTAAGCGAGAGAACTGCGACGAGGGCGAGACGACTATGTGGATAGACTGGGACGTTGCGAGACGGAATAGGATGGAATAAAATAATAAGGAATTGTTAGGACGAGCCGAGAAAAATTAGAAGAAATGA
The DNA here is from genome assembly GCA_031308135.1 of Acheta domesticus. Lineage (NCBI taxonomy): Eukaryota > Metazoa > Arthropoda > Insecta > Orthoptera > Gryllidae > Acheta > Acheta domesticus. The sequence goes on from JAHLJT010009436.1 coordinate 144,508,251, forward strand.
AATGGAATACATAGGAACTGAACTTGCTTAAATTGCACAGATAAAATACAGGTACATTATTTCACAATTCTTTGCCAGATGACATTAAACGATTAAAATCAAAACAAAAGTTTAAGTAAAAGAAAAATCTTTTCTGCTGCATAACTGTTTCTATACAGTTGGTGACTGTACTGAGCATCAAAACTGAAATTAATATTAATTTTAACAATGATATTTAATGTATTATTTACCATTTGGACTGTATAATTCTAAACATCTTGTTACAACTATTGTACCGCAGCTTCTGGGTCAATGACCTGTATCTCGATCAGATTTTTCGTCCAGTTTTCCTGATCCCTGGAGCAAATGCTGAGACGGTTCCATGTTTTGCTTCTGAACATAAATGTAACATCATTATCTGCGCACGTCTTCTAGAGTTCAGTGGGAAACAGTTACTCAAATTATCGTTCTCCATATTGTGGCAGAAATATATTCCTTCTCGAAGGAAATGATTGAGGATAAGAACTCCAATTTATAGCTGATTTGCCTTTGAAAATAGATTTTATTACATTGGTGGTGGTCATTGACACTTTGTGGCTAGTGGTGTCATGGACACTTTTTTCTCGCTATCGATTAGTATGCCTTCATAGAGTGCAACTCAAAAATAACGGAACGTCAATATAATCGTTTCAGTTATGTCGAGAAGCTCAACTATTGGGTACGTTAATCCATGAGGTATCTTGCAATTAATTAACGTGCATCTATATTAAAGATACAATGAAAATATATTTTAAGAAGAAGACAACACCTTATTTTTAAACAAATTTTTGCTCAGTTGCAGTATTTTCGTAGTGTTCGTCGCAAAAATAAACTGTCGACTACATTCTGAGTTGAAGTGGAAACAAAGTTCATTGCTTCAGTAATTAAATACGGTATCAACCTCGTTGCAGGGATAGATTCCAGGCCCGGGAGAATTTTTTAATGAAGTCTGAGGACTCTGCAGGGATGGCCCAGGGGCGAGAGGACAGGACGTGGCAGACCGACGGGAGTGGTGAACCGAGTGGTCCGAAATGGAACGATATGAAGCGGAACTAAGACTTGGCTTGGTTTGGATTGGCTTATCTTGGCTTGACGGCGTGGCGTGGCTTTGCGTGGCGAGGCGTGGCTTCGCGTGGCATGGCGTGGCTTCGCGTGGCGCGGCGTGGCGTGGCTTCGCGTGGCGTGGCGTGGCGTGGCTTTGCGTGACTTGGCGTGGCGAGGCGAGGCGTGACGTGGCGTGACGGGGCTTGCATTTGCTTGGCTTGCCTTGGCTTGGCGTGGCGTGGCATGGCCTGGCTTGACTTGTCCTAGCTTTGGGTAGCTGATAGTGGCGTGGAGGAGCGGGAGGTGGGCGAGGGACGGCTGGGAGATGGGCGTGGCGGGGTGGACGTGCGACCGGGGTGGACTCGGGGCTGGAGGGAGGGGGCGCCGGGTGCGTTGTGCAGGTAGCGCGGGGGCGGGGCAGAGGCGTCGAGGGCAGTCGTTGCTGTTGAAGGGAGAAATGCTTGTGCGTGGAGAAGTGGCAGTGAAGCGAAAGCTTCCAGAAGAGGCAGCGAAGGGATGGGAAGGACAGTGTAGGGGTGGGTATGGTGGCCACTGTACAATGTCTTTTTTAAATACTCAATTTCTGTGTGTATTGCAACCTCTCCATAGTTGGTGATAATGCCAAAGGTCAAATATGTTTTGAAAATTGTTTGAATTTGAAAATGGTTCTCATTTTCCTCAGCAACGAATAATGTGTGGGCATGTTTCTCTTGCCGTAACATTCTTGCTCCAAGGTTGCTGTCGCTTACAATATTACCGTTATCAACGTAGTGAATGGAAAGATGTGGGGGGGGAGGCAGTGAGAATGTATTCCTGATGGAAAAGGGTGGCCAATCGCGAAATCTATGACATTATACTCTCGTGCAAGGATTGGTCTTTGCTTAGTTTTTCTCGCGCCCTACGGCTAAAGCACCCTCGTGTATGAATGCTTTTTTATTGTTATTTAAGTACATATTACTGCAAGCGGCAGTATTGCATGGATTGCCGATAAGAGATGTGGTACCTCTTCGTTTTCCCCTATCCACCTCTTCATCTTACAGAAGAAAAGAAATATCAATAGTCAGATATTCTATTAATATTAATTACATGATTTAACTATTTCACTACATTATAATTTCGTTATAAATCTATATTATCAAATTTGTGTCGTTCGATGTATTTCCATATTGCCAACGTCACGTCATTTTTAATAATTATTATCTTTATAATTCCATTTATAATGAAATTGTAATGCCATACATCCGAAATATTGAGGAAACATTTTATTGTTAATAATTTTACGGATAAATGTATCTATGGGGAGTGGGCAAGCTGTTAAGTCCATCCTTCCTACTTTTTACGGCACGATTTTTCGAGTTTGCACAGTTGTGTAAAATCAGGATTTGGTAATAAGTCGATGCCATTTTGTAAAATGTACTACAACGTCTCACCATTGCAGAACCGATGCAATTACTTTCGTCAGTAAGGATATGAGTTAGGTCGTGCCCTGGAAAGTAGGGAAATTTGACTTGCCCACTTATTCATTGCGCATATGGATATATAATTGAGGAGCAAATGAATAAGTTTCAACACAGCCCTCGCGCGTTGCGAAATAACTCTCCCCGCCCGTAATAATAAGCATAAGGCGGAATCGTGTTGACGAGGGCCCCTGGACGGGGTGCGTGGGACGGCCACCGTCCAGACGAACCCCCGCCGCCGCCCGCACCCCGCTCCGCCGGCGTCTGCCCGCGCCCGCGTCACAGCCGCCGCCGCCCCAGAGCTGCGGCCAAAACAATCCGGCCCCATTTGCGTCACTTGCGGCGCGGTTCGCGCTTACCGCGTGTGTGGGTGACAGCGAAAAAATTTCGCTCTCCATTTATCCGGCGCGTTTTAAGCAGAGGTGCGGGTGGAGGAGGACGCGGCGGCAGACGGAGGAGCAGGAGGAGGTGACGGCGACGCGTACGTCGGGGAAGGGGTGGCGACGGCGACGACGGCCGAGCTAGGGCTGGCTTCGTCCATTGTCTCTGCGCCCACTGAGATCTTCTTTTAAACCGTCCTAGTGTATCGAAGCGGAACTGGTTGGTAGTGCACTCAGCAACGTGTGTCGTTTGCAAGAGGTCTTCTCATTCATACTTCTGTTTTTGTAATTAGTATTCTTTACAAACTATTGTGATAAAATTATTGGAGGATTTCGATTGCGGTAAATACGAATTTAATAGGGTAGTCGTTTACCCTACGTGACGTACACTGAGCGCACGAAGGTCGGGAAATCAGGATAGTGGATGTACGATGGGCTTTGATGTTTTCAATTCCGAATGTAATGTGAGAGTCACATGAAAATACCTCATTATTCAGTAATAAAGACGTTCGTTGCTCGTACAACAGGCACTCTCAAAAATACTTGCTTAATCTTAGTTTAAAAGAGTTCAAATACACATATAAACCCTTGGATATTGAAATTCAGTTTTAATGCAACTTATGATATGATGTATTGAATAAACTATATGTCGTACAGGAAGGATTTAGAATTATCTAATTGTAGTGGTATCTTAGTGGTAAGGTAGTATGATACTTCTGAAGAAATATGTCAATATGAATGTTCTGGATGCTCTGCATTTCGGAGAAAGCAATTTACTCGATACGATTGTAAGTGGCACAAAAATAATATACATTATTTTCTTCTGCATGGAAAGTTTTTTTTATACAGACGAACCTACTCTATTCGAGGTTTAAGTATTCGGAAATTCATTTATCCGGAGTCCGTCTCATGTTGAAAAAACAAAAAAGCAAACAAAGAAAAATCTTCTATTCCCAAAAAATAATACCGTCATGTGCACCAAATTTGTATCTATTTCTCAATATTGTATGTTATAATATATGCTATTTTTTCGTGTTACTTCTTTATTAACGTTTTAATCAGCACATTCAAACCAATAAAAATTTGTTTGACTATCCGGGATGTTCTTCTCTCCGTGGACCCTCTTTCTATGTCATTGCTGTAAATTATGGAGGTTAAATATTCAGTTCAAATAACATTTCGAAATGTGCATTCAATTCACGAAGTGAATAAGACACTGAATTAAATTATATGACTTGAATTACGCATATTTAATATTCTGTTCTTAATGGTGCAGCTCTTCTTCCCCTGAGTGATTTGGTGTGGCATTAAGTTACCCACGTCCGGAAATGGTTACCGAAAGACCCTACGCACGTACCTGTGCTCTAATGGAACCTGAAACAGCGACTGTTCCAAATTTCAACCATTATCCTGGTCAACACACCTGTCGCACGTGCTAATTACCGCAACGCAAAAAGATTTAATGCTTCTCCGCCCTGGATCTGCGCGCTCCATTAAGCGGGGTCGGGAAGCGCCATCTACCCCGCGCCGCGGAGCTTTGTTCGATGACCGCGCCCGCTCCCGCTCCCGCGCCCGCTCCCGGGCCGGGTGCCCACCGCTCCGCCCTGTGGCACGGTCTGACTCGCGGGCGGTAAATTAAAGAACATGTCTCTTTTAAAAAAATTCCCGCTGCCGAAAGCAATTAAAATTGCGACACAGAACCGACTCCCCATTGAGAGCGGTCGCGTAATTAAATTGCTCGCATTCTTTTTGACGTCGGCCACTCGGGGCGATGGCGCCGCCGCCGCCGCCGCCGGCGGCGGGCAGCAGGCGATAGCGATGGGCGATGGGCGATGGGTGACGTCGGGATGCCGTGAGTGGTGGCGCTAGGTGATGATGGCGATGCACTCTGGGCAATGCGATCGGTGGTTTCAGGAGTAGGGTTGGCTGAGCGAATCTTAAGCGGGAAAGTCGTTTGTTCCGAAATTTACATTTTATCTTGTAATGCTGACTGTTTTTGTTACAGGTGTGGTAAGATTTCACTGCTTTACGTTTCATATCATGGTGATGTGCCACTCGCGTCCTTAAGCCTCTTTCAAGCCGATCGTTTGACACTGCGTAACCCGTTGTGAAACACCTTCAGTCTACACGTTGTGTTTTTATGATAATGGGTCAGCATTCCTCATGAGTTGTCTGGAGAATAAATGTAACTAATATTGTGAGTTAGGAAATAATAGGAACTAGGAATAATAGGGACTAATATTGTTGAGAGTGCAACCATTAAGTTATAGAATCGTCTGTCCTTTTCATCACTGTCCATTTTGATCACGACATGTAGGACATGCTAGGTAATATAATATACGTAAGTAAAATAAGGGGAGTTTTAGGACGTGCAGTCAATGTAAAATATAATGAATTATTGCTAATAGTTTTATCTGCTTATTAAAACTTCCTGGGGTCTTGAAGCACTATTGTACTTATCATAGGTAGATGTGATGCAGAAGAAAGTTTGGTACAAGCAAAGCGGAAGCCTAAGTTCCAACTGGAACCTGAAATGCCTGAAGAAATGGAAAATATATTTCATGGAACCTTCTGATGCTCCGAACCCGTGTAAAAAAGCCAAACCTTCTGTGGTTTTCAGTTTCAGTAAATATAAAGATCATCGCCTGGATTATTATCGGGAATATGGTTCGTTGCAAAGTAGTAATTGTTAGAGAAGTGAGATTACAATCGACGTACACGTAGGCATTTATAGCCATCAACTTGTTTACTTAGTAAAGCAAAGCAATTATATAACTATTTATAAAACTTATCCTCATGTTGATTTTAACAACTTATTTCCGGGCTTTCAAACAAGTTTTTTAAGGGACGTACCACCGATTCTTAGTGTACTCTGTTTCACTTTTGTGATATCGCTGCAAAGACTTTTAAGAGATCAGAAGCCTCGGAAAATTGTTGCCATGAACCTTTATAAAGGTAACTAGGAAAACGCGGCAGACGTTGTTCTGCCCTTCATCTCCCTCTTTCCCTTCCCATCTCCCTTTCTCACTGTCTCTCCCTCCTTCCCTCACCCTGTCCCTGTCTGTCTCTGTCTTCGCCGCTCCCTGTCCCTCTCATTCACATTTACTTGCAGATTCTGCACGTCTCTGAGCAGCTGAGGTAATATCGGGAAGCGCCGGACCAGCAAAAATGTAATAGAATGTTCGAGAAGAGATTATTCTGTAGATTACGGTGTAAGAAACGTTGCCACAAAATTTTAGTTTTTAAGGCCCTAGAACGCCTCGTTTAGGAGATATAGATTCAAAAGACTGCCGAGTGTGTTGCGGGTTGCATTTGACGTGAATATTTAGTTTTGTTCTACAGCGCCATGTAGTGGAGTTACAACAGAATTAACAGCACATAAACGTTGTAGGTGAAAAAAAGCCAACTTTCATGGAGATATGTACTGATATTATTGAGCTATTCGTTGTGAAAATGGATTAGAAATTCTACAATTAATATTCATTATTTCTAAACCAGTATATACTTTTATAGAAATTGCCCAAAATTCAAGAGTTACCATTCATTATTTTTACTAACGTAAATTTCTTTCTCGTGTGTTGCAGGTAAGCAGTCCTAAGAGTTTTGATGCAGAACAGCACCATGTTCTATCACAGGTGCTGTTGCATACTTGATATGGTCAGATTATGGATGTGAGTGTTAACTTTTCATTTTACTGTCCGGTGTGGTTAGTTATTTGTTAGTATTGACTTTCCTATGTGCATTTCAATTTGGCAAATTTGCACAATAGGTAATGACGATAGAAAGACGAGAATTGCTCGTACTCTGCCCTCGTGTCAATATTAACGCCACATTTACACTCTATTTTAGCGTAACTTTTGCATGCGTAGAAAAAAGAAAGGTACCATGCTTTTATTTTGTTGCGTTGACGTTCCATATGGCAATGTGTAGCTTGTTGAACGTATATTGCTTATGATTTGTGCTTGCAATCTCGATAGCAATACTCCGTAGAGTTGTGAATAGAGTCTGATGCCTTTTCAGAGGAATTCTCTGAAGGTATCTGAAGTATAACATGAGCTACCGACACCAAACCAACTACTATCATTATCATCATTAGCCTTTCCAGTAATTCTATGAATAAGGGCTTCCTAAAAGAGAATTAGGGACAATTTACAAGCATAAAAACTAAACAAAACTAATGTGCAAATACAATTTGTTACTTTTGTCCTTGACATAGCCAAAATAAAGCAAACCAATCTCAAAGTAAATTATAGTAGAATTTGTATTAACACGACTTTTCTAGGTATGTGAGAGAAAAATAAAATGTACTTGATGTACTCAAATACAATACAGATCATATAGTACTAATTACGTTATTAATTTATCTGTTCAATTGTGTGAATTGTAGCAATTTCGTGAACGAAAAAATTTACTTTTTCGGAAATATTAATAAATATTTACGTATTTATAAACATAAGTATTGTACATTCCTTTTTTATTATTTGTATAAAATATATTCTTTAGCGCTTCATAATAATATTCAACGCAATTGAAATCTAATCAAATTCTATTACATTGTAAAAAGGTGTAATCGCTAGTACCTGATTGCCTTCATATCCCAATTAATTTAATTCAGAAAAGAAACCTTGAATAATATTCTAAGGGTATGAAGTTCATCGGTTATTTTCTCTTTTAGAATTTGCAATGACGTGTAACACACAAAATAATTCAGTTCTTAGAACATGCTAGACTCCGAAGCTGTAGAATAATAGAACAAATTATGTGCTGTAACCCAGGCGAACCAGGCTTGAAGAGCGCAAGGATAAAACGAGAAATATTCTAAGAAAGTGTAATTCCGCCTCATGCTGGCAATAGAGCTATCAACGATTCATTGCTGACGTAATAATGGTTCACAGCCGTGCAAGCGAGCAGCGAGGGAGGGCAGTGAATGGGGAGGGAGCGAGGGCCTTTCACGTGCGCGGCCGGCGCGCGAACGGCGTCCCACGGCGCCCGCCAGCCGCCCGGCACCCACGCACCCCTTTGGCTTCCATTATTGGGAAATCCCACGGTCACTTCGCCCTCGCCGGCAGATGGCATCTGCACCCCGCGCTGCTTCGCCCTCCCCGCCCCCACCGCCAGCACTCCCCCTCTGCCGTCACCGTTCCGCCCCCGTCCACCCATCATAAGTCCGCCAGTCCCGCGCGCCGCCCGGCGCGGCGCGGCGGCCCGCTCTGAATAGCCCGGCGGGGCAAAGGGGTGTTAGGTAAATCGCAGGTCAGCGGGGCGGTCGCCTGCCTTCCGCTGAATGGATGGGCATCCTCCGAAAATTTCTTTTCGCCCCCGCGCCCGCCCACAGCCCCTCGCGTCGCGTCGTTTTACCGGCCTGCTGCGGCTGCTGCCCCGCTTTTCCGCCCCCGCCCCCCTCCCGTCGCGCGCCGCGCCGATATTCGCGACCGTCAGCTGCGGCGGAGGTGGCGGCGGCGGCGGCGTAGGCGGGGCACGGCCGACGGGAGCGGCGATGGTGAGGGCGGCGAAGGGGGTGGGGGCAGGGGGCGGCGGGGCGAGCGACGTGGGAACGTGCTGGCGGTCGCTGGATAAACAGTCCATGAGCAGATGGCGTCGCCTTCGCCCCCGCGGCCATGCCGCCCCCGCACTGCACTCACCCACGCCGCACGCCAAGCTGTCTTAATCGTTCCTGGCGTGCTGTGGCTTCTTCTTTCCTCCTTTTCTTATTCGTTATTCCTTTTCTTCTTCTTCTTTCATCTTCTTCTTTCTTCCTTTTCTTCTTTTTCTTTGTCTTCTTTTTTCCTTTTCTTCTTTGTTCTTCTTCTTCTTCTGCTTCTTCCTTTCTTCCCTTCTTCTCTTCTTCTTCCTTCCTTTTCTCCTTGATTTTCTTATTCTACGTTGAGATACGATTCGTTTGGAAACAATTGTCCATATTTTATGTCCTTCTCTGTCGCAAAACCAGAAATTTCGTATTAAAATAAGCTCTGCAATTGTAACTAGCAATCCTAACTTTTACTGTGAGATTAGTTTGCTTTAATTTGACCAATTCAAGAGAAAAAGTAAAAATGGTTTTTATAGATAAGTTTTTCGTTAGGTTTTCTGTTTGTAAATCGTCTAGGATTTTCATTAAAGTTGAATATGTGTAATTATCATTACCATAACGTTTTTATTTACTCTTGATTAAATCATTTCCAAACTAATTTCGGGAAGAATTTCTCCAACTTCAGAGGTTACAAAGCGATAGCATTTAGATAATGTTCAATTTCAAGCGAGTTAACACTTTCTAACTAACTAGTTACATAGATTTAAAATACTATAATTAATAATGAGTAATACTTACTTTGATAATTAGAATTTTGTATTTGATTTGATGTAAATACACTTACGTTTTGTAGAAGCACAACAACTGGTGTTACGTGTTGGCTAATAAAATACACTATTTTGGTGTTGTAACCACTGAAGATGAAATTCTCCACGTTATTTGTTTAAAAATTATTTTATAAATATTATCGATTTTATAAATAAAATCGTTAATAGTATTGTGGTCAAGATTCTATTGCCAAATCTTACGCACTCCACTTAGTCACCTTGCTAAGGAAAATGTTATTTGCACATGTTCGTGCAAGGATGCACATAGTACAGTATTTGTGTATACTATATCACCTGGTTTTCAGATTCAATATTCAATGTAAATTCTAATAACATAATTACAACTAACTACTCCTGATTAAGAAACCCACCCATAGCCTATAAGGTAAATTAGTGTTTGGGAATATCCTGAGAAATGAATCTAATCGTGATCTATTTCCTCGTCGATTTGCGGATAACTGTGCGTGATATTGGTTTTTTTGTGATCAAGCTAATAGCAATGTATCATGTTTACGGTGTTAATTTATGATTTAGGCTGAGTAATTGCGTTTCTTCCTAATGGAATCAATAATCGTGCTATTGAACAATAAAGTAACAAAACATTTTATGACGTCATGCTCTTGGAAGAATGGGCCGCTTTGCTTGTGTGATTTGCTTACTCTGTAAGATGTGGATCTGAATGTGATAATTCAACTTAACTGGTTTTGAAAAACATTTCTGGTGAGAAAGGTGTAACTGAGCGATTGGAACGTAATGCAGGGCAACGAGAGAACGCGGAGTTTCATATCGTGCGTGGTGAAGTGTTTCAGTTAGCTGTGGCGTTGGGTCGATGCAAATCCCTTAGTGGATGGCACTTCCTGTTGACCACGAGTTTCTAGGAACAATATTGCGAACTAATGGACCTTCGAGATAATCGATAGCCCACAGCTGCATTAGAGGCGGCTTGCATGTAGCTCTGTCGTCGCAAACAGAAAAAAAAGTGACAAAGAAAATTCGTAAAAGAAGAAATGTAATAATGAAGATGATTAATGGAATTGAGTAATAGAAAACAAGAAAATCTCACTTTTTAAAGATAGAGAAACTTAATTCCTAGGTAATGGAGATGAAAACAGATACCCACATAAATGAAATACATACTACGTACGTTTTTATGGATGGTTTCAAAGTAGCCGTTTCATTGCATCGAAACTTTTCGATTCAAGTTGCAATTCAAAAGACCTCATTCAATCTTCAAAATATTTCTTAAATAATTATTTAGTAATTACATGCGCCAAAAAGCATCAAGTATCCGAATATTATAAAATTAATGTTACGAGTTTGAGAATTGAATATCATCAAATTCACGTTCCCTTCAAAGGATGAACTCGCATTATATTTCTCAAGATACAAATGATTCATAATTATACATACTGTTCTCATTATTTATCTCTTTCGTATTTTACTAGTTCTTCATGTAAACTACGTTTTCTTACTTTTCTGTAATCATTGACAATGAGATACGCACGTAACACTCTGCTTTATGACTTCATTGGAGTCTAAAATGTATGTGAAAAATGTTAAACGTTGGCATATACCACGCGATATGAGGTAAGACACATAGTATATTAATCACCATCACGAAGAAAACAAAACTTCTCGAAGCTAGTCGTTTATCAACACATTTTATGAGTTCTTTGTTAATTAATTGAGACTTTCTCGGTGAAGAGGTCTTGACGTCATCGCATACAAAGTTTCAATTCACTTGTACCATATCGGCAGTTAATAATGTGTTATTCTCAGAAACAAATTGCTTCAGTTCATACAATAAATCGTCAGAGAAATGGTGTGAATATGGTAACTCTTTTTAAACAAACGATCAACCGGGTGTGCATTTAGCTAATACAGTAATGAGTATAAATTGTTCATATGATCATTTAAATAAAGTTAGGAAGTTGAAGATATTGAATTGAAATACATGTTATTTGCGCTTGTATCATGCATAGGAACCAACTACATTCTAGTAGACATCTGAAATTTCAGTAAGTCACTTGGAGTGGTTTACTTTTTCTACATATAACGGTATTTCTTACCAATAAATGTAATCTCTTAAATTGTAATCATTAAAACGCATTTTTCTGCATCACTGCCACACATTCTTTTCATATTTCTTAACTTCTTTAGCCACGTTTCGAAATTTAAACTTGAATTACTTATTTAATAATAACAATGATAATGATAATAATAATAATGATAATAATAATAATGATAATAATAATAATGATAATAATAATAATAATAATAATAATAATAATAATTTATCTAAAATTAATTGCGAGAAAGGAACAAATCAGCACATATTAGAACAAACTTCTGCTGACAATACGCCATTTACATCCCGCAGCTAACAACCTGCAGCACTCTGCATTGTACATATTACACGGTACACATTTACGATATACTGTATATGGTATATATCATACGCCACACATCATACTCCACACACGGTACACCACACACGGTACGCCACACACGGTACGCTACACATTATACGCCACACATGGTATGCCACACAAGGTACGCCACACAAGGTACGCCACACAAGGTACGCCACACAAGGTACGCCACACAAGGTACGCCACACAAGGTAGGCCACAGAAGGTACGCCACAGAAGGTACGCCACACAAGGTACGCCACACAAGGTACGCCACACAAGGTACGCCACACAAGGTACGCCACACAAGGTACGCCACACAAGGTACGCCACACAAGGTACGCCACACAAGGTACGCCACACAAGGTACGCCACACAAGGTACGCCACACAAGGTACGCCACACAAGGTACGCCACACAAGGTACGCCACACAAGGTACGCCACACAAGGTACGCCACACAAGGTACGCCACACAAGGTACGCCACACAAGGTACGCCACACAAGGTACGCCACACAAGGTACGCCACACAAGGTACGCCACACAAGGTACGCCACACAAGGTACGCCACACATTATATGCCACACATTACATGCCACACAATACATGCCACATATCATATGCCACACATCACATGCCACACATCACATGCCACTTACTCGTATTACACGCCACACATCACACGTATTCGTTGGTAGGAACCGTGGGAATCAGAGGATGTGCGCAGATGATGCTACTGCCTCGTGGCCGCTGCGCAGCGCGCAGCACGTAGCTAGCGATCGGAGGTGACGGCGGCGGCGGCGGCGGCCACGCGCACGAGTCCCTGGCGGGCAGCCAACGCCGACGCCGTCGTCGCCGCACTCACCGACTCCAAACCGCCACCGCCTCCACCGCCGCCTCCGCCCTCTTCTGGACCGGCTACGGCGTAACAAGCGTTGCTTTCTCCGATGCGCAGTACAGCGAAAGTGCCGGAATCGCGCTGGAAAATTGCTCTCGCGATTTGACAGGTTTAAAAGCACCCCGAGGCAGACCTTGGCTTCTAACCTGGGTCTGCGTCATTTCACTTGGCTGCGCTCTTGAAATGCGTTCTGCTTCCGGGAGTTCGCGACAATAACTTGGGATGTTTATGACCGATCGTGGCGTCCGGAACGGTTTCCAAGTCTAATTATATGGATTTAAATGGATACAGGATAATTCTCGGCCGCTGCGAATGTTGAAACTGGTCTTATTAATTCTTGCTTGTCGACTGTAGATTATCTTCATCAATGAGGTTAAGGGAATAGTGTGGGCACGTTGCTGGATATTTAATTCGACCAATAATGATAATGTCATGTAATATAAAGTATATGATAAAACGTCGCAAAGCTCGTTTAAGATACTTCGGTTTAATTCTCCCATTCATAGTATAGCTATACACATTTCATATTTGCTCTAGATCATTCTACTCTTAAAAACATTGGTAAGAAACAAAGTCATTTTTTAACAGTTATAATTATGAAAATAGATTAATATTGTCATAAGTTAACAATTATAATTATGAAGATAGATTAATATTGACTGCTATTCCCTACATCATAATAGTGTGAATTCCTATGAGATTGAATTTCGCTCAAATAGCGTTCTGTTTGACAGAACTGACGGAGCAGTGAAATGCTCGGGATTCAACAAAGACGCACTGTGGGACAAATATATCAAACCTCCTCAGCATATTTTCTGCTATTTTCGAATTGTATTTTCATGTTCCAGGGAGAAAAGTATGAAGCGCGTTAGTAAAAAGTTTGTCGTTATATTCTTTTCAGTACTTCTGTTTGTAATTTTTTATGATGAGGCGTACCTGAATGTCACGTATAGAAATATTTATTATTCACAAACAAGACAGTTCAAAAGGTGTTATCGTCTTTTTCTTTGACATCTTTTAATCGATTGATTGGTGATTCCAGGCGCGTCAACTGCTGTCATTAGTTCCGTGACTGTAATACATGTATTTTTCCCCTCGGGAGGTGGCGATGATCTTCCCTCCCCCGCTGGAAGGTGATTCGGCGCCGACTTACCTGTCGACTAAAGGAGTTTTCCCCAACCAGGCATTTTCCATCAGCGGGGCGCCGCCCCGGCCTTGACAAGCTCTAAGCTCCCGTCCGATCTCCTAGCATATGTGCTAGTGTAGTGCATGTATGTGTGTATGTGTAAAGGGAGGGGATAGGACAACGAAAGGGAAGGAAGGTTCTCGTGCGGTCCGTGGCTCGTTTGTTATGGTCCGGCATTCGCCTGATATTGATCGGAGAAACCACGGAAGACAACTAGGGATCAGAGCAGCCGGCCGCTAGAATTCTTCACGAGATAGCGGCTGAATTCGACCTAGCTGACAAGCTAGTGTCCAAAATCCTGCCACCGTCGGGACTTCGAACCTAGGACCACCCGCCAACCTTTTTTGAATAATGACATTAAGAAATGTAATTAATCCATTAAGAATTGGCCATTTCCTACAAATGATCGTTCCAACACCTGTAAATAAAAACAGAAATGAACGGAGTTTCCCGTTCATACATTTTGTACATCGCTGTGCGCGCGTGTGGGCTCATTTGGGAGCAGTGTGCGCCGGGCTGTCTGCCTGCGCGTCCTAGCGGCGTCCTCGCCGCTGTCCTCGCGGCGGGCGAAGGCCTCTCGACCTCGGCGCGCGGCCGGCGCGCGACCCGCCCCGCGGCCGCTTAATAGGAACGACACGAAAAAAGAAAAAGAACCTCCGGCTCATCGTTTCGAGTCAGCTGTGCTCTCGCCAATGACATGGAGGAGGCTTCTCCAGGCAGCAGCGAATTGAGAGGGGCACTTAGGTCGTGCTCCTCCCAAAGCCAATAATTATTTTTTTGTAATTTTACTCCATTTACTGAAAATAATTACCATTAATAGATCTGTAGACTTTGGTTTCTGCGATCAGTCTTGCAAGTGCTCTGGCTGTCCAGGTGACGGTACATCAAAGGGTGTGATAGTGATATTTAGACCGTCTTGTCGTGGTCTTCCTCAGGACTGGTCTGCGCTGACCAGCCTGAGAAAGAACATGACAAGATTGTCGAAACGTCGGCAACATAGACTTCACGCGTCGTTACCCAAGCACTTGCATTTACAGATCTCTTCATATCAAAAGAATTATGAATATGCCCCAATGGTATGAATACGTACCAATTTGAATACACCCCTAATTTTGTTTTTAATTTAATGCTAACATCTTAAAAAATGTATTACAAAAATATGAGGACTTGGATTGAAATTTCCCTTTCTCTGAAATACTTTCGACATCAACCTCTGGCTCCAAGCGTACGCCACTGGGGCTATCCTTTGCTGCGGTATTTCTTGGGGTGAGTGAATCGCTCTACTGAACCGAATGGAGTTGTTCAAACCGTATACATCTAGGATATTTTATTTCAAGATGTATCAAAACGATTTGCTGGGAGTAAATATTGTTGTAATCGTAGGAGAAAGCTCTGTTTACTTTCTTAATTGTAACAGTGTTGGCTGTTAATATGTGTGATTACTAGTGTCCGAACACTTATGATGTTTACATCGTATTTAAGAATGTTTTGTGAATCTTCGAAAGAGTGGTCATATCGATAGTGACTAAGAGGAAACGGAAGATATAAAAATTTGTAAGGATGAAAGTAAATAAGAAAGTCAACCATTTTCTGATTACGAACTATTCGGTTTTCGGTAGCAACCATATCCTCAGCATGGACCTTGTCTCTTCCAGAACATATTCATACGAGAGTTCAGGAAGCGAAGTAGAAGAAAGGAGTAGAATACAATAACTCTTTTTTTCTGTGAAGTAAGCTCATTGAATTCAGTTTAAAGCTGGGTGGAAACTATTCAATGATAGTCACGCGCACGAGTGACGTAAATTGTGAACGCCGGGTGGTGATTCACAGGGGCAGGAGTTCACAGAAGGCTACATAAGATTGCAGAAAATAATGAACTTTCTCACACTCGATGCATTATTAATATCGCTAATTTGAATATTTTATAAAATGAATTCGAAATGTGATAATGCTCTGAATATTTTGCGATAAATACCTCACATTACGAAATTTCAATACGGTGATGGAATGGTCTGTGTATAACTATTATACAAACGTATAGATTTTCTCTTCAAATGCTCTACGAATAATGCTTATACAATAGTATCGGTTCGTTCCGGGAAAGTCGCCCATAAAGCATACGATTACTACCTCATACATTGGCAGTAAGAATAGTGTAACAGCGAGTTCGCAGGTGCAACTTCGTGTGGTCAGATGTCATAGATTCGGGTTTCGGCCGTACCTTATTTTCAAGCTAAGTCGCAAGACTGGACGACGCCACATCCTGGATGTGGATTCGAGAGGTCGGCTACTCTTATGGGCTGTTTCCGTGTATCGATTCTTTCGACCAATGCCAGGCTGATACTGGAGCAATACAAAAGATCCGGATCGCGCGCAGTGATTCCGTTATTGGGTGGCTCGAAGGGATGTTACAGAAACCGTATGACTACGTGGTCTCGAGATATGGGATGTTTCAGAAACCGTATGACCACGTGGTCTCGAGATATGGGATGTTTCAGAAACCGTATGACCACGTGGTCTCGAACCGCGAATGTGAGCCCGGAGTCCCTAGAGTCAGTGAGTAGCGCACTCCTTTGCGCAGGCCTGTTAGGAGAGTTGAATCTGTGAGGTATTGTGTGTAAAGGGAATCAATCACTAATGTTTCCAAAATGAATATTACGACTTATACGTGAAAAAATCTCCATAACGCATTTAATTGTCATCACTTCTCTTCATCTCCTGTGTATTACCTGTCGGGGATCATCGGATGTGAGGATATAAACCCTTAACCACAGACGTGCAATTCGGGAACGCGTGGACGGTGGAGTCGATTTGACTCCTCTAATCTTATTTTAATTTTTATGATCTTACAAAAGAAATTCCATTTGCAATTTCGTAATAGCAATTATTTGTCTGCTAACATTTTATAAAAAGCTTGATTTTTCGAAAAAATGGCGGGAAAATTTAAGTGTAAATTCGATACAAACGTTTTATTTTTCTGATTATTCTCATCATTTACTATTTATATTTACACATTAAATAAATAACACTTAATCATTTAGGGCATGGTTTTTTACAGGGGCATTAGTGAGATTTCCTTTTTCTGATGTTTCAACGACAATTGTAGCAGTATTTGCGTACATTTGAAAGTTCTTCCTCCTTGTTGTCATTAGATTCTAATTCCCCCTTGCCGAACACATTGTAAATTCCTTTTTGCACGTATGGTCGGGAGAGAATATTCTGTAACCATCTTTTCATTTCTTCCCTTACATGAAAAATGTATCAGTCAAGTGCTTCTGTTTCTTCAAAATTCAATAACAGGGGAACTAGGGTTACAACTAGTGTACTAGTGAACTAAACCAGTGACATAAATGCAGGCACGGAGTCAAATGTTTCCCACTAGTACCAACCGACAAAAATGCCGAGTAAAAATCACAGTCGAAAGGAATTTGCCGCAAAATTTCGAAAATCAGTGTGGACCGATGTGATATGTTAATCATATTCATGGAATTCTCGCAATTCGCAGAAAATTGACAAGACGGAGTCAATTTGACTCATGCCTGTACTTACTCTCTGTACGTAGGGAATGTAAACCCACCAGGGTTGCAGCATCATCGAGCAGAGACAGAGAAGGGGTCTAGGATTTCCAAAACGGCTGCGAAGAATGCGCCCCTTCTTTGGCGCTGTGGGGTCGTCATCGCCGGCGCCGAGGCGCGTCGTGGGCAGGGTCGTTGGCGGCGGCGGCGGCCGTCCACTTGGCGCGGGCGACGTCGCCGCGGTCCGTGCCGCGCGGCGCGGCGCGGCGCCGGGGCCGCCACCGCCACTCCAGGCAAGGGCACGGCGGCGGCGGAGGTCGGCCGGTTCCGCGCGCCGCCGCCGCCGCCGCCGCCGCCGCCGCCGCCGCCGCCGCCGCCGCCGCCGCCGCCGCCGCCGCGCGTGGGCGCCTCACCTGCCTTCGCTCAGTGGGTCGGATGCTCAACGGCAGCGGACGAACACGATTCACTCGCAGTCCTTTTGCGTATTGGGTCTTTCCTATTTCGACCTACATCGGGAATTTCTCTATTCCAAGATCATATATTTTTTAAAATTTAATTTGTATTATTTCGAGTGTTATAATTGTTGTTGCATTTATTACTTGCCATGTTGTTTCGGCACAATAGTCTTTAAACATCTGCGATGTGACTGAAGAAACAATGTTCTTCTATATTTTTATTTTGTGATGACGTGGTCCCGTTGGCGAACAAGGATAGATTAAAAGAGGAACCTTTAACCAGTAGTTCTCTGCCATGCACATAGGTTGACATTGTATAGTGTCATTTTTTAAATATATTTTCAGAGTTCAAATGGACCACTTTGCTACTATTCGTATACCGTACTAGAGTTTATCTTTAAACGAGGGTGGAAATGGACTCACTTTCGACACGTTTGATAATAGTGCGAAATTATCCTGAAGAAAAACTCAAGGAAAATGCAGAAACAGACTTCATGAAAACTCGAACTGAAGGAAGATTCATTTACACCGGGATTCCAAATATTATTACAGCGAAAAATGTTCGTGCCATTTATTTTGGGTGGAATTGTACACGCGTTTTGATCATACATAAGCAATATTAAGGACGAATACACACAAATGAATCCTATAAAAACTTAATTTGCCTCGAATATACGCAAATGAATTTGCAGGAGGGATCCAAATGGAATCTGAACGTGATCCAAACGGGATCCAAATGGGATCCAAATGAGATCCCAACAGGGCCTAAACTGGATCCCAACAGGGTCCAAAAGGAACCAAACGGGTTGCAAAGAGTGCCAAAGGCCATCGCACGCGCAGGTGAGGTCGGTGGGGCACCCACTGACAGCGCGCATCGTCGCGTCGCGTCGTCGATGTGGAAACGTCCGTTGCGGCGCAGTGCCGTGGAGGTGATCTGGGCGTGTGGAACAGGCCGGGGGGGGAGGGTGTGGAGAGGGGAGGGGACGGGTGGGGAAAGCTGCCGGTTTCGCAAAGGCCGCTCGCAAGACGCTACGCGACGCTCGCCCTGCCCTTTGCCGCGCGCGTTTCGACAGGAGCACCCGTTCGCCCCCCACAACGCCGCTCATCCGTTCCCCTCCTCCGCAGCTGTACGTACCTCCCTGCCGCCCGGCTGCAGGGACCCTCGTTGGCGAGCGACCGTGGTGTGCTAGAGTGCGATGTCCACGGCTTAATTAGAGTTTTCTTCGAAACAAATTTTTAAAAATGTGTACGTTATTCGGTCGGGGATGATTTTGATGACACCAAGCAAAGGAACACCTGGTAATGGTGATGTCTCAGCAAATACGAAGGCGGGGCCAGCTACATGCTACAAGACGTTGATGTATAAAGGTAGCAATTGACTAGGATCCCGGGGTGACTTAAGGGCCGAGAAATTGTTATTAAAGTCTGTGGACGGAATTACGAAGAAATCTATTTATACCTTGCGTATATCCTGTAATTCATTGCACTCTTGAACCATTTAATGGCTATGCATCATTCTTTAGAATTAATTGGTAATGATAAACGTATAAATGATGTAGGTTTATCACACATTCTGATAAAATAATTAGACGATGCACTTTGATAGCTTCCATTTAATACTTTGCACGTTAGTGGAGTGAATCACATGGTACAGGACGCTCACTTTTGTCACCATGCGATGCGCCTGCACTACTCATCTTCGCTGCATATCAATGTTATCTATGTGATATTTCATTATTTGAGGTGAACGGAAATTGGCGAAATTCAATTTTCTCGAATTTTTTAAAAAAAATTAGTGGCTGAATGAATCAGTTCTAATTTTTTTACAGTGAAAATTAGACTAATGTAATTACATTGTTTAATTTTGATTGAAAAACGTAATTTCCCTTAGAAATAATGTCGTAATAGATATGTCAATGAGCATGAAGTTTAGTTGGTGATGGATGCCACACTTTATCGTGAATTTGTCTGGTCGGATAAATAAAAAATGATGAGGATGATGATGATGATAATGTGATATAGTAATTATTATAGACATTGAGACAATATTTTTTTATCGAGATAAAGCAAATCGTATTCTTGATGCTCCGTAACCATGTTGCGGAAGTCCGCTCTGCTCTGCCACAGTCGCGAATTCATTGGAAACGGGCGGAGCGGAGTGCGTGTCAGCGGCCTCGCCTCGCCCCCTTCCGCCGTGCTTCTTCGCGCCTGCCCGCCGCCGCCGCCGCCGCCGCCGCCGCCGCCGCCGCCGAGCGGGGATATCGAAGGTAGGGCGGAAGACAAATCGCACGGGCTCCGCGTTAAGCGCAGTTAAAAACCTGCTCCGAAGGCCGCGCGGCGCGGTCCGCTCGCCAGCCCGTTCGCCCGTTCGCCCGCCGCCCGCCGCCCGCCGCCCGCCGCCCGCCGCCCGCCGCCCGCCGCCCGCCGCCCGCCGCCCGCCGCCCGCCGCCCGCCGCCCGCCGCCCGCCGCCCGCCGCCCGCCGTCGCCCCGCTCCGCACCGCACCGCTCCACCCGTCCCCCCCGCCCCGCTCTACCCGTCCCACCCCGCTCCGCCCCCTCCCGTCGCTCCCCGCTCACCCACCACATCGCCGCTCCGCGAGAGTGACGGGGGAGAGAGAGAAATAGAGTGAGAGAGGAGGCACGTGACGTGTTGCATCACTGCGAGAGAGGAGAGGAATGAGAAGGAGAAGGTGGTGTTGCGATGGTGCTAAAGGCGAGAGGAACGTACGTGATTCTGTACGCACGTTCTCGCGTGTCAGAGGGAATGACTTGCGACTGATGACTCCGTCAATGGGAATGATTATGTCGGAGGCGCTGGTGGCGAGGAAAAAAACAAACTGTGATGCTGAGAATGAGTGTGGGGGAGATGTTGAGGCTGTTACCGAAGGTAATATCTGTGCAAACGTGCTCTCTGCATATAATGGCTGAACTGATGGGAAATTAGAGAGGGGAAACATGATGCAATCAATGGTAACATAATGATGACGATGTTCATAGGAAAATGGAGAAACTCTGGGGTTTGTGTTAGTAGGAAAGTGGTTTAGATCATCCTTTCCCCTTGATAATGTAATGCAAGAAAGAACGGCGATGATAATCATTGATGTTGAGAGTTGGCCGAAATGAATTGGATGATACTCATGTTGAAGTTGTTTTCAGACTAGTCAGTCTCCCCTATCTTTTTATTTTTATAGACAACTTGTTCGTAAACTTTTTTTATTTATTTACTGCTGTAAGTAGATACGAATCTGGTATTGTATTTGTCTAAACATACTACCTACTACACTTTTACTTAAAACACTCATTATTAACACTCTATTAAAATTAGACAGTTCACAAAGTTTTCGCTTTGAATTTCAACAAAACTGAAGCAAGAAAAAAAAGAAGACTGAAGTTAAATAAGAATCCAAATGTGATATTGACATTTTATGTCGGGAATGATTTCAAGGATCTTGAAATGCCAAGAGCTCTTCCAAATCCAAGTGATAAGAACAAGATTGCAAATATATTTTACACGTGACAGGACTCGAGCAGTATAACTTTAGCGTCTTAAAAAATTGTTTCGATAAAATGGTTTTATTTTCATTCTTAATAATGTGAATTATTCAAAGTAATATTAATTATTTCTCTCAAGTTAATATATTTCTTGCGTTAGCATTCCCGTGATATTTATATGTTGGAGCAACTGTAATCGTTTTATTACTAAAACTAGGGATTTGGGAACAAAACATAAACTAATTGGCGCAGAAGGCACCCGATTCCCCTTTGCTCAAGGTCGTTTGTCCGGTGGTCCGTAGGACGCGAAGGTAGAGCAGATTGCATAGCGCTCCTAATTTTTAATACAGAGTGAGCCATCTAATCCTTACTTGGGAAGTTTAATAAGTTAATTAAAGTTAGCTTTCAATTACAATATTTTTATTCTAATCCGTTTTAATGTCATTGTTTTTGTTATTGTTTAAGAAGCAAAGTGAACGGCGAAAAGCAAGGCGGACCAAGTAACTATGGAACCGGAGGCGATAGAAATTTAGGTAGGAAGGACGGGCATTTGGCGAGGAGGAAGGTGAAGGCAGAGACAATAGACACGGGGGACAGTGGGCGTAACATGATAATAAATGTGACACAGCAGCTGGAGATAGTGGACAGGGAGGGGTGAAGATGGTGGGGATAATGGGAAAAGGAAACAGGAGAGTGAGGCAATCCTGGCAAAGTGGTGTCGCTGAGAGAACGGGAGTGAAACCGTCGAATTAATTGATTGATTGTGTACCCGGATATGTGCACTACTTTGAACATTATTCCAGTAAATGTAGTGCATGCTATATTTCGGGGATGGGACAGTGGTCTTTCCTTGCTGGAACGTGGGATTTGGCACCGATTTACTCATCGGCTTGCCGAGTTTCCTTTTCCAGATATCTCCCCCAACAGGACAACACCCCAGCCGAAACAATCTTTGAGCATTCGGCTGGACTTCACGATTGTAGTGTAGAGCACGTAAGTGTGAGTGTATGTTTGTTTTTGAGTACGTGTATCTGTGCAGGAGGAGAGGGGGAAAGGGAAGACAGCACTGTCTGCGTCTTTAGCACGTTTGACAGGGTACAGCTCCGCGATTCGCCTAGTATTTTTGGAAAAACTGTGGAATACTACCTATTCTAGCATCCTGCTATTAGATATCTCCCCCAGACAGCCGCTGAATTCGTCCCAGCTGTACATCTGCTACTGTCAAAAATTCGCAAACGTAGCGACTGGAACCCTAGGAGCCTCCTGGTCATCGACGGTACAGAGGAAACGGGAGGAGTGGCGTCGACCTCACGGCGGTTGAACGGCGTGAACACACGCGGCCTGGGCGGGCGGGAGGCGCGGCGGGCGCGGCGGGGGGCTAATGGCGGCGGGGGCGTCGCGGCGCTTTACGGCGCGGGCGGGCCGGAGGGCGAGGGCGGGGCCGGCGGCCGCCCCGCGCGCCGCCGCCTCATCATCGTTAATCGCGTTACGGCCGCTTTACGAGGTGCCGGCGTCCGCCCTCCGCCTCCGGCCCCGCCCCGCCCGGCCCCGCCCCGCCCCGCCCCGCCCCGCCCGGCCCGTGCCGCGCCGCAAGAGCGGCAGCGCTGTGCGGTAGGCCATGGACGACTCGAGCGCGCGCCCGCTGCTCGGGGGAATAATTTGCCACCGCGACGGACATGCTGCTTTGCAATGGAAAGATTGTATCTATGTGCGGGTGTAATACTGTGTTAGGTAGCAAGCAACTGTTTCGCGTGTGAACGTACGCAAGAAATGATGGAGTATTTTTTTTCATGCGGATGATCATATTGTCAGGACAGATCGTTATAATTAATGAATTTGTAATGACATTATAAATATCGTAATTAATAGTAAAAATTGTGGCAGAAGCACGGCCCTTGACATTTGACTCGTACAGACTTATCACAATCCTGTCTTTATAGAAGTATCACTGTGTTATGAAACACTCTTTCGTAGATGGAATGCACTGTCATTTGTGTATTGAGAGATATTTCTTTTGTAAATGAATTGAATGGATTAATAGAACCCTTTACATAAGAACTGATTATTTAGGTTAATTCTGAAAAAGTACCAAGGAAATTCTAGACAATAATTTTAATATTACGGTGGTGGTAAGATGCTAGAATACCTCGAGAATTGGTTTCTAATTTCCAACTATCTCTGATTGGGATGACAGCATACGAGGGGTTTCACAATTCCTTAATTAACTTTTCAAGAATCGAGAGATGGCTCATCCGCACAGCACACATGATGTGGCACCCACGGGTGAATTCACATCTAGTGGTAAGTGCGTTGGAGCAATCACCAGCGGTTCACGGCCAAATGCCAATGCAATTGCCGCTCTTGACGAGTTCGACTCATTAGAATACAGTTTAGCCCTGCACTGTCGAGAACATATATTTGTAATTGCGTGCGTCATTTCCCCGTTAGCAGTCGCTTTGTAATGCGCAAACGGCACCAAACCATTGATAGATGCAGCTCATTTATTATAATGCATCCATCATTTATTTCTTAGTTCTATCTCGTCATTTCTTTTCATTCTCATGAAAGGCTATATAATTAAGTTAATATTTTTCAAAGAGTGTGGAACCTATTTGTTCTTATCTTGATCAAGTTAGGGGAATATGTTCCGCCCTGAACTAGGAGTTAGCATAATTTCTGGAAACTGCACGTAGTGGTAGGTCAGGTAATGGTCGTTATCGCTAGGTATGGTCAACGTTTTCGTTTCTGTCGCCGGAAAGACAAACACACCGGCTGAAGCGGTCCTTGTAAGCCTTAAAAAGTATACACCTCGGTGGAATCTGAGGTTGCTCCGAATCAAAATCGAACAAAAATTAAAAGTAAATAAATAGGAATATATTAATAAAAAGGCAAAGACTCCTACCTCCGAGCAGTGAGTTCAACCTTGAACAGCTCACATCTTCCATGACTTCGTCATCTTTCCTTATATATCCATTAAAAAAAAGAAGAAAATAACGGCGGTGCAAAACGGCTCCGACTGGTGGCGCAATCTTCGTTATGCTCCACACCCCCTCTCTTGCATCCGTACATATTTTATAATTATTTTCCTTGTGTAATTATTTTGGTTTTGAACGTTGTGGTAGGTCGCGGTGAAGGACAGAATGACGCGTCGCTGGCGATTCCGGGTGTATGGTCACACGGCCTCCGCACACCCGCGCTGAGGCAAACTTGTGCCGGCATTGGCGGTTCTCTCCCCGGCTCATAAATAAATAAATACATACAAATAAATAAATGCAAAAATAAAAAAGCACAGCAAAGCAACTGACAGCCCTGTTCAACTCGCCAACTCCATGCATCGTTTTTTTAAGACAAGAAATAAACAAAAAGGGAAAGAAAAAATTCCAATCATTCTTTTTCTAGCTGATCATCTCAATATTTGACTCTTGCTATTTAAGATATCGATTTTTTAACTTTTATTTAAAAAAAACAAGAAATGAAAAATGTATCATTAACCCTGATGAGACCAACATAGACCAAGGGCATTTTGCTAACCCTTTGAAATTATGTTTTTCTTAATTTCTCTTTTTTCTTGCTTTTTATTTTATTTACTTTGCTTCTTTATTTTGTGCTTTCGCTTTTAATACTCTCACTACGTACTCTATTACTTCTTTTACTATTTTCGCGCGTTGCGGTAGGTCGCGCTGCAGCCGGCGCGTCGGGCGCGAGGGCGACCGCCACCCCGCCGCCGGCCGGCATCTGCCCGGCGCCCACGCGCTCCGGCACTCAGGCAACCTCCCGCCGGCATTAGCGGCTCTTCTCGCCGGCTCGTTAATGCCGCACGATGAATGACAGTTGACACCTGCTTAGTGATGTAAAAATATCAGGCGCCTGGTAATTGAAGTCGATGACGCCCCGACGCCCCCGGTGACGTCGCCGGCGCGGGTTGTTATTCTGCCCACTGCCTCCCCTCCCTCCCTGCCCGTCCCCGGCTGCACGTGTTTGGCATCAGGCGCTCTCTCGTGCGTCTGTGTGGATTCGTTTGGCTGCGACGGGTGAAGTGGACGGCATTCTCTTGTCGTTAGTGGGCTGGGGGATGCGAAGTTTTTCGTCACGATGCTTCGGTGGAATTGTGTGGCTGTCGCCGGACGAAGCGGTGTGTTGCGCTTTTTTCGAATTTTCCCTTTATTATATGTGCGCTACGAATTGGAGTATTGAGAAAAACGTAAAGGATAGCTTCGAAGATGTCGAGACTAATTATGAAAAATAATCTTACGACATAGAAATTTTCATATGCATTCCTAAAGTAAGGAGTTCATTTTGATGTCCCCACCCGTAGGTAATGTTCGCTTGCAGATTGTAGATTTTTACAACAGTGTAGTTTTGTGCAACATCCTATAAAGGGTGTTCTTTGGATATCAGAATATCGATTAGATGGAATAGTGTAGCGTTGGGTACAATTATCGATCACACACGTCTGAAAAACACATTTATTTCAATATTGGGATTCCCATGACATTTTATTTCAACTCAAAATCAATGTGTTCCATCCTCTCTCCGTTCTACCTCTTATCTAGAATGATACAATGTCACGTCAGAGGCATACTAGCTTTAGAGTAAAGGGACTTGTATTTGGGGGCTGAGAGTCTATGTGTTAATTTTATTTCATTTACGAACTGCGTATTCAATGTGTTTATATTTCTCAGATGCTTGTTCTCAATATTTATCAGATGGTTGGTCATTACATACTCTCGTCAAGCAGTAACTAGCGAAACCGTTTATATGAATACGATGTAGAACGTCCCTCCCTCGATACCGTTATCATTACCGGCCACATAAAAAATTCTCGCATTAAAATAAAGTCAAAAGTGATTATCGGATAATATATCTAATCAGTTTCTGAATATCTTTCGTATACTTCAGTCACTATTATGTTATAACTTTTAATTTGATCGGCAGTCTAAGTCGAGCCTTGGCCTTACACTCGCCAGCTTTCACAATTGTCCAGCCGTTTTGATATTTGGGGGAAATAGCCTCAACTTATGTGAGATATTGCTTAATATTCGAAGACACTAATCCGGCAACCGGAATTGATCGAAGAAAACTACGAAAAAGACAAATTCGAGCAGCTGATCTATATACTTCTCATCTACACTGTGGCATTGACCAGTCTTATCCTAAAATCCTACAACCAGGACTCGAAGCACTTTTGAATCTTGAAGAAACTTCAGGAGCGGGCTAGCAAATATATACGCTAAAGGCTGTGCTTATCGTCGATCTTGGTTTCTCATTGGTCAAATGAACATACATTGATATCATTATGTCTAATTTACTCACTTGTTTCTGTCAGATTGAGGAGGGTGCGAACGAGAACAACATTGAAAGAAGTAAGAAAATAAGGAATATTGAATGCCATACAAATATATCTGTATATTTGGCCAACGGAATACTATGAACTGTGATATACACAATTAAAGTCAACGAAACTTAAATCTATATTTGGAATTTTCCTCCTTTTCACTCTCATATTTTAGAATCCAACAGCCGCATCGTTTTAGTCTTCTGTCTGGTATTCTTTTGCTACGTGAGGGACGCGGCTTGGGAAACGCGAGGCATCGGAGGAGCACGATGAGCGCTGGAGTGATCGGGCCGCGAAGAGATGGTCGGCCGTGGGCAGGCGGGGAGCATGCTGCGCCCATGGGCATTGCGCCACGTGACGGACGCATGGCGAATGTCACTCACGCCTCCAGTCGCCTCGCGCGCGCAGGAAAAAGGCTCCCGCGGGGAGCTTTTTGCGGGGCGGGCAGCGCTCTGTGGGAAGCCTCGCGCTCGGAGCCTGCAGCCTTCGCGGCCGTCCGTGCGTCCCGGAGCGCGCTGGCTCCGCGGAGAAACGGAGGGCTCTCGGCTCAAACCGCCCAGGGCATGTACCAGTGATGTCGAGGTCAATGCCGCCAGCGGACGTCTGTGGCACGGGTAGCACGACGAAGTCACCACAATAACCTCACTAACTATAATTCAATGATAACGAGATATTACACGAGAAGGAACATATCAAGGCATACACACATCCGTTGTTAATTTAGGATTACGCTGAGGAATAATCTTATTTATTGTATCAGAAGTATTCTTCATTTCATTTTCCTGAGCATTTTTTTCACAGAAGATTAGCACCCACTATTGATTTAGGCATAATTTGACCACCAATAGGAATTAAACCATTTAGTCCTATACAAATTCCACTCCTTCTCCATGCAGCTGATCACTTCGCCACAAGAGAGAAGGAGGTAGCCAACATGGGCGGATCCAGCCAATCGTTTTGGAGGGGGCCATCATAAATTTTTGTTAAATAATAAACATTTGTATATTACTTTTGTAGTCTATAAATGATACTATACAATATTATTTTTTTTTAAATAATTACATAATTATTATATAAATAAATATTTAAATCAATTTTGCCAAATAAAGAGGGTACAAATGAAAATTTAGGTCTTTTTGAAGGAGTGGCCTTGGCCCTCATGGGCCCCCCCTCCTGAATCCGCCACTGGTAGTCAACGTCGCCCTGAACACTTTTACTCTTTACACACAAAAATACGATGAGGCAGGATTTATTTAAATTTAAGGAAGTTTGTTATTTTTATTTAGATTTTTACTTGTATTTTTTGTGCATATCCTCTTTTTTACATGTGATTCCACCAGGTTGGAAAACGGCAGGGTTATTAAAGATAGTTTCCTTTCCCGGCACTAGTTGTGCTGAGAAGCTCGTGGCATGACTCGGTGCCACGTAGCGTGCCACTGCCACCAGTAGGAGACCTTGACATCACTGGCATATACCGTCCTTTATGGATGCCCGAAGGGCTGGAGTACAACCTTGTGCCTAGAAAGATGCTAACTGTTGTCCTTCCAGGGATATACTTCGCGCTGGAGCAAACGCTGGCGGGTAGAATTGCTGATGTTATGTCGCCAGGTGACGCTTCGCCCAGGAACAGAAGCGGGCGGCTAGAGTTGCTGCTCTGTCGTGTTGCCAGGGAAACACTTCTCTCTGGGGCAAAAGCTGGTAACTAGATTTGCTGCTCTGTTGTGTCGCTAGATAAGCACTTCCCTCAGGCGCAGAAACTGACAGTTGGAGTACCTGATATTTAATGTCGCCGGAAAGGCTCTTTGCTCTGGAGCAGAAGCTGTCTGCTAGAGGTCCTGCTCTGTTGTGTCGCCAGGACGACCATTCGCTCTGAAGCAGAAACTGGCTCCTAGAGTTGTTGATCTGTTGTGTCGCCAGCAAGTGCTAGGCGCTGTGGTTTAAGCTGTCGGCGATTGAGATGCTACCTTCTTGTCTCTTCAGAATGTATTAGATGCTGAAGCACCAGTTGTTGGCTAGGGAATTGCTATTCTACTGTCACATCAAGCATAAAACTGACGTGGAAACATGAAGCCCCGAACCATGACCTGACATGCCGAGGCGCGCTTCGGCGCTGAAAGGAATTAATTACTTTTCAAGGAGAAAGGATATAAGATGTCAAACAATATGGAATATAATCTCGAATGAAATTAAAGAATTCAACACATTGAAAATTTAGACAATTATTTATTTTCAAAAGATGTAAACTAGTTTTCAGATATGACATTGCAAATATGAATGTGAATTATTATAAAAGAATACGTTTGGCATTCCGTATCTTTTAGTGTCTTTGGCTTTGCTTTTCACCAAAACGCAAAATATAAAAAAATAAAGACCATTTTTATTGCCTCTATAAAACAGAAGAATTTTGTGGAATGCTACATGTGTAGAAATCTAGCAAATAGTAATGAGTTCCTTAATGAATTGATTCCTAATTTTATCTTGTTTAAGGGTTCGTCCAATCTGGAATTCACGTTTTAATTTCTTTAAACAAACTGGGCTGCAAATGTTTATTCCGACAAAATTTGGAGATAATATCCAAAGCAAATGTAACATTTAATTTTAAGAAGCAATCAAAGATATGCTACTATTTTTGTAGGTTCAATGATTTAATTACATATTTTGGATCGTGGCTTGTTCAGAATAAAACGATAAGAAACAAATCCCGGTTGATTCGCATTTCCTCTGGAAATAGCTTTTCTCCCACATTACGACTTCCCCTCGTCATTTCGTTTTCCCCGCGGCGTGCGTGAGCGTGCTGGCCCGCACGTGCGTCGGCGGGTGGGGCGGGGCGGGGCGGGGCGGCACGGAGTGAAGCCGTGCGGGGCGGCGCGGGGGGACGGGGTGAGCGGGGGCGACGCGCAACAGGTGCGGAGGCGTCCGGACGACGGAGGCTGAGCGGCGCCCCCAGCGCCGCGGCGCGGCCGCCTCCGAGGCGCCACCCCCGCCCTTGGGCCCGCGCCACCCGCGCCGCCCGCGCCGCACGGCTTCCCGCGCCGCCCGCTAGATGGCAGGTCGCGCGCCGCGCCGCTGCCGCCTCCAGCGGCGGCTCCGCGGGCAGAGGGCTCGCGTCGCCTCGCGTCGCCTCTCGCGCCCAGCGCATCGCGCTCCGCGGGAGACAACAGCTTTTGAAAGCTGCGAAGAGTTGTGGGGAATATTTCGATCTGATTGAGAGGAAGTCGCAACAAAAGATGCATTCCGCACAAGGCTATTCCACACATGAGAAGATTATTAAAGTCCTTACTCATCGCGAGTTTGATCTAGCGACGGTTTGTATTGGAAGATTACCACCTGCTTCCCTACACGTTTCGCTGTCGCTTCAAATTGTTAATTACCCTGTAACACTTCGATCGACTGCAATTGTGTTTGCCGAAATATTTTTTTTAATATCGAAATTGATTTATTCTACTGAGAGTGAAATTGATTCAATTATTAATTATTCATTCAAGAATTAATGATAAAGATGGTAGTTCTAATAATAGTAATTGCTTCTAAAAAATTAATATCGACCATCGAACATTAAGTTCATCTCAATATAACTGCAACCTTAAATTGCATAAACTAGTATTAGAAAGCTTTGCATGACAAAATCGTCATGAGCTCCCAAATCCATTATACCGGAAGAAATGTATAATTCAAATTTCACGACTGTGGACCTGAGTGCGGAGAGGGTCGTGGGCAGTCACGCAAAATTGTAGACATTGAATGATCATATCGAAATCTGTACATACAATGGAATCTTAGTTTTCTGAGTAACCCGGACGAGGATATCAAAGAGGTAGGCAATTAAGTACGAATCTCGATATTAGCAAATATCTATATTCGTATGATAATATACTAGTAAAAGGGACTTTCAAAGTTAAAATTTTGGAGGTTGTAGCACACGAACGTTATTTTATTATCAGACGTTTCGTCATTCAAATTCAAATGCAGATGCTTTTACGCAAATATCTATATAATATTTTCCAAGTTGTATTATACAAGTTGTATTTTTTTTTATGTTCTAGCAGACTCGAGCAGGTACCAAGTAGCGTCTTGCTAGTATATTCTTATCAGATCGCGCTCAAGAAACACGGGGCAGTCCCGGTATTTGGGCTGGCCTTTTCCCGTGACTTGATGGGGAGAGTCATAATATTGGATAAGGGGAAAATTGACCTTATCCCTCGACCCTCTCTTACAATTCTAAATGAATTGACTTTGCGTGCGGTGTGTTAAACTCAAAATTGAGGAGTGACAGTGAACGATAACACTGTGAGGAGAAGTAAGCAACGTTCATCCGCCTTGTTTTCTTGTTTTCAATCTGATATGGAAAGAAAAATAAGTTATTGAGTTTCGAAGACAAGGATCGAAAATAGAAAAAAAAACTTGTATTCGTGATTTAAATTCCATAAGATTCGGATTCAATCATAATATTTTTATCAACGGAAATCGTCAAAATGTTTACGTTTTTTTGCATGATGTAAGGGGTTTAAAGAACGTTTGAGACCTCAAAGAACTGGAGGAATCAAAGTTCCACTGTACCTGGTTCTTATTTAACTCACTCTCCGTAATTCCCTGTGGGCAGTCCGTCCCCGCTCCCCGCCCCGCCCCTGCACAATGCCTCCTCGGGTGGGAGGACGCGCGTCCTCACCCTCGCCTTGCCGAGCCCCCTCGCGGGGCGCATTGTGTAGGTGCGTTGCCAGAGCAACGACGGAATCTCCAAGACTACGCGCGGCCCCCGTCGCTCCCCTCCCCTCCAACCCACCGCCCACGCCGTCTCTCCCGCGCCGCGCGGTGCCGCAGCAGCGAAAGGAAAGCCTCTGCCCACCCATCGCCCGCGACCGACTCGCGCTGGCTGTGCATCTCCGTCCTATGCGTCGTGTCGTATCGTATCGAACTTACGGCTACCGGTTTGACAGGGCATTCATAATAGACTAGTGACACCAAAGTATTTCGGTAGAGGAAACCGTAATCACAAAATTCGGACAAACTAGTGGTGCTGAAACATCACATACTTTCTCGCCGCATTTTCGCGAATTTTATGCGAAAAGTACTCAAATTTTCGAAAAGTTGTACATGACTTTATTTCAGAATCTATCTTAGAGAAACAGCTTTCATTCAGGGAAACAATCTATATATTTTATATTTTAGTTGTTGGAAGACAACGTACAAATTTGAACTTCTGCCATGTTCCAGAAATCAGAGTTTTCAACGACCATCAGACCTGCACCACTCTTAAAAGTCTTTCACACTATCTAAGAACAAAATTTAATAAAAAAAGATGGAGTCGTTTTTTTTAAATTTTCAAAATGTCCCAGGGGCTTCATGTAAAGTACCCCCAAAATTAAAATATCGGTTTCAAATTCAATGGCCAAATTAAAAAAAATGGCTCCATCGTTTTTGATTAAATTTTGTTGTTGGATAGTGTCAAAGACGTTTAAGAGAATGGCGCAGGCCTCATTTTCGTTCAAAACCCTCATTTTTTGAAAATTAGAAAAGTTCAAAATTTTTTCTGAGTCTTCCTACAACTAAAATGTTAAAGGTAGAGATTATTTCCCTTAATGAAATCTGTTCCTTAAAGAGAGATCTTGAAATAAGGTCATGTACAATTTTTCGCATATTTGAGTACTTTTCGCGTAATTTTGCGTAAAAATCCGGGCGAGAAAGTATGTGCTGTTTTAGCACCACTAGTTTATTGGAGTAATGTTGAAAATAGGACGTTATACTTAACAATTATGAACCTCTTGGTTCTGAAGAGTTGGAATATTTGAGGAAGGAGTAGGGAGACAAATCAGCTTTATTCCATTGTAATAACGTTAATGCTGTCGTTGCCAGGCCTTTCGTTTGCATACGGTATGTTGTTTCACAATCAGATTTACAACATAGGCATTTAGATTGAAGGATAAATTGCACTAATACAGTCCACATTTGAAAGAGAGTTCTTCCCCCAATTCGTTGTCCTTCAGGTCGGCCACGACGCAGTTATTCCAACGAACAAAACGAAATATCGCGCAGCTGACGCGTCGATGGGATCAGCGTCCGTGGACGCACGGCATGGATTTCTGCGTGGGCAGGTCCCCGCACGAAGTCTGTTACTTCTCAGGCCCTCTGAGGCTGAAACAACTGCGCATTACGGTAGTCACGTTATTGCCTTTCGGTGTCAGAGGAGATGAAGCAGGGATGGTAAAGCATGTGTGCACTAGCTTTCCGAAGTTGGGAAGGAATGTAAAGGGGAGGGGTCGGGAGGGTTTATCTGTCGGTAGGAGAATTGTGAACCGAGGGAAGCGAACAGGCGAAAAAGTGTAGAGTGTAGAGAGGGTTGGGGAAGAGGCGGCGTGAGCGGGCAAACGGAGGGTGAAGGTCGTGGCGGAGTACGTGACACAGGATGAAGGCAAACGGAAGAAGGAGAGGGCTGTGTGTTTACAAGTACGTGGATTGAGGTAGCAACCAAACGTTGCCTGGATCAAACCAGACCATGTGAGAGTAGTGTGCAGAATTAAGACAACGCGAACAAGATCGAGGTTAGGTGAGGGAAATCAGGATGGGGTTGGAGGTGAGCATGATGTAGGTAGGTGTGGGCGGAGGTCGAGGTCCGGGCGGATGGCGATCGGCGGCAGGCCAGATGGCGAGCGTCGACCTAAACAGAGTGGAGGCGATGTGGGAGCGGGTGTAATGCGTACGAGGCAGGAATGGTAGAGCCCGGTCTTAGCAGTGCGGTGAAATAGTGAATGTTTCGGGAAAGGTGCGGTTACAGTGGCAATGTCGCGCGCCCCCTCGGATGCACGATCAACCCCTCCTCGACCTTCTTCTGGACTACCGACACCTCGCACACGAGCTGATTCACGAAGCCTTTTAATGTTCATGCAGTCGTTGCTGTGGTCCCTCGTCCCCCGAACGCTGGTCTAGGAGGACGTCTGTGCTACCATGGTTTCTAGGTTTTGTTCTAAGTTTCTTTAGCTTCCTCTTCTCCCTCATCCTGTTTTCTCCCCTGTACGCCGTACATTTCTAACCTTTTCCCTTCATCATTTTGATTTCTGCTCGTAAATCTAGCTAACGCCGCGGCGGTCCGATTTGTTGTCATCACTGTTTCTAACAGCTATCGCGTTTGTGTTTGAGCTGTTCTAACCGCATATTGATCCAATAAATTTCATATTGATGGGGGAGGGAGTCTGAGAAGAGCATGCATGGCGTGAGAGAGGCTCTGGGACTTTTAGGGCGTGTTGCCACCCCTCTCCCCGAGGCGGGCACGAGACGCCCTCCGCGCGCGCTTGAGAATCACACGCGATGCAGCAGCACGCGCGGGGGCGACGTGTGCGAGCGAGCGCGCGCGCGCGCGCGATCGGTCCCCACTCAGCGGCGGCGGAGCACCTTTTTGTCGCGCGGCGGTAACCTCTCATTAGGCCGGCGGGGCCGCGCAATTAGCGCGCCAAGTGGGTCATCAAGATTGTCATCGCTCGCGCCCACGCGCCGCTGTCACGTGGCGCGGAGCCGACGACGACGGCGGAGGCGAGCCCCCGCCGCCACGCCCCCGGCCAAGCCCCCGACAGACCGGCGGCCGTGGTGGTGGCGGTGGAGGCGGTGGCGGCAGCGGCGGCGGCGGCGGGGGCGGCGGCGGCTGTGACGGCGGTGGCGGCTGTGACGGCGGTGGCGGCGGGGGCGGCGGTGGCGGCGGGGGCGGCGGGGGCGGCGGTGGCGGCGGTGGCGGCGGTGTCAGTGGCGGTGGCGGCGGCGGCGGCGGCGGCGGCGGCGGTGGTGGTGGAGGGTGCGCTTCGTGAGTGGAGACCACGTTGCGTCATCACTTGGCGCACGGAGAAGGAAAAAATGCATTGGGAGGGCGAGTGGGGAAAGGTGCACAAAACGCCATGTAACATGTAATGAAATGATTTACGTTGAAAACTGATATTCAATGTTACTGTTAATATTTTTATGTAGTTTTTATTTATTAATCGTGAAAAACACAGATAGTTTTAAATTTTATCTTTCATTCTTGTTACACTTACATCTGATTGAAGTC
Organism: Acheta domesticus; assembly: GCA_031308135.1. Taxonomy (NCBI): domain Eukaryota; kingdom Metazoa; phylum Arthropoda; class Insecta; order Orthoptera; family Gryllidae; genus Acheta; species Acheta domesticus. The sequence continues at coordinate 144,542,826 of JAHLJT010009436.1, forward strand.
TCCATTTAGTCTTTCGGACGGTTCAGCGTCTCGGCTATCCCGAGACTTCGTATTCATATCTCCTGCACCCGATTTCTTGTGCCATCTTTCTCATCCCACTTTCTATATTGCATATTCTGTTGACGGGATGTGACCCTATTCTTCCTTGGTTGTAGAAGCTAGTTCCTAGGTGCACGGAAGCGCAGTAACACTTATGTAGAACTCTTGAGGCACCCCCATATGCTCATTCATCTTTGCTTAGGAATGCTGGTTTGGGGGTAGGTATCTTGGTGTTACTTGGAAAGAAAATGGAAATAGCGGGTGAGACACATTGGTTAAGCTTAATCCACCATGCCACAACACACACTATTCCGTGCCTTACGTGAGATTCAGACATTCAGCCTTGGTTTATCGCGGTTAAGCGTTGCTGCCCCGACGTTGAGGATGGATTGAAGAGGGGTTGAAAGGCGATAAATGGTGGTTGGGAGAGCACAAGTGTGTAAATATCAGTGACCGAGACGAAATTCCGACGCAGGCCGCGAACTCGCCACCCTTCAATCTGAGGTTACCAAGACCCTCCCACGTAAACATTCTCCAATAACCAAATTGTCCGTTTTTTTATTTCTTCCCTTAATTTAGATGGATTTGATCAATTCTCTGTCATTAACACTTCGTGCATCTGACCATATTTTCATCAGTTACGTGCATATTTTCATATTTAGTTTTAATTGTTACAAACTTGATTAATTGTTACTTAATTGAGGCGTACCCGTTTTCCTCGTAATGATATATGAGATTTTTTCTTTCAATTAATCTTCATATTTGTTGACTTTTTGAAACTGAAAACAGGTGTTTTGATTAGCACAATGCATTGTACTTATATCTTATATATTGTATCTTTCACAAAGTTTTAATAAAACGTTTATATTTTCATAACGTAGTATTCGCATTCACTTACTACAAATGCATTGTCACTTGTCATTGCTGCATTATTTGTGGAAGGGTAGCATGGTATTTCTGAGAAGCTTCATGACTGGTTGGTAAATATGGATTTTTAGTCGATGTCTCTGTATCAACTACAGTTCATGAATATAAGTAGATTGCTTTGTTGCCTGATGCATTGCAATATCTAATGTATTTTGCATGTCATATTGCATTATTTTGACTACGCTCCGAAAAGTTCAGTATTTATTAAGGCAGAGAATGTGCTGATCAATTCTTATTTGCGTTTACGACTACAATCATCTGTCGTGTGTAGTAAGTGAAAGAGATACACCGAATTTTCATTGAAAAGGTGCGAAATATGAGTACTAAACGTAATTAAACCTGTAAATCGAGTTAAGAGGAATTAATTTAAGAGCGATTATGTCAAATGCTGGATGACACTATTAAAAACGATGAGAGACACCATTAAACTAGTGCTTCATTTATGCAGATGACATAGATGATCGCAGAGGATCATTAGTGAAGGAAATATTCCCTGTCGTCCTTCTTCCCACCAAAAGATCGCATCAACCTTGCTTCTGATTAGTTCCTTCCAATCGATGATCCGTCGCTGTTCGTTGCCTGCTGCCCCTCCCCCCGCCACACCCCTTGCGCGTGGGCGGGATGGCGCGCCTCGAGCCCCGGTTGGCCCGCGCGGACCCGCCTCCCCCACGCCCACGCTCGCGCCCACGCTCACGCGCGTACTCAGCCCACCTGCCCCATTCTCAGGACGACGCGGCGCGGGCGGACGCCCAATGATCGCGCCTCCTGGTGGCGAAGGAAATAATACAACGATAACTTGAAAACATATTATTATTACAATTATTATTATTATTATTATTATTATTATTACAATTATTACTATTATTACAATTATTATTATTATTACAATTATTATTACTATTATTATTATTATTATGAATTATTATTCCTCTAATTCACGTCTAAAGATGTTATCAGTCAGTTAAGTCTACTCCGGTTGCAACCAGTTTCCTAGGGAGTAGATCTAGGGACTATCGGTGCCTCTACATTACTTTGCGCAAAATGTGGGCTGTTCCAAATAAAGGAATTTCTTGCACTTCATAGTCTTTTGAATTACCTGGAAGTTTAGCTAAATTCTTACGCAAATTTTGCGGAACAAATCCCAGAGCTCCGATAACTATCGGTACGACCTGTGGTTTCACGCCTCACATTCGGCTGGTCTCGACTTCCAAACTCTTGTATTTAAGACGTTTCTCTGTATCCTTGGTTATGACGTTTTGATCGCATGGCACAGCAACGTCTACAAGTAGACACGATTTTTTCTCCAAATCCCGGATAACAATATCCGGTTTGTTTGCCGCTATCGTGCGATCAGTTATAATTTGTTGGTCTTACAATATTGTACACAGTCCAACAATCGTCACCGGTTTTGGTGAGTGTTCTTACCAGTTGGGTACGTTTATGCGTAAAAGAAAAGTTACAGTTCAGATATACATTTTGTAGAAGAACTGAAATTATTCTATTTTATCTGCTTGTAAACCTAAATTGTTCCTGAAATCAAATTTCTTGATATAAGATATGAGTTTTATCAAAGGAGGAATAATCACTGATGGATAATTACAAACCTGGCCTGATTAATATTAAACAACACTGAAGTTCATGATGATTATACTAGTTTTATCAAACTCGTTCCTAATATCGATCACATAATGATGGGTATTAATACGCGAGTGTCGTAAACTTCACACGAATGTATTAATACCCATTTTATCGAGTTTCATACGGTACGTTTTCTGCGACTTATGATAACTTTTATAAGTTAAACTTTTACATTGAATCTTTTCGTGCCAGTTGACATGCTGGATTTAGCCAAGGCCACCCAGCGGACAGTTCCCTATCCTACCCTCCCGCAGATAGCTTGGGTTTACTACTGCGATAGTCAAGTAGATCCTACTTATTTTAAATAATGTTCCTTATAAAAATTACTACTAATAAAAGAAATTAAAACTGACAAGCTTAATATAATATCAAATGCAAATTTACTGTACACAATCGAACAAAACATTTATGACAACGATTATCAATGATAATTAAATGTCAATACTTGATTTGTAAACGTCTCTGTGATTTGTCACTAACCTGTATCATAATGAAATCTGCATCGTAGTGAGTATCATTTCGCAACGGGTTGCAGCCATCAAATGGCAGAATTATACAATGGGAGTTAAAAATGTTTGAGAGTAGTTTCATTTTTTAAACAAATAGATCGCTCTGTAATGATTATAATTTCGCGAACAAACCTCGTTTCAATAGTAAACTGGCACACGAGGTGGTTGTACAGATGAAAACACTGAAACGCGCTCCGAGAAAAAGTCTGATATTCCCTCGTAAATGACTGGTATCTCCCGAAATCTGATTAAATACGGGGAATCAATGTTGCTTGTACATTGTCCTGCTTGGCGGTGGAGGCGATGTGCGCATGACGTGCTCATGTCGTGTTCATGTCGTGCGCAGTCCGTGATCACGCGGCGGGAGGGGGGGAGGCGCTGAAGGCGCGACGTGGGAGGGTCGCGTGCTCGAGCCCCGGTTGGTCCGTTTGCGCACGCCCCTAAGCACGCCCAGCGATGCCAGCACTGCGCGCCAAGGCGAAGGTCAATCGACTAATCTACGATCCCTGATAGCCTGATTATCGCAACGTAGCTGCTAAAGGTGTCTCTTAGAGCTTTCAAATTTGTTGCTTTATTGATTGCGTAGGCTTCCGCGGCCGGAATTTATGTTGTCCAGGCTATCCGGGATGAGCCGCGTCGTCGAGCTGACGTTTCGGCCAACATTTTGTGGTCTTCCTCAGAGCGTACTGCTGACGTACGCTCTGAGCGTACTCAGCAGTACGCTCTGAGGAAGGCCACAATACGTACGCTCTGAGCGTACTCAGCAGTACGCTCTGAGGAAGACCACAATATGTTGGCTGAAACGTCAGCCACCAAATCGACGACGCAGCTCATCCCGGATAGCCTGGACAACTTGTTTTTTTATTATTTCTTTTCCTTTTGATCGTAGTATCTGACCCTGTGGTCACTCCTGGAATGGTTAAATGATGATTTGAAGGGTCGGTGAAATGCGTGTGTAATGGGAAGATGAAGCTATGGTAGACTGAGAAGATCAGGAAAGAAATGGAATGGAAGAAGGCCAAGAAATTCTCGCGGCAACGCGAATTGTCCGCAGCAAATACTGTAAGGATTGGTTTTGACAAGGTAGATCAATCACGAGGGAAAGGGAATACAAGGATACTTTTTTAGATAGAATTGTTAATTCATGTACTTTTATTTGCGGAATTCGTGCATTGATTGGCCTTCTACCTGGGCATTTATTATAAAATGATGAGTTAAAAATCCTTTTCATGTCGGTGTCGTTGAGAATAATAATTTTTTTCATTATCATCAACTGACATAATTAATCGACATTCAGAAATGAGTCATGTGGAAGTGTTTATCGAGAACAATTGACCTCATTTCCCGAGAAAGTATGTGTTCGCGCTGTGCTGAAAGACAACAGCGATCAAGTAGCTTGTTAGAATTTACGATTGCTCTGGCACATACTTTTCTCCACGTCTCGGGGGCACGATATCATGGTGATGCAAGTGGAGAGGAGTATGAAGGAGGACGTTGAGGTGAACGCGAGAAAACGGAGAGATGTAAAAAACACAAGACGAACTGGGGAAGAGAGAAGATGGGAGATGTGAGGAAGCTGAATGTCACATGAGAGAGGCGCACTGCGAAGAGCGCAGTGGAGTGGAACATGTGGGGAGTGGCCCAACGGACCAAGCAGCTGTTGGACCAAGCCTTAGGGAATATGAATTCCTATCGAAAGAAGTGGAACGGTCCAACGTAGCGCGCTGAGGAAGGAAGTTGGGAGGAACCATATAAAGCGAGCAACGCTCAAGATAGGAAAAGAGAAGGAACGAATAAAGGAAGTTACACCGTTCTGGGAGGGAAACAGAAAAACACGAGAAATTAGATAGAAGCCAAGTGGAATTGACCTGATTGTTGAAATGAAATGTACAGTAAGACGGTTGGAAGTGGACCGAATAGAAAGGGATAAAGCAAGGTGAAATGGGAACTTGGGAGACCGAAGAAAGGAGAATGAGAAAAGAGAGATCGAAGAAGGCATAAGGCAAAAACGAGGAGGGACCATACACGCAAGTGGAGTGATATCAAGCAGAAACAGAGCGGGTTGGTCTAGCGCGGGGCGGCGTAGCGTGGTGGAGCAGTGTGGTGGGGTCACTTAGCGGAGTGGCGATGCGAGGTTAACGGGGGGCGTAGCGGGGCGGTGTAGAAGGATGATGTAGCGGGGAAGCGCAGCGACACAGCATTGCGGAGCAGGATAGTGGGGAGGCGTAGCGGGTCGGCAGAGCGAGTCGGCGTAGTGGGGCGGCGTAGTGGGGTGCCACAGCGGGCCAGTATAGCGGGGCGGCATAGCTCACATCGCTGTGCGGGGTGTTAGTCCTCGAGCCCCGATTGGCTGGCCGGCCGCGCGGCGCCGACCCTCGCTTCGAGCCCAGCGCCCACCCACGCCCACCTGCGACGTTCGCAGGCCAAGCGATCGCGTTGTGACTAAACCTGCCCGCCTTTCTAATGACTTCCAGCGCCGGCTATTCGATGGAAGGCGACTTAATTGGCTCCGTCCTCACCCGCGGCATGCACAGGTGACAAACAACCCGGACTGCTCAACTTCGTATGCATTGGCTGTCGAAAAGAGGTCATGGAATGCTGAAATGTCGACCGATTTCTAGCAGTAAAGTGTCAATATTCATATTCTTAAAAACATTTTATTACGAAGTTGTACACCTGATTGAAAAATTAAGTTTTGAGCAATTATTGAGGTAATTGAAACGAAAACAGGATAAATTGTGTATAATATTTATTTCAGTTTTCAAATATTTATATTGTTTATGAGATTTTTCTCTGAAGTAGCACCGATTAGCGTTCAACACGAGACGAGAACTTGTTACTACTAAAACTGGGGAATACAGTTTGTCGTTAAAGCTTCTGAAATTATACTTCAATCAGTACGGTTATTGCAGACATTTATAACTTAAATTTACATTTATGTATACAATATTTAAAGAAGGGGATAGATCTTTTTCTGTGGTGTTTCCTTTAAATGAACAGAAATGAAGGTACATTTAATGATTTAGAAACATCCTACACAAAAAGTTTTTTCTATGTGTTTATGGTGTAAAAAGTTGTGTAATACTTTTACCGAGTGACTGCGAAACGTAAAGTATATATTAATAAGTGTGAATGAAAGTAGAGTCTATAGTTTACTAGTAAGCGTCAAATATGTGACTGCATGCGTTGCCAGATGCCTATGTGAGGAAAGGTGCCATGTTGGACTCGTGCCGCCCTTGGTTTGCACACGTAGTCTAACGAATTGATCCAGTGTGCACATCCCCGTCGTGTTTCCTCTGCCAATCTTGAACACGTGCGGGACTTTACGACTGATAGCGTGTTCTTGCCAAAAATGATACCACCCGTCGCAGGAAATGGGACCTGGCAACACGTGCAAGATTAATGGCCTTCAAACTCATAATCGAAAGGCGGTTCGTTTGTTAGTTTGAGTCACTCAGTCGCTCTATCATTCACTTAATGAGATTTAAATATTTGAAGAGAGATTTTGGAACTTCTTATGCTCCTTTGCTCAGTCACTACTTCTGCTCGTAATGAATAACTTGTAGGAATGATGCTTCCTAGTTTTCCTTTAAATTAAATGAAAGGTTTTATGTGTACGTCTGGGAAAAGTATTTACTACTTCTTTGCAATTCTTGCTCTTGAAAATACTAATTCTAGTTAGGATAACACGAATCGGAGATTATTTAAAAAATAACAACGATTTATTGAGTTTCGTAATTAAAATTGGAATACTTCATTGCTACATGCTACATACTGCATTGCTAGTTGTAGACTCATTGAATGAGTCTACAACTAAAAGAGACATATTTTGTTATAATTGTAGCGATTGCTGATATTAAAAAAGAACTTGTCCTTTAGGAAAACACAAGAGTCATTTTAAAGAACGACTCATAGACCTTAATTACGTACTACGTAGATAATCGACGCCATTTCTAGTGGATGGGTACGTCTTTCGAAAATGCGGTCTTTTGAGGCTGTTCACGAGAGTGGTCATTTCATGACATCAGTCGTACAGTAAACCAGCAAGGAGAGTATTTGAAAGAAGTGATGTAATTATGTATTATTATTTTATTATTCTAGACAAAATAATATTTTAGACAACGGCATTTCCAAGCAAAGTTGGCATATCAACGAAGTGTCAAGGAACCGTGCTGTTAGTAACGGTTTACTACTTTACAACTCCCACCTGTTCCTGTGTGTTTCCACGCCCTACGTGTCCGCTGCCCGACGAGTGGGGAAGCGGTGGAGTGCGTGCTCGTGGGAGATAATTCGCGAGGCAAGGCGTGGCGTGGCGGGCCGGTGAAGTGAGCGCTGGTGTCGAGTGGCTGCGGGCCCAGCAGCACCGCGGCGCCGCGTGGACGCTCCGCTGTGCAGATAAGGGCGTTGGCAGAACGAAAACGGCGTGGTCATCGACAGCGCGGCAGGCGTAATGTCAAAGTCAACGCGGAAGATTGCAAACGAATGAGTGCTTTAGACTCTATTTATTGTATGGCGATAAATTCGGGGAGGCGGCACAATAGCAATTCTGTTGCCAGCTACTATTTTCTGAATGGTGGGCGAAAGCTGATGAGACCGAAAAACAGGCGAAGGAAATGATTAAGAACAGGTCATACGCCTAAAATAAAGATGTAGAAGATGAATAGGAGGAGGAGGAGGGAGCCTTTCCCCGCGCGGAACCGTTGCTTCTTATACATAAGTAATTATGCGTCATCGGAAAATATATACGGGAGTGTAATGAATCATTCAAATCAGTGAAATATTGGAGTGACGTTCGTATCGCGTATCACTCGCTTCGAAAGAAGATGGATGAATCCTACATGTCTGAATGTGTCAGATGAATCTTCGTCGTTTTTTTACTTTCCTTTATATACATGTATATACGGAGAACGTAATATAGAGAAAGTTATGTGACACTGCGGAAAATCGATTTCGATATTTCAACAAAAAACACGTTTTGGGATTATCTGTTACCGAAGTAGTGTTTTTTTCAAAACGTCTGACTGTCCGTCCGTCTGTTTGTCTGTCCGTCTGTGAATAACTGTAGCGCCTAAACTATTCGTAGGATTTTGCTAGCAATTTTGAATACAATTTTAAAAATTTTGGAGTCATTTCACACTACACCCCCGGGGCATTCTCATATTTTTCTGAAAAATGTCTGCAATTTTTCTTTAAAGTCCTTGTAAAAATAGAGAGAAATATACTTAAAATTGCGTAGGTCCGATTTTCAATGTTAACTCTTCATTCCCGAAAGTTGTAACGTTGTTCAAACTTTCTAGACTCACTCTTAATCTATATTATTGATGATAGATTTTTCTTGTAAAATCTGTTCTCCACAATTATTTTTTTAATGTCATGATCGTAACAAAATAGTAGATTTGGCTTCATTTTGTGTGAATTATGGACAATTCTACAAACAAAGATTTTCTCAAACATGACTCAATTCTTTTTCTTTTAATTTTTTGTACGGTTAGAGTTAAATGCACAGACTAGCATGACATGATCGTTATTTTGATGTATTATTTTGATTTTTGAAAAATGACACAAGTTTAATTTTTACATCATGGGTGGTTTTTATGCATTATTGCATCTGTGGGTTCAAGTACTTTAAATGATTTCTGATAAAGTTCTATGTGAATATGAACTTCAAATTTCGCATTTTGAAAAAGGTCAAACGACATTTCTTCAAAAGTAGCTCCAAATATGTGAATGAAAAATTGCGTATTAGGCCGAGTATTCCTCTTCTGTAATATTTTTGAAGTCGTATTTCAATTCTACTATTAGAGGACAGAAAATTTGAGAAAATTTGAAAAATGTACTTCAGGTGCCGATAGAGAGAGGTAGAGAGGGAGTAGAATGTGAGGCGAAACCCATTAGCTAGCATAGACTCTAAGGATTAGGAAACTAAGTAGCAAGAGAAAGTGTGTTTCATTCTGTCCCCCCCCCCCACTAATTTATAATTGTCTGCCAAAGTTTCGCAGTTTTCGATACTGCGGACATCTTGTTATTGAATTGTTACCGTCAAATATTGTAGGTTGCCCGATTTCAAATAAGAAGTCATCCAATTGCTTGCTGAATAATTGCGAAATTTTATTGTGATTTTCATTTATACGTTTCCTCCATTCTGGAGTGATAATCTTCGTAATTTTTGATAATACTTATTTTTCCGATATTTGTTGTTCACATTAACAAATAAAGCTAAAAATGAAAGAAAGCATGAACATGCGTTTATATAAGTTTGCAATCTTGTGTGTGCCCGTTGTGTTGTTTTTGGATGTTTTGTCGCAGTGAAGTGCATTAACAATACTTGAAACCATATAACCTACAGAAAGTTTGATGTGTTTATCATAAATAATACAATTCAGATCAGTATTTGAAGGTTGAAATGCATCAATGGTTCACTAAAAATATTATATAATTGTGTGAAGTGAACTACAGCCTGTATTAAAAACTTTAGTAATTTGACCTAAATGCTTGTTACATAAAACTCTGGAAAACAGTGGGTGGATATTTTTGCTGACGGTTTCTATCTCCTACTCATTTCGGCAGATGTTATCGCACTTCACATAAACGCTACAACATTCTCATCAGTCATGTGAATACGATAACGAGGAATTTTGGGTATCCGTAAACAAATTGCGCAGTTCCTCCTCACACTGGGAAATAGTATTTCTCAATCATTGTCTGATGTGATAACTCTTCTTCAAACATTTCTATGCTTCGTCGAATGTCGCATTTTCCTTTCGGCGCATTTCGCAACAGGAAATTGACTCTTATGTGATTTCAAAGATAGTCTGCATTTCATAACAGGCACCCCAAGGTTTTCCCTGCAATTGCATTTCCGAGCTATGAAAATAGATAACAAATTTGAAGACAATAATTTATAATTTACTTTTTATTTACACTGAATGATAAATACATGTATATGTTTCATGAATGAATTGAATATAATTACCATAATTAAGTCCCATTATTGAGAAACATTTTTCTTCTGTGATGACTGGAAATAACTTTTTCAGAAACAATTGAAATCTTAACTTTTTTTTCATTTGTTGCAGGTAAGAACGAGAAGAACGTCGAATATTGGCAACTGAAGAATTGTAGAATGCACTTTAACTGGCAGTTTGGTTCGTAGCAATGTTAATCCTATTAACAATTAATGAATCACAATAATATTTAAATTTTAGGACAATACAGAAGAGAAGAAGAGATTAGAATAGGTTGTTACAAAAGAGGTGAAATAAAATAAAATGTTAAAAAAGTGTGAAATCGACAATAGTGTGCGTACATGAGCTGCCTTTATATGTATACAAATAGCGCTCTTCGATGTATTCTGTTTGAAGTCGGTTACGTATACTTGATGAAACTCGTTCAGAGCGTCATAAAAGAGCGATTCCAGTACGAAATCATGTTATCGCCGATAAGGACATCTACAAATTCATCTGCTCGACATATCTGATGGAGGTGCCCTTATCTGAAGTACGTCCGTGTCCCCTCCCCGGAGCTTTGCATTCGGCCCGTCGTCGGCGCGGACGTGGGCTGTTGCGCGCGGCACACAACTCGCCTGATGCGGCGCGCGGAGCGGAACGACGGGGGGAGAGATTGTTGGAGATGGAGAGTGCGGGCCCGGATAGTTGGGACGGAATGAAAGAGGGGAGCGGGTCAGCACGGGGAGGAAAAGATGCGGCGGGAAATAACTGAGACGACTTCGTAGACTGGCTGAGATAGCTCTAGGCAAGAATAGTTGGGTTGCACTGCGGTGTTTTAGACCGGGAGGTTATTGGAGGTGAGATTTCGACCTGGTCACAGGGCTGGAGGAGAGCCCTTTTTTGGGTAGACATTTGAAGAGGGAAAATCACGCAAGCCGACGTGTGGATCTCCGCTGTATCTCTCGTATTTGCGGGGAAAGAACCCTCCCATAATATAACATGCACCTCACCTGGGGGACTAATGACCATAGCAGTTGACGTGTCAGGAATCACAAAATAATCAACGAATTCGTGGGTCGAAGCAGGCCTAGATGAAACAGGCAGTGAGGGGAAGCGGATGGAATTACTCACGTCGGTGATGGGGGCGGAAAGTCTACGCACAAAAGACTTGGGAGAAGGATTATTGGTCGTGAATACAGATAATTTGTATTTTGGTGCATGCTGTTGGTTACAAATTGCATATCGATGAAATTAAAAAAAACAAGGAAAAAATAAAAAGGAAATGGGGGCGTTTTATACCCACAATTTGAATAATATACTTTAGTTGTATCTCATTTGTATTCAATCATATTATCGTATTTCCACATATTTGAACTGACAACGAAAAGTTCGATTGATTTTTAATTAATTGATTATTTTGTGTTTCGGGTGAGTCAACTACTACGGAACTTAGTGTAGTACTTTTTTTATCACGAGAGGTGTCTGTGTTCTTCCCGCACTGGATGGGGTCTGGCGCCGACTTTTTTAGTTTTTTAATTTTTTTAAAATGTAGAGCCTTAAAATCGGAAATTCGTAAAAAGATTATATGTTTACAAATTGAAATTAGCGATCCTTGTTTGGATACTTACAGCTCCTTACTGCTTACAGCTCTGGGGCACTAGTAGCAAATCCAATATCGAAATCATGCAAAGATTTCCATTCAGTATTAACCAATGCCCCCTGGTATATTCGAAATGATGTAATTCATTCTGATTTTAAAATGGCAACAGTTAACGAAGAGATAAAAATATGGTTGTTATTATATTAAAAAATTAGAATGCAAGACAAATACGTTAGCCATAAATTGTTAGATAGCAATTTGGAAATAAGACGTCTTAAAAAATGCAAACTTATAGATTTGCCTCACAGATTTTGAAGTATAATTATATGTGTAATCAAATATATAATGCAGATATACTAATGAGTATCGTCTTCAATCAATGCTAATTCTCTAGTCAACAAATTTACTAATTGTTCTCATATATGAACAGTGTGTTAAAAAAAGTGTTATAAAAATAACAAAAGCTATCCTCGTAGGAGCGCTTTTGAAGCCGTGGGTCGAGGGGGCGTGTCGGTGCTCTCCTGCCCGCGCAGCCTCGAGATAAACGCGCGCGTATCTGTGGCGCGTCGATAGGCGCCACTCCGCGCCGCGATAAGAGTCGGAAAGGTTCTCGGCTGCGCGTGTGGGAACCGCCGCTCGTACACGGCTGGGTACATTCACGCACGGTGCCGACGCCGCGTCGCACAACTGCGTATGTGAACGAGCTGCAAGGTCGGCTATTTGTGTTGGCCAGCAAACAAAATGCGATTTTTGCTGACTGCGTAATTTGATCCTCTTGATGCAATCAGTAATTATAATATATTTCTTAAAATCAGTCGTTTCATTTTAAACTATCTTTATTGTAATATGAACATAACAAATCATGACTAGAAATATTTTCATTTAGAGAATAATTAATTAAGTGAATACGACAGAGCGGATAGTTGAAACAACTTTGTAATCCAACTCTACGAGTTTGCGAAGGAAAAGAAGAGAAATCGTAATAATGTAATAGTTATAAGAATACAAATTACGTACATAATTCGATTTTCATTTCAAAGTTCATTTTGTTTGTATTTCACATTTCTGTTGAGACATATTTCTTTAGAAATGTAATTAATGTCCCTGTATCAATTTTTGATAAAATTTTAAATTGGATTTTCACAGCTGCATCGGATTCTAGAATTTTATCCCGTACTGTGTGTTCTAATTGCACTTGAAAGTCAAGAGTATGTGAATTTATGTCTGTTTAACCAATGATAGTATTATTGCTCGCTTTTTTCGGAAGTGCTAAAAAAGAAAACAATAAGTTAAATATTCGTGAATTAGTGAGATCATAAATGTTTATGTGGCCAAATCGCTGATACGGAACTCCAACCGCTGACTTGTTATCAAATACAAGAATTCCTTGAAGTTCTTCAGGCTGATGAAATCATCAGGCCTCCACGCTTGGTTATTGTTTGAAAACTTATTGTTTATTACGCCATTATACGTTGACATAGATGCAATTTTCACTAAAAAATCCGCAATTTCGAAAATTAATATTCTCAAGTTTTGTTTTCGAATCTTCTGAAAAGCACTAGTTGATTCACTGGCGGAACCCCGTAATTTTATACCGTTGGCCCTAGAAAGTTTCCATGGTTAAGCCCTTGCGTTTTGGTACATCTGGCGCGCGCATGCGGCTATTTGCAAGGACGGATCCAGCTGATCATATTATAGGGGGGTAGCATTGATATTTGTTAAATAATAAAATTATTTGTTATTTTTATATTATTTTTGTAGGGTAAGATACTAAACAATATTATTTTTTAAAATAATTTCATAATTCTAACATAAATATTTAAATCAACTTTGGCAAAGAAAGGAAGGTAACATTCGAAAACTCTAGGCCTGGGGGTGGGGGGGCATGCCCTCCCCTGGATCCGCCACTGGCTACGTGTGCGCGCTGCGGGGCGGCGGCAGGGCGTCCCCGTCCGGCGCGGAGCGGTGCGGAGCGGCGCGGGCGCAGACGCAGGCTTCCACGCCACGCGCGGTGACCGCTTCCGCGTCCGCCGCCAGCGCCAGCGCATGCCGCCGCCGCCGCGATAAGCGGAGGATCCCCTTCGGGGGCCCCGCGCCGCCGCCCCGCAGGGCGGCCCAAGCCAGGGGCAGTGCTACCCGCTCTTCCTAGCGGAATATCTGACACAATTACATGATTTTGAAATGTACAGTGGAGGTGTGTCCATTGGCGAATGAATTGACGTCCATTGATGAATGAATGAATGAATGAATTGAATTGAATTTGTCCATTGTTGACTGTTCATTAATACCCGTTGTTCAGAAGATTACAGGCTCCAATGGCAACCATTACAGGGTATGATACATTATGTTAGAAAAATAAGTACATTAATATAAATACGTGAACACAAACTACATAAATGAATAATTCACAATGAGGCGGGCGAACAGTTAGGTTGTAACAAACCAATGAAATAAAGAAATATAGAAATTGTTTATATTAAAATTACTAGATTTTTATTATGTGAAAATTTATCTCGTTTAAACTTTTAGAATTGTGAACAGTGGTTCTCACGCTGTGACACTAGTGACGTTTTTGCAACTGTTTGTAATATGCTGATTGGACCTCACACCATCCTCGTGCTGAAGTTTCCGGACACTTGATAAACACATTCACATTTTAAAAAATTATATTAAAACTTCCTCAAATGATTGAAAGATAAAAAATGAAATCTAATTTAAAATATTTTTAATGCAGTTATGTAACATTTACTAAGTTATGTAATTCTTCACAATTTTACTAATGTATTAAAAATTAAATTTAATATTACAAGTCTAGAATTGGTTCATGAAGCGTGCGCATACATTTGCTCAGCCTTATGTATTTTTTTAAATTATTAATTTCTTGATTAGAAAATAAAATTGTGTATATGTCTGTGAGACCTTTGGTATTTCAATTTTGAAGGGTGGAATTGTAGTATCTTCGTAAAAATTGTCCGTTGCATAGGACATTTCCCCCATTTCGTTTTTACAGTTCTTCCCTTCTAATACCAAAGATATGTAGGTTTATAATCACATGTAACATAACAATTTTTAATTTTCATTTTTTACATCTTTTACTTTATTTATCTATTCATTTTTATATCATTTGCATTCGAGATATTGAGGTCAACTTCTTTTTCCAAGTTGAAGACTGGGAACATTTTTAGCCTGTGATAACGGCTGTCAAGTGACGACTTAAACGATATGTATATTAGTGCTTGCTAGATAATATTTTTGAGATGATAGGGCGTGGCGTCTCACTTTCAACGGAATATTTGAAGACTCCCCGTCGCACGAATTTGTCGGATGAAGTGATTGTGTGCTAGGAAGTGACGGTAGGAAAGGGCGTGCAGGGAATGTTAAAGAGGGCACAAGTCCTCTTGTCCTGTGAGCTAACCACGGAAGCTGTAATGTGAATGTTTTACCTTGGGTAAGCACAACCGTCTGGGGAGACAAAGTTTCAGTTTCTACCCGTCTCCCATGAGTACTACAGGTTTAAAGTACCTAGTACCGTCCTAGTTTTATTATTATGTTTATGCGATTTTTGCGATTTCAAACTAATTGTTCCAAATATTAACAAAGTTTAATACCACACATTTAACTCGTTGGATTTTGACAGCCGTACGTATCGATGAATAAAATGTTGAATTTAGAGATATTTGGACGGTAGGATTCTCTAACTCGGAAATAATGAGAAAAAGTCCTTCAGAGACGAAGTGCGCCTCACGGCAGGTTCGCGTCTGCGTGCCCATAGAAGACCACCCTGTGCACCCAAGAGCCCAGATCCCTCCCGTGTCACGATTCCTCCCGATGCGAATGGGAACGTGCGCTTGTCAGGCTCCGCGCGCGGTAATTGTGAGTGGTGCCCGGGCGCCTCCTCGGGCGAACTTCTCGCTTTGTCCTGACTCTGCAGCGCCCGTGCGGGGGCGGGGGCGGCGGCGGCGGCGCAGCGCAGACTGGCGCCGAGAGCGGGCGCCTCGGCAGATAATGCTGATTCGAGTAACGCGCAAAGTTTTCCTTTTATCTGCGCGCGTGGCAGCGCCCTCCTCGGCCTGGCCCGGGCCCCGGCCCCGCCTCCCTGCCGACGACGGCCGCTGATGGAAGTGTCCGAAGAACTTTCGGCGGCGCCGCGCGGAGATACGCCGCTCGAACCTTATCGCGCGAAGCCGTCGGCCGAGGTGGTCCACCGATCATCGAATTCCGAATGCCGCCTTTGGCTGCAACGAGCACGCGATCTGCCACTGGGGGCGGGTGGAGACGTGACTCAAACGTTCTCAGCCTCCAGGGCTCCACGTCCCGATCTTAACAGCTCCCCGAATGTCCAACTCTAAACAGCGACAAATCTCCTGTTATAAATAAAGAAGTGTTGTGACCCCAACGTCCTGTTCTAAGCAATGCACGTGGCGGCGGTGACGGTTGTTACGGACGAGACTGCGTTGATTCTTACGGCGTGGCGGCGATGACGGCTATGTGCTCGAATCCCGTATAAAACTTGGATCTATGATCTTTCGCATTTGAAGGTAGAGGCAAACCGGAGCAAGAGGCTATTCTGTACGGTCATTTAACTCGTACTTCATCATTTCACAATGGCCTAGGAAAGCCAAGTATCAGTTCTCTGTACCTGGGGGTCAACATTCCATTGGGTATTTGGCTCGAGAAGAAATAGAACATGTAGAACAAGAAGAAGAAGAAAGAAGATAAAAATAATTTCTGTAATGAGAGGGATCGTGGCCGGATTGGCAAAGCAAAGGTAATACAATTCAGCGTGTGGTGATTATATTTTTAAAATTAAGTTTTAAATTTGATGATGATGATTTTTTTGAGGAACTTCTAGAATGCTCCTGCGGAACCTCAGCATTATGCACATTATGTAAGTGCAGATTGTGAATTGCTGCCAGAGAATGCAGTAGCAGATAATATCAGAGACGTTCGTCGTAATGGAAATAGTCACACAATTTATATAACGTTACATAATGGTATAATTTTGGATCGGTTCACACGTTATTCATCTTAATTTACAAATGTTGTCGTATGAATAAACAATCTTCGTGATTTGGATGATTTGCTTATTGTTTAATTTTATTAAGTATAATTTTGTTTCGATGTTTTGATATATTTGTAACTTGGATTGATAGATTAAAAAATACCAAACAATATCTCGTTAATTAATATTTTGTTTGCGTGTGCAAGCAATGTATGTCACAGTGCAACCAAATCAATGTAAAAATCGCTCTTTAGAACACTCCTGAATACCACTCGAACTAAAAAATTGCTAATCAAGTCCTTCTATGTATTAGAAACATGCCGACAAGTGACTTTGTGTTCACAGCGCTAGCGAGTACGAATCCCGAAGTCAATGCGTCGATAATGTATCAGCCGTATAATGAAGTGTTTCGATATCGTATCATATCGCGCCGCAAGAACAATTAAGGGGAGGCTCGTTTGACGTCATTTGACCCCGACCCATAATCCTGCTGCGTTGTGTTATATTGATCGCGTTCATATCCTGATAGGGTAGTGACTAGTGACATCTAAAGATTCTCTTTGTTTTTTCTATGACGTCAACCTTGTGAAGAAAAATATGATCGAAATGTAAAATTTACACCCGAAAAATATAAAGCACATTTTTTTTTACTTTCTCGTACAGTGGCGGAAAATAATATACAGTATAAAAATATGTTTATTATTTATCTGTGATGGAACATTGTTTATCTGTGATGGAACATTTTCAGAATTTTCTCAAAAATAACCCCGATATTTTTCTTTTGATTTCTTGTAACAGTAGAGTAACATGCACTTGTAAAGAGGGCATTGGTCAAATTTTCACTGTTTACTCTGAATTTTAGAAAATTTCGAAAGTTTGAATTTTTTCAGCTGTTTCTTAATACTACTGTTTTGATGATAGATTTTTCTATACATGGAATTTGTTCTCCACAACTAGTTCTTTAACTAATGTCAAGTTCATTGTCTTGAAATTTTGAGTACTTTCCGCTAAATTTTGAATGAAATAGGGCAATATTTAAAAAATATTAAAAACGACATTTTCTATAAAACTGCTCAATTTTTTCTTTAAACTTGTTCTTTGGGAAGTTCTATATGCACTACCCCCCCCAAAAAAAACAATGAAAATTTTTGTATAAAAATAAGTTTCACTCTTCTATGATATAGATTCTTCAGATTCTATAATTTCTACAGATTCTAGTGCTCAAGAATGCGTTGATGTAATTTATATTCAGTTGATACAGCTTCCCTATCTGCCCCCGTTTTCTTGTTAATAGAGAACTTATTCGACATTTGGAACAGCCCACATTTTGCGCAAAGTGTTGTAGAGGCACCAACAATCCCTAGATCTACTCCTTAGGAAGCTGGTTGTAACCCGGAGTAGACTCTATAATCAACAGACACATAACAGCACTAGTCGTGAATTAGAGGAATAATAATAATAGTGTTGTAAAGATATCACCAGTTACAAGATCCGCTTCTTAAGAAGCTGGTGACAACTTTGAGTAGATGTCATACGAATACGAGTACTCGCATGTATCATACACCTAACATCTATACTCGTAATTAAAAGGATAATAATAATAACAATAAGAAGCAATGTAATTACAGTCGACTCCGATTATAGTTAACTTGGATATAGTAAACTCTCAGTTATTATGAACTTAAGCCACTGGTCCCTTTTCAATTACATTACAAATAAAGCACAATAAGATTCGGTTATAGTGAACTCCGAACCTCGCCTGTAGCGATCGTAGAAAATATAATGACCTGGAAATTAATTCCCTCCTGGAAAAAAAATTATCGACTCAGTGCCAAAAATTCCAACACCAGACACCTTGGAAAAAACATCGTCGGCGATAGGATATACTCCAAGAAGTCTCCCCTGTGGTGCAGGTAGCGGACCCGGTTTGAGGTCTTTACTGATGAACTTGTGCCACTCAGTTTAAAAACTGCGGAAAATAAGACCTTGCCCTGCGTGGTTACAACTGCCGGCGGTGCGGCGCGATTGGTTGTTTCGATTTTAAGTTTCATGTTCTTTGAGATTCTGCCGGACAAAGCACGTGGTGTTGTACGTAGGTGACACGAAGCGCACGACTGCCAGAGCCCCGTAGCATGGCGACACCCGCTGCGCGATCAGTTTCATTAGCCGCTTGCGCCATACCGCTACCGAAAGGATCTCGTACGTTATTAGGCGGGTAAAAGGGCCTTTGGAGAATGGGACTGTGTTCCAACAGTGCAAGAGGCATTTAAGGGTGTCACGACCGCATGGCGATTTTTAGAGGCAGTGGACAACGCAGAGTGAAGAACGGAGATTGCACGAACTCTGGAGAAAAATCTAGAGAAATTATTAACGAAAATTGTAAGAAGCAAAAAATTGAAATTAATAGATTTTTAAGGGTGAATAAACACATTAAAATTTTCATATCGTGCTGTTAACGTATTTTAACGTATCTCTAGATTAATAAAATCAATCATGAATTGTAATGCTGATTAATTTTGACATCATCGGATATAGTCAACCTCTTACACCCAACACTCACCATGCTGGATACTAGGATTGTCATGAAATTTTACCAGCTTGTTCAGCACCTTTCAAAACCCCTACATACAAATTTTTAAGTGCTGTGGAGTATTAGAAATAGTGTTTTATAGGCATTTTGTATCAGGCACCTTTCGTGACCTCCGCGCTTCCGCAGCGGGCGAGCCGTTGCTTCGGCAGCGCCAGGAACGTTACGCGGCGTCTTATCAACCGGTGTCAGATTTCCAAGCACGTTCTTTCAAGAACGATGGCAAAGGCCATCTCTGTTTGATGACACACATTCTTTGTAGTGTGTTAGTAAGCGCACGAACATTTTTTTGTTAAATACCATTATTGTGTAAATTTTGTGCGTTACCCATAAGTGGAACTTATTATTTTTATATAAATATTATTTATTTTTATTTACTTACTCTTATTGTATCTTTTTTTAATTTATTTTTATTTATTTACTCTTTATTGTATCTTTTTTAATTTATTTTTATTTACTCACTCTTTATTGTATCTTTTTTAAATTAATTTTTATTTACTTACTGATGTGTTGTACATTTATTTATTTACGTATTTATTATTTAATAAGCCTTGACTAATTTTTTAATCCTTAAATCCTATCATACATATGTATAAATGTTAGTTTGCATTTAATAGATACACTCTATTTACTCCTGAATGTGTTCTAGTCCTATTCGTCCTTCTGAACCTGCAATGTATACCACTCGTTTTTGTCACCTCTCCTGCCCTCTGAGGCAGCTGAGACCCTGCGGACAGATAGCGGCGGCCGGCGTGTGAGTAACGGTCGCAGATCCAGCGGCGTTCAGCGATATCCTCTCTTCCACAGACGGTTAGGTCACGAAAGGTCTCAATACTTACTGTCGCAAAAACACTACTTGCAATGCTCCATAGCACGTACAAATTTGTAGGTAGGGGTTTTGAAAGGTGCTGAACAAGCTGGTAAAATTTCATGACAATCCGAGTATCCAGCACGGTGAGTGTTGCGTGTTAGTTATGAAACAGAATCATTCTTAAAACAAGAACTAATTGTCGATCTCCTGCGGCCGAGGTCGCTAAAGCAGTAGTATCGCAGCAATCCCGGACCCGAGGATCGCGGGTTCGAGTCCCGCCTCGGGCATGGTCGTATTTGTGTTCGTCCTTTTACCCCCTATCATTACCACATCATGTCATCTTCACAGTTACCGTAACGCTAAACCCAGTAGTGGTCGCTAATGACCTATATGTTGATACAACCTTAAATAACAAAACGAGAGAAGAAAAAAGAAGTGATTGCTCCAGTGTGGCAGTGGAATGGCGCGTGGTGTGGTGCCCCCCGCTGAGAGCGAGGGGCGAACGCCACGTGGGCGCGAGGCTGGTGCAAAAGCGCTCGCGCTGTCCGGGAAGCGGCCTCTGCGGTGAGCGCGGTCGCCGCCGCGCGCCGCGCTGCCGGAAACGGAAGAGGCAGAAGGAACAGCGCGGCGGCGGCGAGGCCGTGCACCACCTCCTCGTGCGTCCTCGGCCTTCCGACCCAGCGAGAGCTAGCAAGGGCACATCGATGATTCATGTAGATCCACGGATATGGAAATCCTGTTTTTCCGTCGATTGCTTCCACTTCCATCCATTTCCCCGACGGGGGCTTGCCATTGTCCCTGCGGCGTTGCTGATCGGGATGTCCTGATAGAGCCAACGGTGGCGGATTTTCGACACTAGCTGGATAGCTAGGTCGAATTTAACCCCTGGAGAATTCTAGCGACCGCTGCCGGTAGCGACCGGCTGCCGGTAGCGACCGACTTGGTACCTTAACGATATTTTCTTACTCCTCCTCTCGCCTTACACACATCCACATACACGCGCACGCACAACTCTGCAAGCACCATATTGCCACACATGTCGGGAGACCAGTCAGGAGCTTAGCGCTTGCTTCTTGCTGGGATGGTGGCCATCTGAAGGAGATACGTAGGAGAGAATACCTGGTACTTTTAGGTCGGCGCCGGATCTTACATTCCAGAGAGATAAGAAGACCGCTACCTCCCGGGATATAATATGTACTACATTATTGGGAGTTATGATCAACGTTTTTGGCGCGCCAGAGAGGACCGTTCAGACCAGCCGGCCTATATAATTCTCTATCTGCTCTTTGTTGAGAAACTCATCGCTTCCTAGCTGATGTCGAAAATTTGACTCCCGTGGACTTGACCCGCTTCGGAGTATGCTTAAAGCATCAGCAAACGCTTGGTGAATGGAATTATTATTTTTTTCGTACGCTATTCAGGCGTTACGAAGATGGACCACTACGTTTACGACAATGACTGAACTACCGTCATGTGTCAAATTACTAGTCGTATTTCGGCCAGATGGATCATTTGTAATTGGATGGATTCTTTGGTGTTTTGTTATGTCCGTGTCTGCATATTGAAGATATATAATCAATTTTTACTTTCTCGCTCTGACTAACGTAAGAAGTGAACGTATTATATTCATTTATATAGTAACGTTACTATACGGTTTCAAACTTTTAAATATTAATTTATTACAGTTCAGTGCAAAGTTATATTATGAATTACATAAACTAATAGTTTATTTAACTTTCGATCTTATCTTGACTCCAGTGAATTTGAACTATCGATATGACAAAGTTATGATTTTATCAGCATGACGACTGATATTAATCGGTTGGTCGAATGGCAGTTGATAGTTTCTGCTCTGTTGCCTATCGTCTGTCATATACTCATGTATTAGGAAGAAATGATCATCATTATCAATTTAGAATTGTAATGCAGGTGTAATTTGTGAAATTCAAATGAACGATAAACTTTCTAATGAAAATGAAGGAATATAAGTTCATTTACATGTCTGACCTTTGTTCGAGCATGTGGTTATCCACATGAGTCTGCAGCAACTGTTTCGTAAACGGGAAGGTTCTGAGGTAACGTGCCAATGGTGCGGAAGTGTCAATCGAAACCACTGTTGCGGCCGTGTCCCTTTCAGATCAGTTGCTGTTATTTTTACAAACAACTAAACCATATATTTATATCCATTCTTAAGTTCGTTAATCCATCATGTACTAACAAGTGAAAAGCTAAGCACCTAAAATTTGTTATCGAGTGTGACCCAGACCATCTACAGAGGTTGTTGAGGGCTCATTTGAAAACTTGGGGAGCGGCTTTCTTTCTTCACAAAATATCTGCGTTCGCGAGATCTACCTAGTGTACCTATAATTTCACATTCACGTGTTTCTCTTAGTACCCTCATGTAATGAAAAGATCATTGCAAAAATGAAATTTCTTTAATAAAAAAATGAATTGTGCATGATGACTCAGTGAACAAAATGTCAATGTTCAGGTCAAAAGTGTTTGCGATCCCTTTAACAGTACGTTTGTAGAATAGAAATTAGAAAATTCTAGGAGAAGAATGGAGCAATGGAAGAAAATGAATGCAAAAATGTTTATTGGATGATATTTTAAGTTCTACATTTCTGATATTTAGTTCCAAGGAATCTTTCGTCGCTTTTTGGTCTTTTTGATATTAGTTGCGTGAAATGAGCAAGCAAAAGTGAGCAAACATATTAGTAGTGACATGACGTAACCGACTTTCATAATGGAGAATTTGCAGAATTCCCTTTCTTCCAACTTAACAAATGATACATTTGTCGGAATCGGGAAGCGTATTTGAAGAAAAGTGTATTTGAAGATACTCCAGTTGAAGGTAATGGTGAGCCTCGATAGTTCTGGTTAATATCTTGTATATTAAAATTACGTTGTTAAGCTAAATTACTGAGTTTTCACAAATCCCTTCCTGAATTGAAGCGTAAAGTGAATTGCTCCGTCTGTACATTTTTGCGTCCGATGAGTTATTCCGTATCCTAAGTTCTTCGATCTACCCGCACAGTAGCACCAAACCGACCCGTTGCACCCGTGCATAGAGAGTAAGATGAAGCGGCTAAGTCGTGGCAGGAATTCCCAGGTCGTTAGCGAGGCAAGCGGTGGCCTGCTGTACAAGTAATTGCTCGTATTGCCTCCTTGCGTCTCAGCCGCCCCCGCTCCGCCGCCGCCCCCGAAGCCGGCATCGCCACCTCCGAGCGCTTCCCTCGCCGCCCCCGCCGCCCACCCCACACCGCCTGGGCCTCCTCCGGTAATGGGCTGAGAATGATCGACTTGAGTCCCTATAAAACAATCAGGAGAATTAATACTCTTACGCACTCGCCCTCCGCCTCCTCGGCCGCCTTCTCCGTTCCTTCCTAATGGATTTTCTATTAATTTCTTCTCCATCACGGACAGTAATCCGATTGCAGACTAATTTACGTCGAAGAATCCATTGGAGAGGCGGCGCCCCTCGAGCAGGTCGCCCTGGGCGGCGCGGGGGCGAGGGCGGCGGCAGCTGGAGCCCTGGCCTCCGCCCGCAAGAACGGGGTAATCGCGTCAGACGCGCAGCAATTCGCCGCCTCCTCCGGCCCTTGGCTGCCGGCGGCCACTCGGCTACCCTCGAGCTCTCCGACCGCGCACGAGGGCTGCCGACGGCCCGCGGATGTAGCCGAAGGCCGATCAGTGTGTGAGTGCGGGAGAGTTGGTTAGGATTTTTGTACGTGATGGTTAAACTAGATTGCAACGAGTTCGTAACAAAGTATCCGTTGATGCTAAATGCAAAACTGATTATTTCTTAGAGAACCTTATAGTGCAAACGGGATATTGAAAAGTTATTTATATTTTCTTTCAAAAAACATGTATTCATAGTTAAAAGTGAGAATAATAAACTTCTTTTTCAGTATCGTAGAATTGTTAAACTATTTTACAAGGTGAGTTTTCTACAATGATATTTAGTATATTTAGATGTTCTGTTTCCATGTCCCTTGCAATCGTTGCGCAGTAATACTTAGGACCGGGTCACAACACATAAAGAATGTGTTATTTTTTAATATGACTTTCTGATTTATTTCATCAAAAAAATTAACGACCATATGGAAATTAACTTTTGAAAAACCTCTTAGATCTGAGATGGTTCGGCGATTCGCATCCTTTGACACTGCATTCTGTGACAGAACAATTTATTTGCGCTATTATATGAAGACGTTTGCTCTCGGAGGATTAACCATCCGAAATTCCGCATTGTCTGCGATCGCCTCAAGTCCTTTGGGTGCAAATGCGGGTACAGAAAGTATTTCAGGGAAGAGAGCATTTTCAGTTTGGACCACATATAAATAATTTTGCAATATATTTTTAAATGTTGGCTGGAAATAAAAAGCATGAATGTGTTCGTAAAAGGAATACTGCTTTGGATGTGGTGAGATCTATAAATGGTAATTATTTCGAATAAATTTGTGTAAAATTTCGGAAAATGTCTTGAGAGGGGGGATATGCGCCCCCCTGGATGCCGCCACCGTTCAAGGAGGCGCTGGTCGTGCCGACGCGCGCGCGCCACGGGGAGCGCCGGAGCGCCGGAGTTGGCCGTCGGAGCGTCGCGCTCCCAGGCCCCGCTGACGCCATCGGCGCGCGCTTTTTACCACCCGCCTGCCCTTTTTGCGCGCAGCAGAAGCTGCTCCAAGCGACCGGCGCCGATCATCCCAGACGCCCCGCGTCGCCCCGCGACGCCCCGCCCCGCGCCCGACTGCCATCGCGGCTCCCGGGATTACACGGCTTCGGCTCCCTGCGGCATCGTATTCGTCGCTATCCGATTCTATCATTTAAGGAGTTTTTTGATGTCGTAACTCCAAAATCTTTACTTTTTCCTTGTTATTTGTGCAAATATATTCTCCTACAAGCCATTCATTGCAAATTGGCCTTGAATACAAATTATTATGTTAATGAAAGTCATCACTTTGTTCAGTCAAGTTGAGATCATGGTGTTATAAGTTTCAAATCGTTCGGCGATGTTAATAGACTCGAATGCAGTGAAGTTGTGAAGTACACTCAAAGAAGAAAAGGAATAAGTAGGAGTAAAGAGGAGTAGGAGTTCAGGGCCTATTTGATCACGTCTTTATATAATAATTTGTGATAAATTTAGGCGACATAAAAATTAACAATATAAGTTTACTTAACATTGCAAATCATTTTTTGCGCGTAGGGATTGGTGGTTCAGTATACACTCTTCATTCGTTTCTCATTTCATATAGTGTTCAACTCTAGTAGAAAATAATCTTTTCTTATTATTTTTATGATGGAAATAGGCAGTTTCGAGGAAGAATGGAATCATGTCACTAGTTATAAATTAATGCTCCGTGGTGATAATTCCAATGATAATGAATGGATGATGTCTGCACAATGCCACGGAGACACAGTACTGTTTGTCCTTACACTATCACGAGATGACGAAGCACTTGTTCTTTTGCGGAACCAGCACCTAGGTTGACGGCGCAGGACGACCATCTTCAAATGCTCTGCGCCAACGTGACTGAGGAAATCAGGGCTGACGGTAAATTGTGGGTTTTTGTGGAGGAAACAAACGTGCTTCCGAGTCGCAGGAAACGACATTTCATCAGCTGCTGAGCGGCCGATCGTTGACCCGCGGATCAAAAAACGACGCTGCCGCGTGACTAGGGCGCCCGTGGCCCCTTGCAGGTGCACGTCGTCTCGATGGAGCATAGTTCAACGCCTCGGGCCGGTTGCTTTTCGGACGTTTCCTGTCATTAATGTACGCGGAAAATACCCCGGAAATGGCAGAATGGTGTAAGAGTATTCCATAATTCTGTCTTCAGGTTTTGAATGAAGACACCTAGAGTTCATGAAGAGATCTTTTACAAACCTGTTCGGTATCTTTGGAAGCGTACGGCGTATTGTGCCGCGTGGCGAACAGGGGGCGACGGCCGGCCCTTGGTCGCCCTGGGGCGCTGGTAGGTTATTCATGAGCGCGGATCTCCGCCACCGCCGGCGCCCTGTCGCGCTCGTCGCGTGATAAATCATGCGATTACGCACGAACGCCGCCGCTGCCGCCGCCTTGTCGGTTTCCGTGCGCGCCGCCTGCCCGCCCGCCGTGTATCGAGAAAGTGATTAACGCTCCACAAGTGTGCGCCGCGGCCAGCGACGCGCCGCTCGCCCCTTGACGTGCCCTCGCTCGCCGCTTTGCTGCCCTGCTGCTCGGGTCGTGTGAGGGTGGGGTTGGTGAGATGTGGTGGACGACGTCGATTCGCTGTGAGGTGCTCTGTCCTACGTACTCATTCATTTCGTATACTGGAACGATGTGCCTGTTCTGGAGTTACGGTCGAAGTTCTTCAGTTCTGATTCTCTAGGGCTCACAACTCTGTCGTGAAGCTATCTTTATTGCTCTTGCAAATCTATTGGGACAACCATTCCATAGTGGCAGGCGCGATGTTAACTAGGCTTACTAACACCGGGTTTAATCTCACGATCATTCCGTGTGGAAATTGTAGTGAATAAAGGGACGCTCTCCACTTCGTCCTGGCTCATCCATCTGCTCTATCGTGCTCCCTATTCACCAGATCGCTGTTAATCAGAATTGGGAATTTCATCGTATGTCAACGCATGTCTCTACTGCGGATACTGGAGAATGACCCGCAATGATTTGAGTCACGAGGCCTCCGCGCTGTAAAATACATAATAACAGCTCGCCTAAGCCTTTTTAGTGGAAGCCTCACCAGGGTGTATCTCAAATATTGTATACTTTTCCCTACTTAATAGTGTTTGTGATTTCCCGGTTAATATTCCCAAGCAAGAAGGCCGTACCTTATTTAGAAATAGCCAAAAATCACTAAAGAAATAAGACATTTTACTTGTCTTAAGTGGATGTTCATTTATTTAAAAAGCTCTTAGACAAAGGTTTTAGTGTTTCTGAGGTATGCTTGTTAGGCTTAAGAGAGCAAATAATACAACAAACGACACTGCGGACCAGGCGAGTCATCTATTTGTCTCAAGAAAAGAAGCTGGATATTTGGAGGTCCTTTAGTTCCTTCTGCCTCTATTTCAGCCATCATTATTTGCACTTCCCAAACCACTCGGTTAATTTCATTCACCCCATTAATGAATCCGCATAACGTCTCGATTTTTAAGTTGTATTCTTCTAACAAATTAGTATTACAATATTTATAAAAACTATTGGAGTGCTCTGTAATAAAAATTACTGGGATAATGGATGCGAATAGTACGAGTTCGTAAATATAATTAGTATTCATAGTTCGTATGTACTGTGAAGACATTTTTGATTAATATTTAAGAGTCAGAGACGTGTCAAATCTATGCTTCGCCCCCAATTCATTAAGACACCCCCCGTACATTCTCACTTGAAAGTAGTGAGGGAGTACTATATTCTTTCCTAAAAATAAAATAAAGTATTTATTCCTTTTTAGATTACAGTAAAACTTTCACAAATAATAAAGAAAATAAAAAAACAACAACAACCTTTTGCTGACCTTGTGTAAATATGAGATTCACTGAATTTGTTCCATATACAATTATCCATAAGTAATTATTGTTTCACGTCAATACGATTCTTTTTAAATTCTAACTGCTAATTGTCAACGATTTAAAATAGATATTGATATTCACTGAAACAATCGACGATGTTTCGAATCACGCTCGTTCACGCGGCCCGCGACATTTTGCATTGATGCCCTTTCCCCCAAGGCCCCTGCCCCTGCCAGTCATGCGAGCGTTAGTCAGCGCCGTAATTGAAATGTGGTCGAGGCGACGTTACGCACATGTTCTTGAGTTGCACCGTGTTCGGCACGCGGAAGAACGAAGTGGATTTGGTCGACTAGAACAAAGTAAATGCGAGCTCAGGACTCCGCGGAAGCAGATGCTTACGCCAAGGGCAAAACCAGGCTGCTCTTACTTCATCAGTGTAACGTCTTTCTTTCTAAAAAAGATTACATGAAAGAATGTTAAGTTGTATTCTCAATTACTGTTGAAAAATCAATGAGTATAGCTAAGTCTGCATCAAAGACGATGAACATGATTGCCAGTAGATTCCATTAAAAATCGAATACGATCTATCAATTTTTTTTTCGGACCAACGTACGACGACTTCATCGTAATGTGAATATCGGGATAGGTAGAGACCCCTGAAGAAGTGTAATCTATGTACTGCCTAAAAGTATGATAATAAATAACAAAAGAGGCCTCATTCGGACCCTTGGCTTCAGTCTTTGAACCTATCCGAACACTGGCCTGGAATCCGAAGTCCCTTTATGTTGCTCGAGGTCGCCCCATCGTCTCATCACTATGCTCTGAGAAAGCATACGCAATGTGGTTTCTCCATATATAACCGAGTCCACAGACGACAGCGACACAACGAAGGATATTTCCGTCGCAACATTTTCTTTCGCGAACAATTGAAGTGGGGGCGTCCTCAATGTCCCCCTTTGACCCCCGTGTGTCGACACACTGGACTCGATATCGAGTTCTCTTCCTGAAAGATCCTTCTCTTCCGGCCACGTTGCGACCAAATCCAGGCCTCGCGCTTGTCTTCATTCGGCGTTTAGACGCAGTGCACGTGGAGCGAAGACCTGTTTCGCAACCCAGACAATTGTATTCGCTAAATTAGCATTGTGAGTGTTGTGGCGGGATATGATGCTGCACAACGGCTAGTGAATGAGGATGGATATATTGGAATGGAAGCAGGACGAGGTAAAGAAAAGTGGAATGAGTAAGTACTTATGTAGGCTGCAACGCGCTGACTGAAATGGTACGCTAGTATTAGCAAGATACATTTTGTTGTTACATTTATGACTTATTACTATTTTTTACAATTTTTAACTCGCACAGGAATTTTCTTGTTCTCAGATTCTACGTTTATTTATTTAGAGTGTCCATTAGAGTGTCTGTTACGTTCTGTTATTTCACCATGTTCATCTGAATATTCTCTGAGATTATTGCATTTGAATATTTCAGTGGTTACACCTGAACAACTGCTGAAGAGGTCTGAATCATGCTCATGAATTTTACGCTTGACGATTTACTCAGAACGTTATTAGGAATCATTGTTCCACAGTCATTTCATTCGATTAAAAAATTATCAGAATACTCATTGACGTAATTCAAATTTTTCCAATTCCTCACTTTCTTGTTCTTACATTTTGATGAATATTTTCGACCAATACTTTAGCAATTTTTAATTGAACTGAAAAATTCTACAGTTTTGCTGTTGTCTCTGTGGCGTCGGTTTGCGGCAACCCCGACGGTTGTGGATTTTTGACGCTGACTAAGTAGCTATATACATGGCTATATAGAACTATCTAGAGAAGAATTGTAGAAGTTGATGCGATCAGTTGTTTCCCTCCGCTGTTTCTCCTATTTACACTTTGATTTATTCATTGGCCTTTCACTGATCAGCTGTTACGTGCCATCCAATCGCGAGCTTAAACGTCACCACTGTAGGTGTCATCCTAACTCTCGATTGGATGACACCATAACAGCGGATTTACGTCAAAAGATCCTATGTTTAAATCGAAGTATATGCAAGGCGAATTCCAAAGCAGAACCCGAACATACGGGCCCCGGACAGCACTCGATCATGCCACAGAGACAGGAAAGTTGGGTGCCGGCGTATGCGAATGCTACCCTATCGCTGCTTTACCGCAAACCGAGGGAGGCGAAAATAGACTTAACCCTTTCACTACTAATGGGACATATATTATATCCCTCTGGGTTATGTAGATACTAATGGGGTAAACAAGTGTTTAAAAATGCTGTACCGATGTCCCATTGTTGCTCCTGATGGAAGCAATCAAAATTATGCTGCATACTACATTTGTTTGCACCTAGGGAATTGAAAGAATTGACTAATTTTCTAGTTTGAAGTGTATGACTTATTTTATATACAAAGATAATAAAAATTCCAATGAAAATTAAAATTGGTAATGAAAGGGTTAAGGCAGGTTCGCCTTGAGGCGAGCAAAATCCCCCCAGGTGTGAAACTACTAAGTGTAATGGGGCTTGCCTTTGTGCACAATATTGAACACGCGGTCATTCCTTCTTCACCTTTGCTCTCTCCTCTTTCCTCTCTCTCTCTCTCTCTCTCTCTCTCACACACACACACAACAAACACACACACACAATCAGTATACTATCACACATGTTGGAAGACCCGTCGGGAATGTAGTGCTTGTGGGAAGCGGTGCCCTGTTGTGGGAGATATCTGGAAGAGAAAATTCAACAAGCCGAAGTGAAGGTCGGCGCCGCACCTCACATTCCAGCGGAGGAAGAACACCGCCTACTCCCCGCATATAATACGCATTACGCCTAAGGGATCCATGACTATAGTAGTTGCACCCTGAAGCGCTTAATAATAAAATTTTTGCCTTCTTTCTGCTTGCATTCTTTAAAACATGACAAAAATCACACCTCTACCTCACGTTGCTGAATCGAAATATCAATTCTTAATGCAAATATTTTTCTTAGAATGTATGATACTGAAATAATAAATAGTTTTCAACATAAGAAATTATTACGGTTCAGCCATTGTGAAAATAGATCTAAGAGTAAGAAACACGTTGGAGGAGATCATTTTTCATTCTAAAAAATTCTTTGATTAAAGGTTGTGAATTTGCAGCAAACAGCACTGGAGCTATTATACCGACTGAATGTACAACTGTCAGGCTTCATATTTGTAATATTAACTGAATCAAGGACTGATAAGCACACTGTTCATGGGACGGAATAATTTTCTATGAAATCCATCGACAAAACATCGACAGCTCGCACCTGAGTGTGCAGAAGCTTGAGCTGTCAGGCGTCTCAGAGCGAGCCTTGTTCGGCGCCTTGCTTGTGTTCGCACGAGACGCGGGGTCCTTTCAACGCGCCCCGCAGCTGGGCGCGTCTTGGGCCGGTGCGGCGCGGCGCGAGCGGAGCGGCGCTGCGGCGTAATAACGGACGATAAGGGTGCTCGCTATCTGCTATCTGCGCGACGGATTTGCCCTTCGGCAGCGCACGCCTACCGCCGGCTGGCGACAAGCCCTCTTACTCTCCGCGCCCCCTCCCTCTCCTCGCACCCCGCTCCGCCCACCCCGCCCCGCCCACCGCTGCGGCCCGGGCGTTATCGGAGCATCGCAGCGCCGCCGCCGGCGCGCACGTATGGGCGGCGCCGGGGGCGTGCGCGAGGGCGTGCGCGAGGGCGTGCTCGCGGACTTGCGCGGTGGGCGGCCGCGCCCCCTGCCCCGCCCACTCCGCACCCCCTCCCCGTGCCCCTCCCGCGCGCTGCGCCGCGCCGGCACGGAAGCGGTGGATTAGGGCCATCGCGGACGCGATCGCGCGCGGCGCCGCCGGCGATGATTGACGGAGGCGACGACGACTGCGATGGTCATTCTCTCAGATGACTATGATTGGTGGGACTCGAGGACGATGATCACTGTGAGGATGATGAAACTGATGATGACGTGACATTGATAGATATAGGTGACACCTTAACTAGTGGCATCAATGAGTTCAACTCCCACGGAACGTCAACTACTAATGCTATCATGCTAACTAATTATCATGTTAACAACTGTATTTTAGCATGTAATGATGACAATTAAGAGTTTGATAAGACTACAACGATAATATACTGACTTAAGGTGGAGTCAGTAGTTATGTTTCAATTTTTAATCATAATAGTGGTACTAAGATGAAAGGGGTCATGGTGATATCTATGAGTATGTTGGCAGAGCGACGGAGTATGATTTCAGCACAATGCCGTGTAGAAAAGGACGATAGCAGTAGTGTTTCTACGTTCACATGGAAACTAATTCCCTCAGAATAGTAAAGATAACGATAACAAAAATTGGACAATGAAGTCGATAATGACATCGGAATGATGGAGTCATAATTATGTTGATAACGACTTCAAAAAATGTCAATTTCTGAGCAGAGAACTTCAGAGATAACATCGAGGGTGACACATCGAGAATGAATCGCGTCGTGTACCAGAATTGCCCTATAAAGGGGTATTCCTCTTTTATTGAAAGCAATAAGAATAGCAGTCTTTGTTGTTTTTTGATAAGAAGATGAAGGAATTTTGGAAAGTAAAATCTGTAGGAATACCCCAAGTTCGTAACCATACCGCTTTGTAATTCTTTCTGTTATTTATTTTATGTTTTATTAACTTCATTAGTTATTTTTAACACAGAGCCTGTATCAGGGGTCAATATCGTCTTCTACGCAACACACATCCGCTCATCAGCTATAAAACATAAGATGAAACGACGGTCATGGCGATGTGATGGCGGTCACAACTTCATATGGAGGAAGAGGATCGAAGTTGCATACAATAACCAAATCAGGGCGGAGACTATAATAGCGTCATTTAGACAAATCTTTTAGACACACTTCTATTCACAAGAGAGTATAAGTCGCAGTGAAGTCAACGAAGAGGTAGCAGATGACGATCGCAACCTCGCACTGGGGAACGGGGTCGAAAAGAACAAGCGCGCAGTAGCAATCAGCGGGATTGTATTAAATTCCGCCGCCGCCGCCGCCTCCGACTGACCGGGCGCCGTTTTTCTGGCGAGTGCGCCAGGCAGGTGGCAATCTATATTAATGGCGCTCAACTGGAGGCGCAATTAGCCTGTGATAGTGGCGCGAACGCGGGCGGATGGGAGAGGGGGCGGCTCTTGATGAAGGTGTGAACGTGGTCGAGGCGTCGCTGGAAGGTCGCAGGGAGTCCCCTCGATAAATTCCCCGTCGACCCGTGCGCGTTTCTTGCCCAGAGGCGCCGCAATTCATTAATGCATGTTTCATTGTCGTGCGCCTCTTGGCCCGGTGCAGGCGCAATCAAGCGTTTTGACACTCCCACTTCAAACGTGGGAGCCGCCATCCGTTTTCGTCTGCGAATTCGAGCTGAGTTGTCGATGATGTATTGAGGTCTTCGGTGTAGTATAAAATAAATTGTGTTTATAGGAATATTCACTGCCGGAGTTGGCGAAGGGGACAGGGGGGACCGTCCTTCTCAAGTACAACTAATATTTTCATTCTCATTCAGAATTACCGATAGATTAGATTACCATTTGATAAACGACTAGAGTGGTCTACTTATCCATAGGCGGATGCAGAAAGCTTTTCACAGTGGGATTTTAGTTTTCTTTTAAATACTTTTGAAATCTATTGAATTGTTAACTCGAAGTAAAAAATGTACGAGAATATCCATTTGGATTTGATGAAATCTACGTATGGTGAATGTTTTAATAAGTTGAGTAAATTACAAAAAAATGTTGGCGGAGAGGGGGAATGGTGTGTCTCGTGCGGCCCCGCCCCCACGGCCCGGATCCGGCTCTCCATCCATCAGTAAGCTTCGAGATTAAGGTTAAATGCATCCAAAACAAACCTTAACAAAATGCAAATCAACCTGAATCAATATATCAGGACAATAACAAATGCACCGTGGTACGTATCAAACAACTAAAAAAATAATTCAACAGAGAGCAAATAATCCATCACATCACATACCTCTCCGGAAACGTTTACACTAGACTTATTCTAAAACCATCCCTATCCAAATTCACGCTCTGCGGGAATCTAATCCATAATACAATAATTAAAAACAAATATCCATTTCTCGTATTCCTCAAAATGTTCTTCGGAATGAAAAACAAAACAAAACTCAATAGGTTTCCTCAACTTATGTTAGCTCTAATGAATTAGTTAAAATTTCGCCTTCAGTCACCAATAAATGTGATATAGTAGAATAAACTGAACCATGTAATTCTCTTGAAATATAACAAATTTGCTTTGAGATAGACGTGTAGATGGATATAAAAACGCTTTGAGACAGACTTATGATTAACACGGCCATCAGGAGCAGAGCTTTAGCTCTCTTCGAAGATTCAAAATGTAAGTTCTAAACTAACCGCACAACAAAAAGAGTTAATCATCTGACAATCAATAGTGTAATCATCTGACACAAACCTCGGGATTTGTTGGATCTTCCCCAATTTTTTAAAACATTTATTTACTACCTGTTCGGTATAATAAGTCTTTCATGGGTGTTATGTACATTTCTATACACATATATGCGTGGCCTTTAAGCTAATATGAGCGCCATACCGCTACCACGTGAAAAAAGCTGTAGAGCAGGAATTCATAAATGTCTCTTTCTAAGACTTTTATTTAATGTTTTCGGCCGCAGAACTGGTTAATGGAGCGAGTGGATTGAATATGTTCAACCTAAACAGATTTGCTGCCGAATTTATTGCAGTCATTGACAGCCGCAAGGGGAATCCTTCGTCCAATCAGCATTGCAAAAATTGCTGTAGGCGATATAGATTAAGATATTTCACTATTGATTAATTATTCAACATTTGTGTGACTATTTTTTCGGTTCAATAGTTCTTTAAGTTTTTTGTCAGAGTATGTTGTTGAATTCATAAACAGCTGCAACATAACTTGGTCTTTATTAATCGATCTTGTGAATTTTGTTCCTTACTGAATACAAAAAAAATGGTAAAATTAAAAAAAAAAGCTTGGTAAAATTTAAATAACTTTCTTTGATGTCTCCTGCTCAAAATTGTATGTACTGACCACGCTCATGGAAATATCTATTCTCTATTTCATCAAAAGAATATCTTCCTAGAATTTAAGTACCATTTACTTCCAACTTTCATCATTAATATTTCTTACACTGTGCCGGAATATTTCTACTTGAATTGTTTTCAATTAATTTAATTGTCACTCAGAAGTGAAATGTCTCGATACTGCGGCATATCGCGCTACAGACAGACAAAATGTACTCTAAAATTTACTACATTTCGTAGGAAAACATATTTCTACTGCCACATCGAATAAAATAATTGGGAAAATTGGGTGTTTTTTGTATTTTGTTATATTATGTGAAGCACCCAGTTGAGTGCCTCTTGTCAATCTTTCTTTTGTTTTTACCTATTAATTTCCTCCCATTTATATGATTGTTAATGTTTCGTACACAGCAAATTTCATTCACAGGCTATATAGATGCATGATTGAAAAAATGTACATACACTGAACCCTTCAAGAAACTGCTTTTGTTCAATTGTTACCAAACGGAGTAGAGTGAGCACAGTGCATTGCGAACGTTTCGTCTCACGTGAGAAAGTTGTGCTATTGCCACATTTCAGGTGCACCAGGAGTCGGAGTGATATCGCTCCACTTTCCTGCGACTCGAACGTCAGCATATATAATTTGCCGAATAACTTTCTAATTTTGTGAGTAGCATTCGACCTCGGTCGCCGTTTCGAGTTCTAGTGTCGTTTATTGCGTTGATCGTGTCGTTGATATCGCTAACTGCAGTCGAACATTGGTAGCACTTGGCCCGACTTTTCGATTAACTTTCAAGTAAATGGCTCTTGTAGTATTGTATGACTCCGCTCCAAATGTTTTTCGAAACGATTTCTCTGATGACTTTCCTCGTTACCTCGTTTGTCCTTTCCACAATCTACAGAAGCTCACACCACGTGTCGATTGATGTCTATGAAGCGTGTATGGACTTTCAAAACTTCCTTTTTTTTCATTTCTGCCTGTCTCATCAGGTAAGCTGCCACATTTGTCAATGTACATAGCTGAGAATTACTTCGAAATTCTAGGGCTGCTGTGGACAAATTTTTGTTTTATATTCCATCATATTCCATTAAAGAAAAGAATCAATAGTTTTTAAAAATCATTGTCAATATTGTAGTTGTAGGAAAGACATAGAAAAATGTTTTAACTTTTGCACAAATTCAGAGAGTTGAACGAAATTGTGCACTGCGCCATCCTTTCAGGTGTATTTGTTGCTATTCGCGGAGATATTTAATTAAAAGTTTGCAGCCAGTTTTGAAAAAAATGAAAACAATGAAGATTCTTGTTGAGTACCCCCAAAAATATCCATTTCAAATTCGTAGGGCCTTGAGCTTGTCCAGATCGATCGCGGAATATCATTTTTAGAGAAAATCATCTAAAGTGTTTACACGCTAGCGTTGACGACTGAGAGAAAGACGAAATGATGAATGGACTGACAGACATGCAGAAGTTTTGCCATCAACCAGTTTTTCGGTGTTAAGGACATACAACAGGTGTATTCTTTCTACATAACTTGTTAGCGGAAGGAATTTACTAGATATCAGAAGATTTGACCTCTTTTGCACTACCAGGGTCTCACAATGTGAGTTTTTCTACCTGAAAAATACCACATTTTTCCAGCAGCATTAGAATACGTTCTCTGTACTACGTAAGTACATAGTAATGCGAGAAAGTAAAACTACTGAAAAATGTTTTGGAAGATGCAGAACTAAATATAGACTTACTGCATTACAATTGGGTGATTGTACTAGGAATAATATGTGAGGGTCCATGACCCTTATAATATATACTTATACTTAATAATCATGCTTAATACTCATGTTTCAACCACCTACGTTTTGATAACAATATTTTGTTTTCATCTAAGAAGGGGTTGGCATGATCGTAATGTGGAGTTTTGGGTTGTGACGTCGGGCATTCTGTAGAGAAACACATGTTTCAGATACCCATCTGTATTTTTCTGCTACATGCTTCATCCCCCCTCACCCAAAAAAGTTCCCCAAAATGTGTCCGCAACAAAAGTATTGGAAACCAAAAGTACTTATGTGTGTCACTGACTCCACGTCACTTCGAATGACGCATTTCGATATTAAAAACGCATTTCGATATTTCAACGATACAAAAAATATTTGGGGTGCTAATAGTTACTGAATCACATCTTAATGAGACCATATCTGATACAGATCATCCGTTTAGCGGAAATTGACCTATCTCTCTACGCCATGTGCTGTGTCACAGTCCAAAACTCTACATTACGGTCATGCCATTCCTTGAATATTACCTTTCCTATTCTCCACTCATCATGACGACACGAAGTATCGGCGGAAAGGTTTCGGTCAAAGAGCAAGTAGTTACGGCGAAGGTGGCAGTAAGTCGAGGACGGAGATATCACGGAGCGTCCTGCTGCGAAACGCAATGTACACATTCCGGAAAGAAATGAATTGTTTGCGAACGAGTACACTAGGTTCGACTTTCAAAGAGGCTGTTCTTTAAACCGGAAAATCTCAGGAGAGTGCGGACACTTATGTAAAATTTATTCTAAGTGTGGTGTTTTCTTGGGTGTATTTATCCACTTCTCTTCTTCTCAAAAGCATAGATAATTCCAAAAATTCCTCCTTACGTGTTCAGATGTTCTTGAGGGAGAACTGATATACATATATCTACGACGCAAACGCCCCATCTCGACCAATTTGATTCTTTTCTACTTTTTACTTTTCTCGTCCTAGTTTGTACGAAAGATTGGTAATGGAAAACAGAGAAGAGCTTAAAATATGCACCCCATCTTATTTGTTGTAGAAATTTTACTACCTCAAAATTGATGTATTTTTTTTCGAATTGATTTGTCTGGAGTATTTTTCTAATTTTGTTATTGTCTTCAAAACATATCTTGATATCTCCTAGATTCAGTTTTAGTGGCAGAAGAATTGAAAGCATTTTTCTAAAAACATTTTGAAATATTTTAATTGTTAGTCTTCACATTTAAGTTTTATTACCGATTCATGCATCTGCGGCTAGCAGTGTTTTGCAGAAGTTCCTACGTTCATTTTAATTTGGACTGTGGCCGGAACGAAACATACGATGGATTTCACGGGTGCCTAATTCCAGCATTGTTTGCTTCATGTTCAGTGATCTTTCATATGTTGACCGTAAATGAGTCACTCGAAATGTGGATAAATGCGATCTAGGAACGTTTCGAGTTAAAAAACGGTCACGCAATCCAAGCTCCTTCGAGATTTACCGGCGTCCAAAATAATCTCTTTGGAAGTCGAGCCTAGCATTGTCGTCCGCGTCCCTTTCCGAGCGCGTCGCATTGCGTCTCGCGTAAGGTCGGCCCGTGACGCCAATGTCCCCGACCTACTTCCTCTCTCGCCGCAGCTGCTTGCTCTAGGACCGCGCCCCTTCCGCCGGTTCATCTCGCCGACAAAACTGGAGAACAAGAGATTAAACTAGAAAAGCAGGCAACAAAACGTTACGTATGAAAAACGTAGGGGATTGGAGTGTCTAGAAAGATATTACCTACCTACCGATATCTACACTAGGGACGCATGGCGATTTTATACATGCAATTAATTTACGCTCTTGGAATACAAAATGTGTTGTTGTTTTTTACATTTTAATGAGTTTTGATCGTTTTAATTTTACTTTGACGTTCTGTTATTTGACATGGTTTGAAAACGCATAGAGTATCATTTTTATTATTACCATTGAATGCGTAACTTATCACTGCGTAAGTAGCTATCGGTTCAAATATGAAGTTTTCTGTTCATGTCATTGGCAGAGAATTTAAACCGAGATTACAAAGGCGTCGTCTGTGAGACGACGCAACTAGTGCGGAAAGCTTCCCCCACCCCTTCCCCTCACTTCCCCGTTTCTAAAACTCTAGTAGCTTCATTGTGTGACTAGCCAGTGAAATTCCCGTAACCTCGACCGCGTACCTTTTTCCGGTGTACGCCAACATGCGTCGTCCAGTAAACTTCGCCTTTGAAATTACGTAAGATTTTTTTTGAGCTATGTTTCCTTATATTGTGAATAATGAATACGAAAATGAATAATGAATTCCATGTCTTATAGCATTTAAGCGTTGTTCTGAACATTTAGCAATCATATTGGAACGACGACGATGATAATAAAGGTCACATGACGAGGTACTACTGCAGACGTTCTCAAAGGCCATGTGTGGACAGCACCAGGCAGTTGTGTGCTGTGAGAGACAAGTTATTTAGGTGTATCTATAAAAATCTTTAAAATCTATTTTGTAACTCCATAGCACACATGTTCAATCCATTAAATTTAGTGTTCATTGTAAATATGAGCTATTCTTTATTTTTACCCATAGTAGTCTGTCAGATTACGCCTTTGTAATAACGCTTGGTACAGAGCGCCTTTGGAATCTAGATTTAAACTCGCGTGGCCTAGTGTTCACGTTCGCAGCCTTCTGCCGATCCGTAATGAAGCGGAAATGCGCTTGCGTCTGACCGCGGAGCTGGTTGCGCTGTTTGCGAGTAACACGGCGGCCCGGGCTTCCATTACCTGAGGCCTACCGCCGCGCCGGTGTAGTGTTCGTTGTAACAAACGAATGTGTTGTATGAGCCGCAGTGTCAGTATTCGGGTTTATGCGTTTTATTCCGACGTGATTTCGTGCATAATGTAATGGAGACGATATGACACCCGCATCGCGTCGCGTTTCTAGTCCGGTTCTAATTGGGCGTCCGGTAGCTGTTTATGCGTACGCCGGTTGTGCGTTCGTAGGTAGGGGAGTGGCTCCCTCGTGTCCTGCCGTGCGAACTGGGTCGTGCAGCGTGCAGAGGAGAGGCTTGCAGCGCAGCGGTTAGTGAGCTCCAGATCCCGGAGTTTAAACCTCGGTCACTCCATGTGGTATTTGTGGTAGATGAAGCGGATCTGCGGCAGGTTTTCTAGTGGAACTTCGTTTCCTCTTCTCTCATTCCACTTTTATTCCGCCGTCGTTGCTATAATTTTTCGTGTTCTTTACAACCTTTTCTTCAGTTCATCACCCCCCTGAAAGACCTTCAGGAAATGAAATCATAATCTTGAAGTATTATGTGCAGAGGGTGTGCTGCTCACGTAGTCACGCAGTACGAACTCTAAGGATGCAATCTGTGAATAGAAAAAAGAAATGGTTTGAGATTACATAAGGAATTATTTGCTCTAACATTTAGTTTTTTTAAAATAGTGATTTCGTACGCGTTAGTTGTCATTATAATAATATGATGCAAACATGTGAATAAATTGATTAATTATTCTACTTTCCCAGAATTAACTATTTGTGGGTTAAATTTAAACGCATGTTATTACTTCTTGTGCATTTACAGTATTATTTCAACAAGTTCACGTTGATTTTGTTGTGGCTTGTCCTTCGTTTTTTGCTAAATTCGTTTGAGTGTTAGCTTTTACCACGCCTCTCACTTCTGGGGTCTATTGAGGAATTGTTTACTTTCAATGGACCTTTCTTGTGAATGGTGTTGATTTAGCAAGCGGCGCATGTTGTAACTGGATTAAATGAGTAGCATTTTTCCAAGAACTACGCGCCGCGCAAATTGCTGTGAATGAACAAAGTCGCGACGCAGTACTCCGCCACCGTTCATTAGAAGGCAGTATCATAAAGCTGGCTCAATCAAACCCACTTTCTGATAGGGCGATTAGATAACGGCTCGGCGGTTTTTGATGTGGGCTTGGGATTTTATATCGATTGTAATATGCTTATCGGCGAAAAATGAGTTGCGTGATACTACCGCCGTCTCTATCGTCTGTATCTACACTATATCGAGCTTCACAATGCCCGATCGCCTCTTTGTTTTGCTCGTGGACAGGTGCCCCTAGGCAGAGCACTCAGTCTGCTGCCAACAGATGTTTCTCACTCTCGTTACTAAGCTTGTCTTCGTGTATAGTTGAAACAGGTGTACCCTGTGTTAATTATAACATAGAAATCTGTTAGTGTTCAACTGAACATGTTTTATACATGTGTTCATTCCACGTAACTAATGTATGATTTTAATAAGTTGGTTTTGCTCTTGTATTCAGTGTCTGAAAAATCATTTAGTGATGATTGAGTAGAAGGAAAATGTGGAGTAGGTGAACTCGATAGAAAATGAAGGTCAAAGTCTTCAGAAGGTCAAAAATCCAATATTGTTGAGACTGAGCTCCTACGTTGCTTTAGTCTGCATAAAAAAACAACATATATTTTCATGTTATAAATAATAAGTAAAATAAAACATAATATAAAATATTCTTAAAATGAAATAAAACGAGAACAATAACGCGCTGGACGTGCAGAGTAAAAAATGCTTTCGTACTCTTAAAATGCGTAGGCATGAATTGGGAATGAAAGGTGAGATGCGTAAAGTATATTCAATTCTCATTACATTTCCAATAATATGAGATATAATTTTCAACACTTTTTCAGAAAACTGTGAGAAGATTTTTTAAAGAAAACAGGAATCAAAGGAAACATGAGATAAATTTGTTGGGAAATGCAATAGAAGTGCGGGAGGGAATTTGTATGTTGCATTAATTAACGAACATTATAATCTTCAATTTAAATATAAAAAAGCAGGTTAAGAGTAATTATTATTGTAATTGGTTGTTAAATATGTACTAAAGACCTTATTAAAATTATTTGATTTGTTTTCTTGAACTTTTGTTGAAACATCTATTTCATTGTTTTGAATGTAATTTTGGTCGCAAAAAATGAGTTATAATTATTAAATTCGCTACTCAATGTCATATTCAGAACTTAGATTTCATCACTTGCGAAACATAATTCCGAGCTTGATTGCGTCCTAGAAAGGTGACAGGGTGGAGACAATTATACAAATTGTGTTAGTTTGAAATAATCCAACAATGCTTTTAGAACACTTTCTTACCCTTTTCCGTGTGGTAAAAGCTGCCAGTGTTCAGTTTTTCTCTTCGCCAAAAGGGAGCGTCTGCTGGAGTCGTATCCGTGCGATGTCCTTCAGCCGGTGCGTTGCTTGGAGACGTCGTGGTAGAGGGGAATAAGTGCAGAGAACTTCCTCTGCAGAAGTACGCTGGGGCGGCTGGCGGGGGATTTGCATCACAACAGTCGGCCCGGATGCCCGCTCCTTTCTTTGCCGCGGTCGTGGAAGTCAAGCTCCTGGAGACACACAGACGGAGCCCTCAAAGGCTCTCCAGGAGACCAGACGCTCCAAGAGCAACGAGGTTCATGACAGGAATCAGAGAAAATTGCTAGAAGATTCAATTACCTTTAAAGCAACGAACTAAGGTGTATGTGATACGCCAGTTTGCAACTGATTATAAATTTATAAATGCAGTTATGCTTTTTAGTATTTAAAAAAGAAATTAACTACATAACCAATGTGTAGGAAAACGTACAGATCAGATTGTATGGGTTTTTGGCGAAACTAATAATAAATATACAAAAACAGTTTTGGGTAATATTGTTGCGAATTTTCCATATACGCATAAAAAACAAATAAATCTTAATATATATTTTTTGTGACTTCAGTAATCACACTAAATTATAAAATTAAGAATTTTTAAGAAGTAAAAAAAAGGAAGTTCGGTGCCAACCCTTACACCGGAAATAAATTTGAATTTTATTACCTTCCGAGAAATTCAGTTGTACACCATAAATTACGCTGTTATCTAATTTTCAATAACCAGGCTGTGAATTAACCGGTATTGACATGTTAATGTTAGCGGTTTTTCTAATTCACACAATATTATGTGTCACCACTGTTCTTTGTAACTTTTTATATATTTTTATTTTTTTTACAAAGAAGTCATAATTCAAAGTCGTTTTGTAATCAGTACATGAATAATATATGAAAACGTTCTTGTACAGGCTTCTGTTGCTAAAGCGAGTATTGAGTTCACAAATGGAAAGATCAGAGAAGTCTCTGGACTTCCACCGCTTCACCTCCGAACTTACATTCTGCCTCGCCGGCTGACTGTTTCCCACCCTTCCCAGCTTTCATTACAAAGCCCATCGAACGAGCGTGCTTGGCCTGTAAATTGTCGTTAAGTAGTTAATAGCGTGAGAAGAGAGCTTTGGTCTCTATTCAAAACTCAGACAAGATTTCAATAGAACCGTGAGCAACAAATTTTGAATGATCAATGTTATGGGCATTGCTTCAATTCAGAATTCGAGTAACATGCGCCCGTCCGTCGGTCCGACCATCATCCACAGTTAAACCCCTTCCCGTCCAGCAATCGAGTCAAATGAGACGTCATTTGGCGCGACTCGATCTCCTGATGGGCAACTGATGATTTGTTTTCCTATCCATGAAGATTCTACGATATTTCTCTAAAAAAATGTTTTTCATTTTTTAACGCTGTGAACCGCGTGCCCCACCACCACGGCACGTAGGCGATGAATGATAGGTCACTAGATTTTGTATAACCCGTGCAGCATTGTTTTACAGAATGCTTTCAGTTGTTTACAGGGCTTTCATCACTCGGTAGGGAAAAGTTCATCGTCACTGATTCCATCGCGTAAAATAACTATCGTTTCATGGGATAATTTTGCTTTGTGCAGCCTGTACGATAGTGCTAGTGGGATTACACCTATTAGTAGAATAATTTCAAATCCAAAATTTTGCGAATGTTATACGTTGGGTATTCCAAGGTTGAAACCGGGTTCCCGGGCCGTTCCTAGGACGCTGCCAGCTCCGAGCGGGGGCGGCGAGAGCTTAGCCCTGAGTGGTTAGAAGTAGCGAAGAGCGAGGAATCGGCGGGTGGGCGGGGCCGCGAGGGAGTCAGGTGCGGCCCGTGGGCAGCCCACGAGGTTAGGAGGGCCGCGCGGAAACGCCCGGCCGAGATGCGCACGTAGCGCGAAGCGGAAGCCCCGAGGAGCCGCGGGGTGGGCGGGGCTCCGAGGAGGGCTCGCGCGGGCCGGGCCCCTGGGCCCAGGGCTCGTTTGCGCGTCGGGCCGCGCACTCGCTGGGCCGGAAAGGCGACGCGCGGCCCCGCTCCCCGCCGCGCCTCGCGCACCCCGCCGCCCCACGCGCTTCGATTGGCCGTCATTAGGCGTAATTGCGACGGCCGGTGGCCGGCGGCCGAGCCAGGCCCCCTGTCCCCCGGGATCGCACCTCCCTCCCCGCTCGCCCCCCGCGGTCGGCACGCCCCCTCCGCCACCCTCCG
The DNA here is from genome assembly GCA_031308135.1 of Acheta domesticus. NCBI lineage: Eukaryota > Metazoa > Arthropoda > Insecta > Orthoptera > Gryllidae > Acheta > Acheta domesticus. The sequence goes on from JAHLJT010009436.1 coordinate 144,586,622, forward strand.
CGGCTCTTGGTCGCCGGCGGGCAAGATGGGCGGGGAGGGACCAAGAAGAGAACTGCGTGTGGGATTAATTGTCGCGCTACCCTACAGCCAGAGTCATGCATGTTCTTGCTCGCAAAGTGAACTTCTCAGTGTTTCCGCCATATTATAGCCGTACATAAACGCATTTAAAATGTGACGTTTAAAGCAGGTTTCGTGAATTGTAAGGTGTTCGTGTCTTGTGGAGGTAATATAGCACTTTTAGTGATTAGAAATATGTGAAAAAGGTAGACCCAAAATAAGTAACAGTAAAATAAATATTCAGGTTGAAAGTTATTGGTCTAAAATATAATGACGCCTTGTTTAACTTCCTGACATCAGGTAAAACAAAAGGGCTGAAGTCTCCACTCCCTGAAGTTTGCAACAAGCTGCGTCTACAGTCATAAAGAAGGAGAAAACAATTTATTATCTCTTCTCCTTAAATAACATACAAAGCAGGCTTTAGAAAAAGCACTTAAAATACATATTTTCTGATCTGAGAATACCTTTAATTTGCAGAGGCAACTTATATGCGATTGAATAGTAACATTTCAGCACAGTCGCATTTTGCAAATTTAAAGACGGTGTAAAATATTTCCCAGAAACGTCCATTTACGAAGTCCAACAGAAGAAATCTGTCCATTTCTAGTGTTTTTATGTAGGTCTTAAGAAGAAAGCTGTTAACGGAACGCGCCATCTATACACTCGAGCAGTTTCCGTCGATTGCTTCCCCAAGTAATCAGACGCAGCAGGGATGGACATAAGACAACTATCGCAGATGAAATCACACAGTGCCGCTCAATTGCCCGGAGAGGGGACTTCGGCGTGATCTGTTCACGGATAGAGTTTTACAGAATTGCTCACGTTACCCTTGTCGTACTTGCCAAAACGTTCAAGTTTTTCGAAATGAAAATAATGTAAAAATAATCGTAATAGTTTATAAACAGGATTTTTGATTAAATGTTCCTTTATTGCTACTTTCATTCGACAAATCGAGAAGTCGTCGTTATGGGATAGATAGGGAAATTTACTTCTTTTAAAACATTTTCTAGATTCCTAACAAGAGGCATACATACGATATGAAAGTGGAGCTACAGTTGTTTGCTCAGTAAGACTTGTCTTGCTTGTCCTATCCTCCCTCTCCCTTACTTACACACACACACACACACACATGCACTACTCTACCACACATGCCAAGGAACAGCCGCGAGCTTACAGCATGTCCCGGCTGGGGAGGGGGAGGAGGGATTGCCCGCTGGTAGGAGATACCTGGAAAGGGAAAATCCTACAAGCCGATCTCACCACGCAGCGGGAGAAGAATACTGCCACCTACCGTGATAAAACCTGCGCTTCACTACGGTACGAATGACTTTAGCCGTTTATGCGCCCGGAAACACGAAGTAAACAATCAATGAATAAAGAGGAATTTAAAGATATTGTAAATACGCAGATCTTCGGTAGCCGAGATCGTCAAGGGAGTAGTGTCGTAGTGATCTCGGACCGAAGGTTCGGGGTTTCGAGTCACACCACGGGCATGGTTGTATTTGTGTTCGTCCTTTCACCCCCTATCATCATCATCATATCATGTCACCTTCACAGTTACCATAACAGTTCAACCCAATAGTGGTCGCTAATGACCTAGATGTTGATGCGACCTTAAATAAAAAAAAAAAAGATATAAGAATGAATAGACGTATCCTCATGGGATATGTTTGCGCCTTGCTGGGTACGGGGCGCCCGCTCAAGCTCCAGCTCTCGGCGCCGCGCCCTAGCGGCCTGCGTAGCCTCCGCGGCACGGGCCGCCCGCGCCGTTAAGTTTTACGGGGCTGCCCGGGCGCCCGGCGCGGAGGCCGCCGCCGCCTCCGCCGCCGCGCCGCAATCGGAGGCTGCGCCGCTCCGCTCCGCGCCGCGCGGCCTCGGCGCTCCCCGCCCGCCAATCGCGCGCCGCGGTGCGCGCCGAACGAGGCCAACGGTCTCCGCGCCCGGCCCCCGCCCACGCCCCCGCCCACGCCCACGAGCCTCGCCCCCGCCCTGACGCGCCGGCGACCCCGCCCCCGCAATTTCCACGCTCCTCCTGCACGGCCTTCGCCCGCTGCCGCCGCCGCCACCGCGTTCGCTCCCTCGGCGGCGCTGCTCCTCGCGCGAAGGCCCCCGCGACCCCTCGCCGACTCCGCGCCTCAACCCGCTCGCTCTACGTCTCCCGTTCGCCCAGAGCTCTCTTGAAGATCAGGTGCTTCCGCTTCGCCTTCTACACCTTTCTACCCCCTTTTGCCCCTACACTATGGTGGCGTCGGTGGGGTAATGGTTAGCGTGCCCAAGTCCGGTCGGACTGTTATACCCAAGTTCGCGGGTTCAAACCCGATCGAAGCCGCGGGTTTTTAAGGTCGAAAAAATCCTTCGTACGCTTTCCTTCTGAGTGCAGTTAAAGGCGGCTGTCCCATATTAATAGATTTGCTGCTTATAAAAGATACTCAGGCCTAAAAGAAGCCTCTCAACTGAATTCAAATCGCCGGTTTCGTCGCTCAAGATAACACTTTGTTCCTCCGCTAATTGGTGTAAGACGTAGCAAAATTTCCGTGGTCAGATGGAAGAGCGGACCTCATGGGCTGAGTTTCGCCACGTAAAATAAGTTATCAGTTCAACTTCAATTCCTGTAATTCCACAGTGTATTGCTTTTTTTCTGTTTCTTCGTTCTTTACTTTTTGTGGCTTAACAGCACTTCCAGTTTTTGCTTAGATCTGTCTTCGACAATAGACGGAATTATTTTCTTAATCAGTTGGGGATGGTCCATTCGAGGGTGGGTGTTCAGCATCAGCGAGTCTGTAAGGTCCTTCCCTCTTTCTCCCTCTTTTCCTTTTGTCTGCTTAATCCTTTACAGTCGTGTATGCTGTGCTTTTGATCGGTCTCTACGCGCTTAACCGCTCTCCGCAACCTGCCCCTCCCGCTGCCACTACGGAGTTGTTTCCCTCATGATATCATTCGGAGTGGTCTGCAGTCTGGTTTTGTAACACTGGGTTCCGTGGATCAAGTAACGATCATATTGTGCGGATTTTTTAAGGAACATTTTTTTTCTCTGGAATCTCCCGCGTCCATGCCTTTATCCTTCATACCACTTTATCCTTCATACCTTTTATTTTCTACAACCTCGCCTTCTACAATCCATCTTCCTCATGATCTTCGTACTCCGATCTATTCTGTTGCACGTTGCTCTCATTGAAATATATTTTCTATGCCATGAAATATATCTTCCCTTCATCTTAGTCCTTTTTTCATTTTTTCTTTTATATTTCTCTTCGATCTATCTTCTGTTGTTTACATTTCCTTCTACCATTTCCTTTCCCCTTTAACATCGTTTGTATGTCGTCTGCAATATAATTTTCTGTGTATTGTACATTCTTCCCTTTTTGTTCTCTGTATTGCAACATGCATCTTGGCCTGCCCATCTCCCTTTTTCCACAACCCTGTTCCTTGTACCTCGTGGCGAATTCGATCCGCCGTTCCTCTTCCTTCCGAAACGGCTTCAAGCCTCACTCTCTGCTGCCCGCGTCTCAGCGTCCGCTCGATCCATTTTCTGCCGTTTCCACCCCGTCGTCTCGTTTCATCCTCCGCCCGAACCGAAGTTGCGCCTGTTATGGTCCCCGAGATACCAATCGTCTATTGTGACAGCAGTTTCCGGAGCGTAATCCGGAGGCACCAAGTGTACTTGAGGTTACGAATATAGTGACTATTTCGTTGAACGGTAACTTTTATTTTGGTATTGTAGAGAAGCGATTCTCTACTCCCCTTACCTCTCCAAACTTAGAATAATTGGTAGTATTTTTTATTGTCGGTGAATGGATGTACTTTTTCAAAAACACATTAATTATCATTAATATTAATGAAGGCATTGGGGACTGATCGTGAATAAATGAATTCATTTTATCATGTTTGGGAGTAAACAATTTACTCGTACTTTATGCTTAGTCTCAACACGCCATTGATCAAAGTACTCACTAACAGTAAAATATTTATTCTTAATTCTGGTTCAAAACGAGTTATTTATTTCCTGGAATTTTCATCACGTACTTGTTGGTATTCCTGGTCAAAAGATTTTTGTAAATACTGAATTTACCTTGATACGGAACTTCGACAGCCGATCTCTAATAACTGTACTTACAAGAAATGATAATCAGAAAGTTTCTTATATGTCATACTCCTTACACCTGTTTCAACTGGATGTTTCTTATTGCTCTCTGTTTCAACTCGAATAATCTCTCGTGCGGTGAAGAGAACAAGGATTTGATAAAATAAGTTTTTTCTCTTATCATCTCATCTCTTCCACGTACGCAGTTTTAAAAAATCAGCACACGAAAAAAGTTAAAGAAGGACAATCTCCTCCTTATTGATTATCAGGGTGATAACGCTCTCCCAGTGAGAATTTTCCAGTACCTTCGCGAAGTGTCTTATCACTTAGCGAATGTCGGATGTGGAGTGTGGTGTTGGAGACTCTCAAGACAGTCAAGGGTTCAGGCACTACGGAATGATAATTTTTTAAAAATATCCACAGATATTAACGTAGAGATCGGTCAGTTACCGAGTTGTCTGACTGGCAACTAGAGAAAATGAGATTTTGATAGTTTGTGTCTTAATTTATATCTTCGTAAAGTGAACATTTTTGCCATCTCCCATCTCCTGACTCTTCTTAAGTTCTTCTTCTCATCTTAGTTTAGGATGTATCATAGAGGATAGTTATCCAAACTTCAGGTACATCATCCAAAGAGAAAGTGAGAATATGAAATACGAACGCTTTCTCTTCCCATTTCCGCGGCAGAAACATAACACCCATATTCATTGCACGATAATGTAAAATTAATTCATTAGACGAAACGCAAGATCAAATACATACATAGAGCGAGAATTCAAATTCAATTCACTTGAATTCAGGCAGCCTCGCTGGCCGATGAAATTCCACATTCATGGATCGCATACATAAGTCCTTAAGAACCAGGACGACCCTGTCCATTCGTTAATGAAAAGGCTCAACGCTTGCAGCCGCGGGCGCCGCCTGCAAAATTACACGTCAAACCGCGGTACGAATAATGTGACGCCGCGCTCATATTCTTCCAGAGCCCCGGCAATCCCCAGATTGAAGGCTCCCCTTCAAATTAGCGCCGGCCGCGGCCAGAGGTCAGTGGCGGCGAGCCCTCGCTTCGACGCTGGACGAGGGCAGTGCGTGGGGCCCCCCGTGCGCGCGTACCCGCGCTGCTAGAGCTCTCTCCGTCGCTGCGGCTCATCCCTCCAACCACCTGGGAGCCACTTACTGCATCCACCACTCTCCACTCTCGCTGCTTCTCGCGCAGTTGGTGATATCGGAGAGGCTACATTCTCAGCCATGTGTGTTACCTCCATATCGACACCGCAGCAGTGATGCCATTAGTTTCAATGTTGATATTTTAAAGTAAATAATTCCCGCCAGCAATTCCATTGCCTACACCCCTACCTCCGACGGTAACATACTATTCCCAGTACTAATCACTATTCCCAATATTTGTTTGCACATCTACCTATATATTAGCGTAGGTGAAACATAAAAAAGGGTGTGCATGGGAATAAGGACAAGAGAATACGATTAATATTATCAGCATTTACCAATAACTCTTATTGTCATTAATGTAACATACCCTTTATCACTGGATTATTTCGACCACTATGACCAACTACGATTGACAAATCCCCTTCTAGCCTCTAATTAAGTCTTTGTTTCCTTTATTGCAACCACCACTTCCCCCCGCCCTCGCAACGAAACTCACCCACCACCACCACCACCGCTATCGACTTCACCGCCACAGCCACCTCCGTCCCCTCCCAATATCCCGCCCCCGCACCCCCAGCCATCCCTGACTCCGCCGCCCCCATGACCACCATCGCCACTGCCACTGCCACCGCCACCGCCACCGCCAATACCCTCGCCACTGCGATCGCCACTGCGGCCGACCATCGCTCTCCAACCACTACGTACAACCACCACTCGTGTACTTCCGTTATTCTCGTAGCTTCTGTCACCTTCGCCCTACTCCTGTCCTTCACCGAACTCTCTGCCTCCAAACGGGCGCTAATGCATAGGCGGGGGAGAGTGGAGACTAGTCGCGAGCCATTCTCTCGCCTTTCTCCTCCCCCTCCTCCTCGCCCGCCCCCCAGCAGAAGCAGATTACCCGGTCGCCTCGCGGATGCGGCACATCAAAGTGTTCCCAAATCGGCAAAAGCTCGGTACATTTCAGCAGCTTACACAACGCATGATGGACGGAAAGCACGTGCCATTTGCTTCCTTTATTAAAGATCGAATGCGATGTGTGGTTAAAACATTCGTCCATAATTTATCACACGCGGTATTGTACCGTATTACCAACTTAACGCGTAATCCCTCGGCAAAGCCGGCGACCGGAGCGCGGACGAACCCTTCCGCTCCGCCGCCCCGCCGCTGCCCGCCGCCCTCGCCCCCCACCGCCCCCACCGCCGCCGCCCCCGCCCCCGCCCCCTGCTATGGCCACCGTGTGCGCTCGCTGCAAGTGTAGGTGCCCATTGTTCAGGCAATGCCAGAGATATGAAGTCCTCCCTCTGATGGTTTCTGGGAAATTCGAAGAGAACTTTTTAGTCAGAGAATTTTCTGAATCCAACCGTTCGTTGTACAGAAAGCACAACAGTCCGCGCCTCTGGTTTAGCATTAGCCCGGTTGGTAAAAGTGTTTCAGTGCCCTACTTTCAATAGTTGCTTTTAAATTTGCAAGATACTATTTCTATTAGGTAGGTAGACATCAAAATTTAAGGAGATTGTAAAATGAACCTTCTTACGTTATTCTTGTCCCCACTTTTGTTAGTTTATATTCCTCAAGCAGCTTCCGCCTGTTTATGTTGTGGCTCATAAACTTTACGAAAAGGAAACGGTATAGTTATTATTATATTATCTTTTCCAGTTGGAAACACTTTGACTTCTCTCTAGAACACCGTAATAATCGTGATAATAGAAATGAAAGAGTAATTTGCTTATCCTAATAATGCATTTTACAATAATATGTCATTTAATATCTAGCCTTTGTATTTTGAATGATAAAGTTTCGTTATTCGCATGATTCTCAAACCATGAATGAGAAACGAAATATCCACTTTCTTAAATACATATTAAATTCAAACCCAATTCATCAGTCGAACAAAAGTAGAATAAACTCTATGTTAAGTTCAATCAGTGTATTAAATAAATACGTTTGGGACCAAAATTACGTCAATACTATTTCTCTAATTTAGAAATTTCTGAAAATAAGGAGTAGTTACGATTCGTACCGTGTGTGGTAGTTGCAATTGAAGTATGACATGTTCGTTATTTGCAAGAACGAGGAAGAGGAGACCTTGATCCCTTAGAATATCGCATAGCTCGTAGTGTGTTCCGTAAACACGTCGCAAGAAACGCGCATGGAGATTTCGAGCGATTCTCAGCCCCGTAGCGCTACGATGCGGCGGCGGCGGCGGCGCAATCATCGATAGCGCGTGGCGCGAGGGACTTCGGCCCCCGCGCGCCGCGCCGGCGGCCCGCGATCGAGATATCGACCGGCGAACGCGGCATGCACGCGGTCAATCGCCGGCCCCTTCGCCCTCTCTGCCCCCTCTGCCCCACCTCTGCCCCCTCCGCCCCGCGCCCCCTCCCCCTGCTCAATGGAGCGCGCGCAAAAAACAAGCGCCCCGCCTCCTTCGGCCGCCCCCTCGCCCTTCGCCCCATGGCCGCCTCCACGACGCTTTCTCCTTTTTGCTTTCTTCGCTTCCTCCCGCGTTCCCTTTCGCCTCCCGTCTCCTGGTTTCTTTTGCGCGCGTTCCTTCTTTTGCTCCTGCCCTGATTTTTCTTTCGTCTGTTCTGATCCACTCTTCGGCTGTCTCCTTCACGCAAACCGATTCTCTCCCTAACTCCTGCTATCACACGCTGCCGTTGTTCCTTGCCTTCGCCGGGCCAACTATCCTCGAAATTACGAGATGTGCTATCGCCTTCCCCGCTGACATTGTTTCATTTTCCTCTTTTCTATTTCTTATTCCGTTTCTTCGTTACATCAGTTGCTGTTCACAATTCCTGCTTGAATTCTTTGCGTGTACCTCTTCTTCCATCTTCGACCATCTCATGTTCTTGCCGTACCAATACAATTATGCTGCGTGCTCCCTCTCTACTTGATTCCTCTCCACTTCATCCACACCCATTCATGACTTGTCTTCCTCACGCCCCTTCTACATTTACATTATTTTTGTTAGCCTACTGATCGCTAGTTCATTCGCCAGTTATCTCTACCTCTCTGTCCTGTGTTATTACGTACTATTCTACAATCTCGTACCGATTCCAGGCCTCGGCTACCTGTGCACTTTCCTGATCCTACCTTCAGGGTAGTACGTTCCTACATTATAGCAGAAGTAAATTTTGATAAAGAAAAATTTACTTCCAACTATATCATCAAAGTAGTATTACAAATCTTGTGATAAATAAAGAAGAAAATGCTGGATAAATTTTTCCATTTAATGCTGCACTTCCTCGTAAACTGATTGGCCGCGATGTAAAATTCTAAATGTGCTAGTACTGACGTAAATTATTTAAGAATAATTTCGCTGCTGTGGGAACAAGCCACGAGGTCCATTATGTAATTGGGTCGTAATAGGATTATGATTTCGGTACTGGAATTACATATTTCAAGCATCACTTTCCTGCGTGCTCAACCAACCCTCGCCTCAATCTAATCCGTTTTGGATCCCCCGAATTAACATTGTATCCATTTAATTTCCTTTCCCCTCGGCACTTCGTTCCATTTCTCATCTTCTGTCTTCAGCATACTCTCTTCGCCCTAGCTATCTTGTGCCCCTTCGTCCTCTCCCCTCAACACTTGAGGACGTAGGTTTTCGTCTTTTCACTTCGCTTTACGTACCCGTATCCCATTTTCTCAGCATTGCCCAATTTCTGAGTTGGTTCATTTCGCTGTGTAACGGCTAATAGTACCTTAATATTGTCGTTGGTGTTTTGCCACAAAAAAGTAATACAATCTTCGCACTTGTTCTACTCGGTGTCGAGGTCGTCATCATTGTCTTCACACTCAGTCAGTTGTTCATGCTCTCGTGATCCTTATCATAGTTTTGCCTCCCGTTTCCATATCATCTACATGTTTTGTTATATTTGGATATTCTGTTGTAGAGCTCCACATCATTATCGTCATTATTTTTTTATTTAACTTCTTGATCCTGTCCTTCGTTTACTTCACCATTATCACACTTATAACTCTCCAAATCTTTGATATCCTTTCTGGCTCGTATCAAAGATCCCTCCAGTCGTTATTCTCCTGACCTCGTCAGTCACCACATCTTTCTCATCACCACCTTCACCTTTCCCACCATCGTTAAGCTCATTTCGTTCTTGCATATTCTGATCGTTCCCGAGCTCGCTTGCCCCCTTTCCCCAGCCCCTCGCCAGCCAGCACTATCCTCACCCCTTCCCTACCCGGTGGCGCTGCGCCCGAAGCTCCGGTCCTGGATCTCGACGGAAGACGCGAATGCTAATCTTGAAGACTTTTTCGCCGGCAGATTTATCTTTGTTCCCGGCGGCCGACTTCGGAAACTGCCTGGAGAGAGTACGCCCCCGCCTTCCGACAGTGCTAATTCATTCCTGCGAATACAGAGTCAAAGCGCCGTCCGAAGCTCGGTTCCGCGCCGTTACTTGGTGTATTCTGAAGGGCACCGAGTTTCGTAACTTATATTTATGGGTGCCCAAGACGCTTAATGGTCGATAAATCAGAGGACGGGATCGGCAAATCGTCTTACAAAAGTTCCTGCGCTGTGGCGGCTTTCAGTTAATTGGCGCGTGTAGCTGAAACACTTATCTGGAGGGCGCTGTAGTAAATTGTGAGACGCGTTTCACACTTTTACTTATACGTTCCAAAGTTGTTACTTTTGATTCTAGTTTCTTTTTGGAAAGTGATTCATTCTCAGAAGCGTATGTGTGGATCTTTATTGCATATCGCAAACGTAAGTCTTCAGTGCTTTCTTTCGATTTACAATATGAATTGACTGAACACTGAAAAAGGTGAAGGCAGTAGCATCATTAATTATATAATTCGGTTTAACAAACTAGGACCTTGAGGGGTAAATAACACACCCAAAGCTCAGAACAAGAAGTTACTGTTTTCTAGCATGGTAACATACACATCGGGCGTCATTCGTCTCTCTTCTCTCTTTATAGATTAGTTTCTTCCCCGCTTCTTCAGCAGCTATAGTTCTTCCTCATGTTGACTCGGGCTACAGATATATTTTTAATATTTTATATTACTTTTATTCTACTTTTATGACAGTGAATTGGTTGTGTACTTTTTTGGTGCAGTTGGTTGTATACATACTTTTTCATGTGAACACCCCTTTTTCAAAGAGTATTGCTATCTGAAAAGTTAACATTTCATATTCATTGATAATTTGGATTGTAGAATTCAACTATTATTCATTATTAGCGTAATTTATTTGTACAATTTATAAACTTGGAAAATTCAATTAAACAACTTTAATAGAATATTTTTTGTATTGTCCTGTAGAAATGTGCTGATATACCACGCCATTCATGAGAATTGGAGTTTCAGAAGTTCACTACAGTCACTGCCCTTCTCTGATGGATGCTTGTAACCACGGATATGGAGCAGCTTTGAATACAGAATAGTACCTAGAGATGAATGAAACATTCTATTATGCCAGCATTTCCATTTCTTTGAGGAGAGTATCCGGAGACGCGTTCAACCGTTAGGGAACAGATGTTCATAGATCATTAGATATTCAGTGACAGTCAGTCACCTTTCTGACGGAGAATGAATGTGATAAAGCTGCAAATACATGATAAATCCATGTATCGCATTTATTAGAACATGCGTGCATGTACCCTCATACTGTAGTTAAATATGCTTGGTACTGTTTTCAGACTCTCGGTTTACGGAAAGTAGTCATAGAATAAAATGAGGAATTATATATCTCAAAGATGAAAATTTGCTGTTCGTAGATGAATCAGTTTTTTAAGAAGCAGTTGAATTTCATTTCCAAAGAGAAACATGTCGACACTGATTACGTCGTACTCTATTAAAGTATTCGAGAAGTATAGCGTTGTGTAGAAGTATTTCCGAAAGTACAATAAATACCCGCACTCAGTTCTTTTCTTTTCAACAAGGTCGAGACATTTTTGCTGAATCAGCATTCGCACATTTCAGTGTAACTAGATCACTCCAAAATTTGCATCTTTGAAACTGATCTCTCAGTTCCTACAATGAAATTTAATATGTATTGTCTGTTCCCTGTGTTGAAGGCTAGCTTCGTTGTCGACCGTGTGTGCCATGTGTGCTGTGAATCAAAACCTGCTCTCCTAGATGAGTCATTGCTTGTAAATCATTGACAATAGATTTTGTGCCTGAAACACAAATTTCAAAAGTTCTGCTCGCACCACTCAGTCAATGCGGATTTAGAATAATAACGGCTTTCCATATAATTTCTCGATAAATCTGTTCAAAGCGAATGAGACGATGAAAACATAGGAAGATAATGAATAATCGAAAGAAAAAGTTGACTTCTAGGTGGAATCATGAATTAGGCTTTCGGATAAATATTACAAATCCGAGTGAACAATGATCAAGATATTTTAGTTTCTTGTTCGTGTTATGTTCAGATTCATCTGCCTCCATGAACAAAGGCTGATGGGATCATGTAGCAGGACATGAAGGTTTACAGATAAAAGATATATTAATGTGCTTTCGGTTTTCATGATTACATTTTTAACGGGGAACCTGACAGTCAGGAATGTATCTGTAGACTACATAATAGCGTGCTTACTTCTGTTTTTACAGTACAGGTATTGAAAAGTAGATTAGTAGCATATTGTTAATCGACTTTCAGAATCATTTTAGCTCATAATTGGACATTTAATCACACCATCGGACTGTTAATGGTTAAAAAATGTGTACTTCGTGGATTTGATTAAAATATATATGTTTACGTGAATTACAAAGCTTATGATTTGTTACAATGGGTATTTGTGACCATGTTTTCGAATGAAGTAGAGACATTCGTGTAACTTTCTCTGTTTGAATTTTAGTGTCTGGCAATTCATATTTAGAATATCGAAAACATCAGTTCGTTGTATCGACAACAAATATCGCGTCGAAGCCCATTTGGGAGGCAGGGGCACTGTGCCCGTCTGCAGAGGCAGGGGATGGGCGACGAGGGCACGGAGGGGGGGGGCGGCAGCGGAAGTCTGGGTTGCGCCGCGAGGGCGTCGCGAGTCACTCGCGGTCGCAGTCTGGCCACGGTCACCGCCACCGCCTCCGTCGCCGCCCATGTATTATGCAACGGCGTTCATTTATTCATCACAGACAGCGGCGTAATTGGCGACGCGAGCGCCGCCACACGACCGCGCGCTGCGCACGCCAGACGCCGGCACGGGAGCCGTCCCGCCCACTCGCGCGCAACCCCGGTCACCCATGGCCTCCCCGCCCACTCTCGCCCACTCTCGCCCACTCCCGCCCACTCCCGCCCACTCCCGCCCACTCCCGCCCACCCGCGCCATCCCGCCCACCCGCGCCCATCCCGCCCACCCCCGCCAACCCCCGCCCATCCCCGACCACCCCCGCCCACCCCCACCCCACCCCCACCCACCCCCGCCCCAGACCACCCTCGACCACCCCCCGCCCATCCCCGCCCCCCGACCACCCCACCCATCCCCGCCCACCCCACCCACCCCCGGCAACTCCTGCCCCCCAACCACCTCCACCACCCCCACCACCCCCACCACCCCCGACCACCCCCCAAGTCCCGGCTACTCCCGCCCAGCTCCTGCCCAACTCCGTTTGCCCTGTCCATCGCCGTTCACACGCGCCCACCCGCGCCCCGCGCCCGCCTACCGCAGTCATGGCTTCCACTTTCACCCTCTTCCCGCTTCGGGAGCGACACGTGGTGTGCAGGGCAGCGAGCAACTCTTTCTCTTCGAGGGACATTCTAGGGACTTAAATCTCGGTCACTCAATGTGCAAGTTTCCGATGGACAAAATAGGCTCAAAGGAAGTTTTCTCTGAGATCTCGCGTTTCCATTCACACATCATCCAACTGCCGTTAATTTATTACATAATTGGCAATTCTGCGTTCGCGGTGATGTGTGATTTTGACCTTGACTGTTCTTCACTGTTCTTCAAAGGCAGGTGTCTCAGAATAAATGTGACAAAGTTCTAGGACATGTGGGTCGAAGATGATCACTAAGCAACTTTCCAATAACTGGTGTTCGGCACGTACACAAAATCTCTTTGCGCCACGTGACCCGTCCAACACCCCTATTTAATGCGTTGTCTACCAATCAGGGGCAAACGTCGCATGTAGAACTTCATGTGAACTTTCCCATCTGATGCCCATTGACAAAAAATGTTTATCGTCGTCCCCTCTACAAACCCAAAAAGTTTGTAACATTTATTTCCACAACCAAGGCATTGTGTATGCGCACACGTTTCGGCCCTTCGTCTTGTAACAAATGCTATGCTCTCACTGTTCGGCCTTTAATAAGACGTTGCTTCTGAATCTTCTGAAGAGTCCTACAGTTCCCAAGTAATATTTAAAAATAATTCCATTCCCTAAAGTAAATTTCGTTGATAAGAATTTTATTGCCAGGAGCTATGACAAATATGAGCCCATAATGACATACATTTAATGTTTCTTTTGATGTAAATTTAGTTTTAGGTAGTTCTCACCTATTGTTATTTAGTGAGTTTAGTTATTTATAGTGTGTTTCACAATCTCACAGACTCTTCTATATCAACTCCCACGTCAATAAAGACTGTGCATTGAATTTTTATAAACATTCCATCAATAACAACATTTAGTGAGATATTAATCATTCAGAAAATGATTCCTTTTTAAATATAAAACGATTTTCAAATAATGTTAGTTCCATTTCTTCTTGTCCTTTCAGCACACCCATGTCCATATAAACGCCTTATTCATTTCGGACTGGCGAATTTCCGAAGTGAAGCTACCTCAGCCCGCAAGGAGACTACCTCCTTAGCTTGCTCCAAGGAGGAACAAGACTTACCTGCTTCCCTTCCATCCGCCTGTTCCCCCCCCCCCGCTTCCCACCCCGCGCGCCTCCTCCCACGTATCCATTCGCCGCCTCCGACATGCTCCCATCTCTGATCCGCCGCCTCCCTCACGTCTCCCCTGCCCCACACTCCATGCCGCCTTCACCCGTGCACTCACCCCCCTGCCCCTTCCGTGGCGCCCCATTGAGAGCAGCGCTGCTCCGGAGCCACCACCCCCGCTCCACCACCACCCACCCCCGCCGCACTCCGCCCCACCCTCGTCCCACCCCCGCACCACCCCCGCCCCACGCCGTGGCTCCATTGAGGAGCAGCCTCGCCCGGGAGCCGAGCGCCGCGCCGCCGCCGCCGGCCGCCTGGCGCTGTTTGCGGCGCGCTGTTTGCCGCCGCCTGCGCCTCGGCCACTTTCGCCGTCGCCTCTGCACTCACACGCCCGCACCCGCGTCCTTCTCCCCCGCCACGGCTACCCACCCTTCGCGCGACGCTCGGCATTCACTCTCACCGCCATTCCCTCTCCTCAGAGCGCTTGATTCACTGCCCTCCATCCTGCCCCTGCGTACTCCTGCTCCTGCTCCACCTCAAGCTCTGGCGGCTTCTGTTATCCGGTGTTGCACTTGCCACTACTCGCGTACTCCTACTGCCCTCGTACTTTTTTCCTCCTTCTCATCATTTTTCCACCTCTACATCCATTGCAATCATCATCATGTTCTCAACTTGAGTTCCCAAACCCTACTTTTGTGGTATCTCCCGTTCCCGTTCTTGCCTCTAGTTTTGCATCTTCAGCGCCCTGTCCTGTCCGTGATTGGAGTCAACATTGACGCCAACGAACGGCAGACACCGTGTTGTATAGCCTATGCTTTGCAGGTTCGTCTGCTCTTCGCTCCTCCGAAGTTCTGTTCCTTCCTAATTTCTCTTCACATAGTTGATCCGTCAGCCCGATTGTTCTAATTGATCCGATTGTTCCTCGCAACTTTTATTGTCGTCACCCATTCCTGTCGCTATAGTAAACACTGGAGTACATGGCGAGTACATTTTCGAATTCCGAGTTCGTTTTCGACTGTTGATCTCACTTCGAGACGTTTGCGAAGATCATTTTCCTTACTGTTTGCATTTTCATTCTGGACTACATCACCGCGATGAAATGTACCGAAACGCCATCGCATTTCTCTTACATTTCGGCTGGTACCTCGTACTCTCGGGCTATCCATTGGTAACATTCGTCGCCCATGGTGCCGCTGTCTTGTACGGTGCTTCATCAGCACTCCTCTTATCTGAACGTCATCGTCCAGTTTCCTTATTCTCGTTCCCTCCGCATCTCGCGTCGCTCCCAGGCCATCTCAACTTACATGCCGAGCCCTCTCGTGGAACCCACCCTCAACATCTTCACCCTTCAACTGCGGCGCCTCCGTCGCCGCTCACGTCGCTCGGCGATCCTCTTCCTCCGCCTCTAAGACGACACCTCCTCTTCCGCGGACCCTCGCCTCCGCCCCGCTCCCTCCCTCCCCCCACTCTGCCCGTCGCTGTCGCGGCAGCTCCGCTCCGTCATCCGTCATGTTCGAGCGAATCCCCGCAGAACAATGCGCGTGTTTTGATGTGTTTGACTAATAGCTCTCGCCGCCCCGGCCGCCTCCGACCGCCCCCGGCCGCCGCGCGCCCTTTTTTACTCATAAAACCTCTTACACGCCTGGCGAGACACCGCCCTCTCCTCGCCTGCGCCGCCCCGACGCCGCGGCCCTCGCCCCCGGGTCCCTCCGCGGCGCTCCCCGCCCCTCGATTGAAATACAAGTAATAGGCAATCGATCACCCGTCGCATTGTTGAGCGTCTTGCGACAGTCGACGAGCGCCGCGCGCGCCGTCGAAAGAGCGCTCCACGGCGGCGGCGGCGAACGAGAAAAACACTGTAACAATGCGGTTTCATTTTGATAATTTATGCTCGCGGCGCGGGAAAGTGGACTAATTTGTCAACGGCCGCCAGCCGTTGCCGCCGCCGTCGCCGCCTAGGAGCGCTCTTTCGGCGCTTGTCAGGCGTCTGGACCGACGCATCCCATCCCGTCGGGGCGAGCGCGGGCGATCCTGCGCGGCGCTGTGACGTAATCGGGTTGCGGGGCGGCTTAAGTTTCGTTGCATGTTTGAGACTTCGATTTGATTCGCGGAGTCCTGGATTCGTGTTACGAAGTCGAAATTTTGTAGTTTTCCAATGATAGCCCTTCCTCTGCGTTATCTTGTATTTATTTTCTTAAATCGACAATTTTATGTAGTCATAGATCAATTTATCTCATAATAAATACGCACATATATAATATTTTATATTGTGTAAGGTTTTAAATTCATTCATTGAAATATTGAGTGTTTCGCTTACTTCTAGACCTGAAGTTTCAACTGATGCTACAGGGAGTTGCGTTGTGGGGAGCTCCAGGCTAACATTAGCCTGCATTAGATAACGCGGTTAATTATTTAATATAGACATGGGATTCATAGAGTATAATTTATATTGAAAATTCAACTGAATTCATTGTTTAAACAAAGTAGATTTTTTATGTCGTCTCCTTGAAACGCGTAATTACTTATGACTAGGGAGCGGATTTCTATGATTTTGCATATTTTTATCCGTTGCTTCAGTGCATAGCTAAGTGTAACTTCTTGACATTTGGTAAGAATATGATGCTATATAGATTAATATGTTAGTGCATATTTGTGCATATTTGCCCGATTTTTCCTGTTGGTGCATATCCATGTAATTATAGGTCCATATTTTGCATATATTGTTAAAATAGAGACTTATCTATAAAAGTTTCATATTGTCATAGTATCTATTTGTGAGCGTTCATTGATTCGAAAGTGCTTGTCACTGTTTGTGCTTTTTTGTATAGATAAAATACTCGTGCAAATGTAGGATATTTCTTGATAACATGTTTTTAAACCGACCAGAAGAAATACAAGTTATACAATGTATTTCACTGGTGAATATTTACTTCAATTATTTATCACGCGAAGTAAGATATATCAGATTATATTTGCAGAAAAATGTATTTTTTCATTCGAAGCATGCTTCTGAATGTTATCAAGAAAGGTTGATTGAGGAAATGAAATAATGTTACTTTTAACTGCGTATTAAAGCGCATATTTTAGAACTTTTAGGTCATAAATGCATTTTTTTAAATATTTCAAGTATATTATAAAAATCCTCTCCCTAACTATGACATTTTTGCAAGGTTTTAGCAATAAAAGTTAACATTTTTTACCGTCACAATTAAACTTCTCTTCCTTCTCTGCCTTTGTGTAATATGTTAAATATGTATTGTATCGTGTATCTTTTCATAATAAATGACTGAAGCATAAAAAAGTTACGCTCCATATTATTTATTGATTTCGTAGTGTACTATTTCTTCTTAAATGGTTTAGCTGAGATGCTGACATATTTTATTTGTTTCAGGTACGTTTTCACGGAATGCATGGATTCTACGCAAGGACTCCTGAGAGATTTTTGAATGGTGAGGTTGTACATGCACAGTGGCGATCACGCATTATATCATTTGGTGTTAAATTAAATTTGGTGGTGAATTAAATCAATTTATTCACTTGTGAGGAAATTACTTATGGTGTGAGTAATGTGTAAAACAGAAAAACGAATGGGATCTCAGAATAAATGTTACAAACTTTCGGGGTATGCGGAGAGGTCGAATATGATCACATTTTGCGAAAGAACATGTGAGATATTTCGTAGAACGGAGTGACCTGCATGTGACAGTTGCCTCTGATTGGCAAGAAAACTATCACACATTTACGTTCTGCAGGTACACGAAATCTCTTGGCAGCGTCAGAACGTGTCCTGATATAAACTGAATTTAAAGGATTAACCTGACATAATATACTTCGTAAGGTACCTCCTTTATATTGCAATTCTACGATTATCAATTTCCGATAAACCTCCCTATATGCTCTAGAAGTGTGTAACATTCATTCAGGAAACACTCAGTGTATCGCGTTCTGTGGACGCATTCTGCAGAACTATTCTGCAGAAAATTTCAAAGTGAATTAAAGAAACAAAAATTGGAATTACGTTATTGTTGTTAAATGTTAAGGTTTTGTAAACTTTTTCATTATCCGGAAGCCGATATGGGTTGTAATGTTGATTTATTGTAGAATTTGACAGCAGACGGGTGTCCAATGCTACCAACTATTATTTTACTCCCATAGTCGCCGCCAGTGACCGTCACCACAACGATAAAAAACATAACCATCCGTACTTGCGTTGTTCCCTGGGTGAGCGAGAAAGGGCTCTGATTAAGATGAGTTGTCGGACGATTTAATTTTATGGGGCATTTAGCCAGGGTTCTTCTTCACGCCACAAACTGGGAGATGGTATGCTGAGGGTTTTCCGCCCTGCAAAAATCCTCCATCTCTTGCGGGGTTTGAACCTGGGAACTCCCATACCATTGACATCAGCGAATTGTAAATACGGATATTAAACAATTAATTCCGGAGTTAAATGTAATATTGAGAATACTTGTTTTTGTGCAAAACAATACTCGATGTACATCTTGGTATTGCAGGGAAGTAAGACATTATGTGAAGCTCAGAATTGCTTTCCTTATGGATGTTTCACACACATATTTTCACACATTCTCTCATGTTAGACATCTGGAAAATAGCATGTCGGGATATTACCAACTTTACTGCTGAGAAAATTGCTGCTAATATACAAGTTTAGCGTGAATGCATTTCCTTATCTGAAATTCTTTCGGTTTTTGTCTGTGTGTTAATCTTAGGAAGCTCTATACGCACCTCTTAATTCAAAGATATTTCTGGAAGAGAACATTTTATCCCACGTGGAGACCAGACAGTTGGCAGGACGACAAAAACTGCGCTGGAACTTCTCTCTGTTTCACAACTTCTGTTTACGTCGTAGATTTCATGACGCACGTAAAACTAGATATTTGTGGGTGGGAGAGATTTCCAACACTTGGTAGAAACAACTGTGAGCTTTTCGAAATGTGTATTCTATATCCGTAGTTCTTTCATTTACGTTTTTGTGATTTCACGAATTATTGACAATAAATCTGTGTCATCTCAGTGAAAGCAATAGGAAAGAATCATGGAAACATTTTATGATTTTTAATTCTACACAACTGATACCGAAGGATGTATATAGCTTTGTAAGCATTGAAAAGAATTAAATACATCAGACTACATTGTAGCGACAGCGATTTATTTAATATTCCTATCACTTCCTTATTTTTTATACACCACCTTGGGGTAATAAATACTTGCTCTAAGTTCGCAGTTCGTTCTGTCCCCCAATCTTAGGAAACGTTGTCAAGTACTGATACATCATTAATTATCAATTTCATGAAAAATATAAAATATTATAAAATTATAAAACATATTTTGTAGAAAATTTCAACAAACTATGGATTAATTAGTGCATTGCAGCGTGATAATTCAATCGTGTCCAATAATTTCAACACAGACTGTTCACTGCCCCTTAATTTCACTTAACGCTCGCGAACGTGTGAGGCATCGGACTGGGCCGCTCTAACAAGCAACGTACGACGTCGCTCATCACTTCTCGCGCTATCTCGGCCGGCAGTTGCAGAACTCTAGAGAGCGAAGTGGTTAAAGCAATGGTGTGTGCGGGAATTATGAGTGTGCCATGTCGTTTGCGAGACTTGCGGGAGCCTTTCCTGTTCAGGCCCCTCTTGTCATTGCACATTACGTGACGCAGTGTCGCTAGATAGTCAACCACCTACATTCTGCTTGCTTAGGAATAGACACCGGCATTCTTTTAGAAATGAAGTTAGGGTGACAGATTGTAAATAACAAAAGAAGGCATTGCATAATAGTTCTTCACGTTCATCTGATTAGATCCCCCTCTTTTACAGCATATTTTTTCGAAAGTTGTTTTCACTTCGCTGGAATGTTGCGTAGGATTTGAATTAGAAGTACCGAAGTAACAACTTTCTAGTGATTATTGTGAAAAATAGTAATGTATCCCATCGTATACGTGTAGTTGTAGAGTGTACACTCGCGGTTTTTTTAAATCTAACAAAAAACCTATTAGGGCTAAAATACTTAAAAAATCGAGACGGTAAAATATGTTATATCTTCAGGCAATGCATTTCAAATTTTAATTAAGCCATTTTAAGTAACGTGAAACGAGTTTCATTTTTCAAAGAAAGCAAAGAACACGCGTTAAGTTGAATTTCAATGATAAAAATGTTCGCATTTTATTAATATATTTTTTATTGAATGAAATATTATTTATATACAATTTATACTCACAATTAATATAATTAATTGAACGAGCAATGTACACTGAGGAAAAGGAAACAATAAAGTGACGAAGGGAAATCGTATATTGTCATACGTGATGTTTTACTGCGCCGCAATAACTGTGTCATTTAATTTCTTGTAGATTCACGGATAAAGACCGTTACACAAGGAAACATTTCTTGTGTTATTTCTGGTCGACATTCATGGTCGACAAGTTCAGGCTTCGTTGTGCGATCTAAATGTATGTTAAGAGCTGTCATGCGAGGTGGAGTTGTACACCTTTTTCTTCTTTGTTTGGAAGCTCACCTATAAACCCTATCAAGAGGAAACAGTGTATGGGGAAGTAAATGTGTTGTAGAGCCTAAATTGAAACATTAAGGAAATTCACTTAATCAGTTATTTCAACATACAGTCTTTTCGTCGTTGTAAAATGACGACGTTGCAGAATGACGGCGTTTCATTCTCTCAGCATTGCAATGTGACAGTTATATTTTTGAAGACATATTATATAATTTCTTTCGATTATTCTTCTTACGAAACAGGCTCTGGAATCACTCATATACCGCGAAGGTTTGATAATATGTTTATATCCGAGTTAGGAGCAGAAAATCATTCATGTTTATTTATATGATACCTTGATTCAGTGTCAACAAACGTCGTATTTAGGCTAGTTTCGTATCATTCTCTACGACTTCGACGACAGATGTATGTTACAAGTATGAGCAATTAGACAAGTCGTGGCGGACAGGTTCCTCTGAGGAGAACATTGCACACTAGTGTTGGTGGCGGCGGCGGTGGCGGCTGCCAACGTCGCAAGTGTCAGCGGCGGAGCGCCAGCGCAGGGTAGTTATCGCCGCGCCGCTGCCAGGGCCCGCACTAGAGTATTTTAGCCGGCGCCGGGGCAGTCAGCGATGGGTGGCGGCGGCGGCGGCGGCGGCGGCGGTGACGGGCAAGAGAAGGCAGCGGGAGCGGCGGCGCAGGTCGGGGTCAAGAGGGGATGAGGGTTGAACGGAGAAGAGGAGTACGGATCGGGGAGAAGACGGGGCAGGTGACGACAGAACTGGGTTGGAACGGACGGGACGGGGAGCAGATGAGAGCGGTAATGAGGTAGCGCGACTGTTTGGGGGCAGTCGACGGGCGGGATCGGTGACTTGTTGAGGACGATGACATCGGGTTGGAAGATAGTTTGAGAGGTAGGCATCGGCTCGGAGGGTGGTCATGTTATTGGAGAGGTCACGGCAGTATCTGCAAATAGGTTACTAATGGCGGTGGCAAAAAATAATTAGTGCAAATGCTGGGAACTCAAATAGACGCGACGAACGGAGTTTGTATGAATTTGGCATTTGAAGTCCACTGCCCGATGTTGCCGGCTAGGTAACAGTGTCCCCCATGCCTAGGTCTAGTTTATTCCCACGTTTCGGGGGTTAAGATTGGTATGTGGCGAACATGACGTATTCCCTTCACCATAACCAGCAAATTCCGCCTGCCTCAGCATTTCTTTTTCACCCAACTACAGAAACGGAGGCGACTTTAAATGAAAATTACAAACTTTTTTTGCCCCGACCAGGGAATCGAACCTAGGGTTGCAGCTTGGGAAGAAGTACGCTGCCCATGAGCCACCCTAGGGCGTTATCGGAGTTTGTAACAGTGTAATAACGGTGGATGTGGACAAAACCTACGCAAGGCTACAGAGAACAAAATGCGCCTACTTCCTCATCGTGACCGCTGTACCCTTCTCGCATTCGAAGGACATCACTCGTCCCAGTGCCCCTGCCCGCCGTTTCCGTGAGCTCTATGGCCTCGTAGCAACTCTTCAAATGCTCCCTCCGCCCGCGCCCTGCAGGTGCGGAGATAAGCCGCGGCGCGCATCGGCCGACTGACGATGACGACCCGACGCCACCCTTTCGCCCTTCACTTCGTTCTGCCACCCTGCCGCCCCTCCGCTACTTCATATCCCCACCCCTCCACATTACTTTCGGCCATCATGACACCCTGCAACCGTGGGTCCAAACCGACACCCCGGCGCCAATCTGACATGTTGCTGCCTCCCATTCATTAACCGTAAAAACCCTACAGGCGCCCCACTGTTGCCACTTCCCCACTGCTTTATACATTGTGCTTCTTGAATTATAAAATAGAATACTGGGAAAACAATCGTAAAATTTGAATCTCAAATTGTAAGCTTTGATGCTGCATTAACATTTGATTTGAAACAGAAAATTTCAGCGTGTAATGCAGAAGTCTTGTTAGTCGGATGTGCTACACGATTCATACAGGAACGTCTTAGTAGTTCAGGAAAGAAGCCAAAGCCCCATTGAATGCTGCCAGCGGGCCAGCTTTTGCCTGCGGGAAATCCACGGAACATTTGGAACGCGTTCCTGTTCATTTCCCTCTTAATGCTTTTCGTCTCGCCTTGTCTCCTATGATGCCTCGCACTTGCCTTTTTTTTGCGTTCTCACACATTTGTAATCGCTTCTCTTTCCAAATTTTCGTACTTCTTTCCAAATAACTATCATTTGAAAGTTATACTTTCGATTTCTGTCATCTTACTGTTTCTTTGCTTAACACAGTCTTCAACATCGTATTTCTTTGCGAACATTTAACTGTCTTTCTAACACATACCAACTGACACATTCAACTCTTTAGCTGCCTTCTCGCTTGTATTTATGTCTACTGTCCGCATAAATCCACGCGCGGCAATGTTTCTTCCTTCTGTGATAGTACAGTTAAGATTATCTCCACTCCCGTTTCGAATACCTTTTGTTTCCACCGGCAGATTTGCTGAATTTTATTTCTGAGTTTCACTCTTTTTTCACTCATCGGTTTTATTTCTGTTCACAATTGTATGCTTACTTCTGTTCAGGGCCAGAGGTATAAAGATCAACACAAGGCTCCAAAAAATTAAGAGCGTCGGGTCCGTTAAAATTAATTAAAGAGTGTCTTAACTTATATTTTTTTATTATATAAAATCCTTAGAAATTGTTTTACAGTGAAGGAGGATGTCACAGAAACAAAGAAACAAAAACAAACACCAATACGGTTGCTATTTGAGTTCTAACAGTCAATTATTGCGATATATTTCATTCGAATAAAATTGACGTTATTGTCTGTATCCCATGCGCTCAATGTCTCCCAACGTGCTTCGGGTTCCTGGCAGCTGCGGGGCGTGCCTCGGAGGAAATTCGCCGTTGCTTCTATCACATCCGAGACCCTGTATTCCGCCAGTGGCCCCGTCCTGATGTCCCGCCCCGCCCCTTCACAGCCCTCGTGTTTTCGATCTCCCTCCGTTCGGTTAGCCGCTGATTTCCAGCCGTGTTAAACACGCGTCGGCGGCCCCTCGAGCCAGGCCGGGCCCTCTCTGCCCGCGGTCCGCCTCGCCCCGCGGCACTTCCCGCGCCTGGGGGCGGGGCGGGGCGGGGCGGGCGGGGCGGGGCGGGGCGGGCGCAGGCACCTGTTGAGCGCTGCGGGCGGCGCGCACGCGTGTATTCGCCGCCGAGCGAGCAACGCCCAGCTCGCGCGCCCCTCGGGGCTGCTAGCACTCGGCGACATCTCTTGTTCCACGATGTGAGCGTTTGGTTCTTCGAAATGGGAAACCCCTGCAATTTTACACCGTCTTTTGAACATGTAATGTCACTGTGATTCGGTATATATTCGTATTTGCCATTTGAATTAATTACGTTACTCCCTTTAATTTCGAAGTTATTGATTTTATTACAACTTAATACTTATTAAATTATTCGTTATTGAAATTCCCAAACAATGCTTTAATTTTTGAATAGTGTACATTTTCTAATATTTACTCCAAAGTAACTTTTATTCGATGTATATTTTTTTAAGTTTCCAAATAGATGTAATGCTGTAATCCTACATAAACGCGTTTCACTCGTATGTCCCAGCCTCTAGCATTTAAGCAAGGCTTACAAATACGTTCATTAACGTAAACATGGACTTTTCAAACGTCCTTTGGTGACGGAGCATTGCTGCTTCACCTCTACGGTGTCTTAGACACCTGGTGATGTATTTTAAATACGGAATTTTCCGAAATAACGTGTA
This sequence comes from Acheta domesticus, assembly GCA_031308135.1. Classification (NCBI taxonomy): domain Eukaryota; kingdom Metazoa; phylum Arthropoda; class Insecta; order Orthoptera; family Gryllidae; genus Acheta; species Acheta domesticus. The sequence goes on from JAHLJT010009436.1 coordinate 144,611,057, forward strand.
ATCTGTCGTTATATGAAAGTTCAACTTGACACAAAGACCTAACGGCAGTGTTGAGGGGATTTCCGCTCGCTCGTTCACATTCCACCGGTTTTTCACTGGTTTCATCCACTTTTCTTTCGAAGAAGTAGCACTTATTTAGTGATTTCTAACTTGGCGATTGCTTTTCTCTTTTTACTTATTACTGATTTAAGGCGAAAATATATTTTGTTGTTTGTTGAGAATGCTACAGATCTTCAAATAATATAAAGATGGAAATGATACCTCATATGATATGTTCTAGAAAAAGTCAGAACATCGAAACAAACATTATGTTTTGCCAGAAATGTGTCTAGGAATATTTTGAAGTTGGGTTTAACTGTAGTAGTGTGAAAAACAACCTTCGACCATTTAATAACCAAGCAAAACCCTCAAAAACACACGGACAAATGCAGGTCCCTATTAATGGAATTTGTGTAGGAATATCGAAACACACATTCTACAACATACTTATGCATGTTACTATTAAGCACGCTCTTTACTAACTGCTCAATATTTGAAATAATAAAAATGAGAAACATTATTAACCATTGTATTGAAAAATATTGTAATTTCTCAGGAAATTTTAAAATTTACTACGTAGACATTTCTCTCACTCACACCAGCCATTTTTCGCGTATCCTTCGCTATGTCTGGAGCTTCGCACTCGGCTGACAAGTAAAACAAGAGCGCTTTCTATTCAGGGCGTTGTAGCAGCACTTGTTCCCTCCCGTTCCGTGAATGTCTTTCGCACCCTACCTGCCATTATTCGCGAGGGCGGCGGCGGCGGAGCGAAGGGGCGTGTAGCGGGCACGCCCCCCTCGCGTGGGTATCGACCGCGCGCGTCTATCAGCACCAGCGATAAGGGCGCGTAGTGTAAACAGCCTGACCTGCGCCCCCGCCCCCGCCCCCGCTCTCGCCCTCACCCACCCGCCCACTAGACCAACGTATACCACGTCCTCCAGCCCAACCGTCCGCACACCTCCGCTCCTGACCCTGTACCTGTCCCTGCGTCCGTCTCCGCAAACGTCTCTGCGCCCGTCCCTGCATCCGTTCCCACACCGGGGGAGGTGGCTCAGAGTTGTCACTGCAGTGTCACTGACCAGGTCTTAGGTTCGAGCCCCGACGGTGACGTGATTTTCCACATTAGCTAGATAGCTAGGTCAAATTCAGCCGCTGTCTTGAGGAGAATTCCAGCGGTCAGATGCTCTGAACAGTAGTTTTCCGTGGTTTATTCGATCAGTACCAAGGCGAATGCTGGAGCAGCACCCTAACAAACGGCCAATGACCGCGCGCGATCTTTCCTTCCTCTTCCTTGTCCTTTCCTCACCCCTTTCTTACACACCATACTCTTGCATGGACATTGCCACACATACCGGGAGATTAGTTGGAGCTTTGAACTTGTCCCGGCTGCGGCGGTGCCCCGTTGATGGGAGATACCTAGTTGGGAAACGTGTTAGCTGACGAGAAGGTCGGCGCCGGATCTCACCATCCAGCGGGGAAGAGCACCTCCCAAGAAAAAACATCCACTACACTTACGGAATAATTACCCTAGCAGTCCACGGGCCTGGTATCACTAATCATTCCATCAAACAATCAATATAGCACCCGTCCTCGTACCTACCCCGAGCCTCCCCCCTGCCACGCCTCCTTGCCACCCTGAGGCGGCTCTCCTCGCAGCTCATTCTCTTTCCCCTTGCGTTCTTGGCCCCTCTCTCTGCCTGCTGTTCTCCCTACCCCTTGATATCTCCCGCGATTTAAGCATATCTCGTAGCGGGGTCTCATCGTTACGATACCCTGTCGGCCGCCGCCCTTCAAACGGTGTACTCGACGTATGGAAAGAATGATGAGACAGGAACGTTTAACCTTTATTCCAAGTTTTAATCCAGAAATCTCATCATATGGAGTATCTGTTTTCTCTTAAATTTACACTATAAATGGGAATTTCTGGCAAGAATAATTCGTAAAAGAAATTTAAATAAAAATAAAAGATGTCATTTTAAAATCTCATTCTTTTATTTCCATGAATCTAGAAAAATATTTTAATTTTAAGAATATATTTCATTTTAAAATATTTTTCCACGTGCGTAAATACGTAAGAGGATAAGTTCAAATTACGTGAGGGCAAGAAAGCTTGTTTAAGTACCTTCCACATCTGAGTAAACAATTGGCTTGGATCTGCCTGAACATTTGTATAGATGAAATAGAAAGATGCAGCGTGTGAACATACTTTCCTATTATTATGTATTCATTCTGTACTTGTAATAATCCGGTTCAGCATTGAAGCTTGCCTTATTCTCATCAAATGAGACTTTTTATTGAAGGTGAGGGTGAAGAGGTTGTAATCATTTCTCGTGGTTGCTCAATGTACTCACTTCAGCAACGATTACAGCATTGCTTCTCGCGGTTTTCTTCTTCCTTAATTATGTAGTTGTCCTTTCGCTAGCCTTTTCTCTGACGCATTTTACCTGTTTTGAACAGAAAATCGTCCTGGACGGAATATTTAAAAAGCTGGAAGAGATCATTCGGCCGAGTATGTCAGACCATTGTTATAGATTGTGACGTCCACAGACATGTTGGAATTTCACTGAAATGTGAGTCTGAACTTTTCCTTAGCAAATTGTTGCCCGATTAACTCGAGTCAGTTGGATTGAGTGGCTAAAATTTGATATAAAATTAGCAGACAGTACACTTCATGTACATTCATTGCGATGCTACTGACGATGAAGAAGAATTCTTTATCGTAAAATTTTTTAATCGTATTAATATTTCAAAAGTCTTCGCTTGAATCAGAGGTATTTAGAGTATCATTTGAAAAGCTGTGGTGGCAGTAAGCGAATCACCGTCCAGAAACTTTTTTTAAAAAATTTATTTATTCTAAGTCGCATCAACAACTATGGTTATTAGCAAATACAATTTATATCTTACAGAAACTTTGTAGTATTAAATTAACAAATAAAAGTGAATTACGACTCGTGAATGAAATTGCCATCAACTTTTAGATAGCATTGAAAAAAGCTGCTTCGATTGATGTGACAATACAGTCGCTAATTATGTTTCAATTTTGACTCTACCATGAGCACTAGCCTTTCTTATAGCGCCGAGAACACGAGGTGTGCAATACAAGTATGAGAGTGGAAGTATTTTAACAATACGGGGCTGAATCTGCTATGTTAAGAGCAGTTTAACAAAACGTCGAGTATCAGAAACAGTGCTTTGAACTGTGAGAATATAATTGCCATTTAATGCATAAAAAACATACCCCCCCCGCCATCTATTGAAGCCCAACTGGCAAGAGACGATTCGTCAGGCGTGTTTGAGTGCCCGGTCCTCCCGAGGAGCAGGCTTCATTGAGGCGTTGAGCACCTGTAGTTTGCACACGCGAGCGTCGCCGGGGGCGGCCGTGAGCGCGGGGCGGCGGCGGCGGCGGCGGCGGCGGCGCGGCCACCGTGCGCCGCGACGCAAACACGCGCTCTCTGAGCGGCGGCCGGGGGCGGCGAAGGGGGCGGGCGGCGGGGGCGGACGCGCCGAGGGGGCGTAATGGAGGCAGCGGGAGTGCCCCCGCCCATGATTGATTTCGGCGGCCGTGTTTTTGTAAGTATTAAGACGCTCGCGATGAAAGCGCACCTAATCCCTGAAAGGGCCACCGGAAGAGGGGACCTTGCGGAACGCCCGGACCGCGCGGGCTGGCGGCGGCAGCGGGGAGCGCGCGAGAGCGGGGATCGCGTACAGTGGGCCGTGATGACAAGCACACGCAGCACACTTTTTGCGATTTTCAGCCGAGCGTTATAACCAGAAAATGTTTGAATAAAATTAACAAGTGATAGGTTTATTTATTGTATTTAATTGTTTGGAAACTTATATTGACTGTCCACATGTATATTATGATGACAAACGGCGGCATTTCAAGCTGTCTTTTCCACTTACAGGTGGAATGAAATTCATGACATAGTTCCATCGGTTTTTTTGAGATGATATTTTATGTATCTTTATGAAGACATTATTTAATTATTAATTAATTAGTGGCTCTTTATGATGTCTTTGGCTGCAGATGGAGTTAATTGTCTTCTTTATTTTTTGTGAGAAATAATTATCTAAGCACCTGATTCTTTACCAGTTTTTTTTATATAGGAAGTAATTTTCTAATTAATATCCGTTGGTACATTCCGTGTGAATTCACCCACGTCATCGGACTCTGAGCAGAACGTAACTTCTTGTTTTGTACTTGCATGAAATCGTTGTTTAGAAACAGTAAAAAAAATGAGCTGATGTGTTCTATTTCGAATACCTTAGAAGAGGCTTTTTTCCGTATTTCAGTCCTCTGTCCCCTTTCGGTGAAGCGTGCGAACGGCGCGGTGGATGGGGGTGCGGGGGCGGCCGGGGGCGCTGCACGCGCACGTGTGTCTGGCGGCGTGTACCCCGAGTTTACGCGAATGAGCACGCCACCCCCGCGCCACGCCCCCTTGGGAAGCGAGTATTTCCCGCGGAAGGGAGGGACGAAATAATTAATAATACACAGGCCGTCGGCACGGGGAAGCTGCAGGCAGCACGGTGCCCCTCTGCCTTCTCCGCCAGCCCAACACTCCTCCTCCCCGCCGCCCGCTCACCCCGCCTCTTTCCCCTCCTCCCTCCCACCCACCCGCCCACCGCCACGCTGACGCTTTCTTTCGCCAAGTTTTGCCGTTAATCGATCTTCACATTCAGTGCACCGTGATTAATGATAGGATACACACAAAACTGCTTCTCGTTCACCCGGGCGCCGCGCCGCGCCGTGCCGCACCGCGGCCATTTTCTTTCCGTCTCTTCCCCTCTCTTCGCAGCCAGCCAGCGTCCTCTTGAATCTTCCAGCAGCGCCGCGCCGCCCTCCCCCCCTCCTTTTACTTGAGGCCGCACTAAAAATTTTCCTACCCGGTGATGCTTCCTTTCCTCCCTTTTCTTCGCTTAAAAATCGGCGGCGCGGGGGCTGCGCGGAAGTAGGTCGTCGCCGCGGAGAGGCGGGATCCCCTTGGCGGCGGCGGCGGCGTGTGGGAGTGAAGAGCGGGAATCATTTTGGGGTACTTCCGCAGCATCCCGTCGCCGCCGCTGGCGCTAGCGCTGAAAGGGTGGGCCTCGGTCTAGGCCCGGGCGCTGAACGGCGGGAAAATAAGAAAAATGATCCATTAATCTCCGCCCCAAAGTCCGCGCTGTGCGGCGCCCGCCGACGCCTAGCGTCCGCACAAAGGGCTGCGCGGCGCGAGCGCGGGGCTGCAGCGGGAGGGCTGGCTGGCTGGCGCGGCGGAGCCTACGCCGGGAACGTTCGCGTATGCGTGGTCATCTTTGCGAATGTCAATTCCTTGCGAATCCGCTGTGGAACTGTATTCTGTACTTGACTTTCATCCTCAAGATGTTCCTTCGTTTAGCCGTTATTTGCTAGGTTCGTTTTGAGGACTTATAGTCCTTACTTATAGCTAAAGGTGTGTGTCATTGTTTTTACTAACCAGAGCCTTCTAGTCATGTAATTGTTTCTATCCTTCCTCCTAGTATCCCTTTCACTCTCTGTTGCTCTTTTCCCCTTCGTCTCACTTCATTTTTTTCGTGTCTCTTCTTTGCCTTCATTTTTCCTCGCTCAGCTTACATACTTTCTCTCTCCCTTATTTATATCGTACAGTTCCCCCTTTGCCTATCCTTCTATATTTTACTCTCTTTTCTCTTTCAGTATTTCCTTTCTTCTCCTATGTTGTGTGCCCCTCTCACTTTTTTCTAACCTTTTCTCTCTCTCTTCCATTTCTTCCTTCTCAAAATACTCCGCCTCCTCCAATATTTTCCGTTACTTTTTTTGTTTCTGTTTTCAAATTTGTCTTCTTTCTTCTCGCTTTCTTCCACACTACTTCCACTTTTCTCATTCACTTTGTAAGTCCCCTTCCACTACCTCTCTATCCATGTCCATGTCCTCATATCCATGTCCCCTTTGTCATTACTTCAATACTACAACTTCTCGCCTTTCTCCCCAATTCCCTCTCCTCGGTACTCTCAACTTCATTAACTACCTTCGTCGTATCGTTTGCTTTCATTCCTCCTCTTTGCTGTTTTCAAACTCATCTCTCATGCCCTGTGTTTTCATTTCCTACTCGCCTCTTCTCAGGTCTCAGATCTCTTCTCCGCCACACTTAGCTCTAGTCGCAACCCTTCAGCCTCTTGTCGCGAGGAAAGTCGGTCCAAGACGGCAGCTTCCGCTCCCGTCGCAGGCGCGGCGCCGCGCCGCCGCCGTCGCCGCTGATCCCTTCTCTTCGCGTCTCGAGAGCTTTTTTCCCTCACGGGAACATGTCAACCACCGTGGAAGGTGTATAGACGGTGCTTTTTGTCCTTGGCAAGGCAGCAGACGCTCTTCTTGCGACTGTTTCCACCAAGCCGAAGAGTAGAGGGTAGACTCTTCGTGTGCGATTCAGACGTGCATTCGTAGGTCTGAACACACGCTCTTGACCGCGTAAAACGACCTCTTTTCAGCTGAGCGAACTTCTGGACCACCGCTTTACGGCGACATGCTCCGTTTTCTGGAGATGTTCTCGACCTCGAGTTGTCTGCATCGAGAACGAACGGTCCTTTTGAATATTCACCGTATATTTAAAAACATTCGGTGAAGTATGATGAAATCAATTGTATTAGTCATAAAAATAAGAACCAGAATATGCTTTTCAGTTAAGTCGTTTAAATGAATGAAGGAATGAAAACGAAACTTGGAAAAGGTTGGGGGGAAATAAGGGAAATACTAGGACTTCCAAAAAAACGAATATGTTTTATTTAAATACAAACTTGGACAAAAGCAGGAAAGCGATGATGAACCTGTTTTTATGTAAGTTATATAATGATTATTAGAAGATTTTAAAGTTTTCAATTGTTTGAGTGGTCATGATAATTGATAATTATTTTGTTTCTAGCTAGACCCATACAATGTATTATACTGAAGTTAAACCTGTATTGTAAGTTACTTACAAATGCACTTTCATAGATATTTAAATAGTATTTAGAGCTGTCGCGACCTCCATCCTGATTTCCTCGTTCGCCTCTCTTAGCTCGCGAGTCTGCTTGTGGAACAGTCATCGCTGCTTGCTAGTCTTTCTCCCAATCTGGATGTGACAATCTTCATTAGGCGCAACGAGTTAACTATACGCCGACCCTTAGGAACCGAGACGAGAAGTTCATACATGACACCAAGTTGCACGTTGCTGTGAATCATGCAACAAAAAGGGCATTTTGTGGATTATTTCAATTATTTCTCTTACTGTAACATTGTTTCATGCAAATCATCCAATTAATTAATATTTCTCCAGAATATCGCATCAGTAACAGAAAAATGCTGTGACCATTCTAGTTATAAACAAGTAAAACTGAAAAAACTTATGATAAAATGTTATCATTTACACATCAAAATGTATCAAACTATATAAATGTCCTGAATAATTTCGTTATAGTAAATTTAAAACGTTTTTAAAGGTTAGATTGCTCTATAGGGAGTGTAGATTTTCACTTCATATTATTGCCAAAACTGGTGAATGAGAAGCATTTTTTCAGTTTTTTTGTACTTTGCTGTACCAACTATATTGGCATATTTTCGTGAATGCATTTTACTGATAATGTCATTGTGATTTTTGTTTCTCTACTATAATAAATTATCGTAAATTAATTAAATTTCATTTAGTGGTCAATGTCGACGGCAAGAACATTAGTGGGGATGATGTGTTAAGAGGTGGATTGATGGTGAGTTCATTATACCTCTCTGCAGTAGATAACACGTATTGCTGGCTGTGACAAACACGCATCGATCTGACTCTAGCGGCCGCCTCGATGCGTTTTTATTTGGTTGTGCAATGCAACTTGTTATACTTGTGTTTACTGGTCAGCATAATGCGATGATATACCGTTATTATTTTTTATACTACAAATACGGATAAAATCTGCATTGTAAAGCTTATTTAAGCTTAGAAATTAATCCATAATTCATCTAATTACATCTGAGCAATGCAATAACATCGATTAACATATTATTATAGGTTCATACATAATGCGCTGGTCAAATGCTGAAATGAAAAATTGAAAATATGGTCCACTGGTGATGCCGTGCTGCCGGTGGCATGCCATGGGTGCTGGGAACGCTTGCTTCCTTGTTTGCTTGGCTTGCAGAGAAACTTGCTCGTAGTGTTGACATCCTTGGATGTAACTAGTAATTTCACCTCAGAGTGTGACATTACACTTTCCTGTTAACATGCTAAGAAGAATCATGCTGAACATGCTAAGAACTATCGGAGATTCGTCCGAATTGTAAAGTCTTATATTGGTACTATGTACTCTTCAATCAACTTATGACGCTGTGAGTAGTGAAGGAATTTTGCTGATTGCAGTACCGTCGTGATTGGCGACATGCACTATGACACACCTTTACTTGGTTTCTTAATGTTGAATTATTTTGCCATATATGTAACAGAATTTATTGCAAGTTCAGAAAAAACGTCTTTTTTCTCGTTGCATCGAGTACTGTGCCTCATGGTATTGATATATCTTTAACTAGATTAGCCTAGTAGCAGATGGAAAACTTATGATAGGAGTAAGAGAAAACGAATGACCTAAATGTAACTCTCCGGTAACCAGAAACAAAAGTCTGTTTATGAAGTGTTCATGGTAAATAGAGATGTTGTTAACTAAACATTTTTAATATATCTTTTGAAAGTATATTACTGGAAAATTTGAATTATTATTTTAGAAATTACGTAAACATAATACTTTTTATATCTGATATAAATGTTCATTTCGAATTATTTTCCCAATACGTCGTAGTTAAATCAGGAAGAGACAGATCATCCTAGATGTCCTCTTTTTTATTATTTTTATATTTCTTTCACTTAAGTTCATTACTCATTTCCGACCGTGATAAAACTGTCTCTTAGTCGCTCCGAATGAAAACCTTCGGAGAATGAGGCGGATGATCCCGGTGACGGGGTAAGTTGGTGACCCTAGAACCTTACAGGGCCCAGAACTTACAAATGCAACATCATACTTTCACAATTTTCTTAAGGTCCAGAACAAATCTGTTGCATGCTATTCAATTCGTACCGGTATCTTTCAGCATTAAGGCCGAGAAGCTTGATGCGGACATCATCATTTAATGGCAACGCCTTACGTTCATAAACTCCACTCCAGGCATTCCTCGGATTGTGAGGAAACTTAACGTCTAACTTAACTGCACAATAATCAAGCTGCAACACGATTTGTGGCCTCACGGAATATCTTAAAAGGAATATTAAAATTAATATAACGTTAATACAAAAATTACTATAACTCACATTTTAATTTACGATAATGGCATTGCCAAAATAGACTATTAGGTGCAGACAGGTTTTGCTCTAATCACTGTGCCCTAACGTTTGTGAAAGAAGCATCTGGCGACGCATTATCTGAAATTATCCCGTCTAGAATGTTCCACCACAATCGCAATTATTTAGAAAATTACTATGTGGTGTCTTACTTATTATGAATTGCGGTGAAAATTGCGGTGATGAATTCTAAGTTGCAGGAACCGTCTCACTTAGCCAAGACCCTTCCTTACGATAGGATTTCCAAATCAGATCTCTTAAGCAGTCAACGCTCGTGCTGGGTGAGCGACCGAGAGCGTCTTAAGTAGTCAGCTCCGGCCTGATGGCGGCGGCGGCGGCGGCGTGTTCAAGTGCTCGGCTTTGTGGGGCCCCCCGCGGAGCGGCTTACGGGTGCTCGTTCTTCCTCCTCCTCTCCGCTCCTCTTCCCTCCCTTCCCCATACCTCCCCCTCCGTACACTCCCTCGGGGGCGAGTGGCCGCAACAGGTGCCCCGGTGGCGGCGGCGTCGCTCGTTCGCGGTGCACCGCCCGCCCGCCCGACGCGACGCGACGCTCAAAGACCGCGTCGGCGGAGGCGGCAGCCCTTGTGCGCGACGCGTCTCCTGTCCACGGGCGTGAATAGCGCCAACATGGCTGCCTGTTGGCAGCCCGTCACACTTTCTTTAGGCGGCGGCGACGCGGCAGTGTGCGGCGCGGCGGGCGAGGTTTCTTTGACGCGGCGACGGCGGCGCGGCGCGGCCGGCGCGGAATATTAAGCGTCCGCCTCCGCCGCCGCCGCCGCCGCCGCCGCCCGGATTCGTCGCGGTGGCGCGATTCATCACCGCGCCGAGGTGTGGAGTCTGTCTTTTCACGGCATTCTTATACTAATTGCGTCGCCTGTGCCTCGCGCCCTCTTTGACGCCCGGCCGGCCGGCCGGTCGGCCTGCCTGCCTGCCGGCGCGAGGACGTGCCGCCCATGGCGAAGCGCTCGCTGCCGGCTGCAGGTGGGCGGTGGGGGGGAGGGGGCGGTGCGGAGGTGGAGGAAGGGTTGGAAGCGGAGATGACGACGCGATGGAAATGCAGCTGGGGTTTTCAAAGTGGGTTCTTCTAGGGAATTGAACCCAAAAGGTTAAATGGAACGTATTTTTGGTCTTGTGAGCCATGTTTTCGAAATAATGTACCAAAATAATTAAAATGGACTCCATTCTTGCGCTTAATTCTTTCGCTGACATGAAAATTAACAAAATTATTTTGTACATTTTCAAAAATGGTTTTCGAAGAGCTCAAGTACTCAAAGGAATATTAGACACCCGGGATTTGTGAAGTTTTATATAGTAGTTCGGGAAATGAAAGAGAAAGAAGCTACCAAAATATTGAAAATTCATTCCAAAAACTACATTATATAATGAAAATTGTTCCTATTAATTTCGAATGAAACAATACTTACTCGAAATGCGTCGTAATGACAACCTTACGCATATTTTTATTGAGTATTTTTGTGTGTTTAGGAAGAACACGAAAAAGAGATAACATAAATTATAACCAGTTTTTAAGTAAATATTGCTGGTTCGTTTAATTGAGTTACATTTCCAAGGACATGTATGTACTTCGAAGGCGTCGATGCTGGATCAAAGGGACGAGGCAATGGAAGACGATTGTAAACTAATTGTGAGAAGCGCGTTACGGAAGTGAGTATGATACGGTGACGGTGACGATGAGGATGGTGATTGGTAATAGTGAGGCGGAGCGGAGATTTCGTCTGGAGCGGAGCGGAGACTGAGTTGAGGCGATACTGAAGGTGCGGCAGACATACGTAGAATGGGACTCACCTTTTAGGAAATGGCGGCTGGGGCGGGGGGAGGGGAGGAGCAGCAGACGATGACCTCTTCGATGAAGTTCGCCGGTCGCCGCCCCCAGAGAGTCTATCCACCGTCGCGCGCTCCTCTCTTCCTGAACTGCCTGCCGCAGGCTTCCGTGTAAGATACCGTGGGCTTGAAGACGGTCCTAGTACTTCTACTCTGCTGTTTGCAGCGTCTAGGAAAGTGATCAAGAATTGGTTTGCTTCGCAAAATCTCGCGGTCAGCATAGCCTCATAAATTGAGAACATTTAATGACCTCAGACATTGTTTAATTGGTGTCTTTGGAGTGATTTGTAGCTTTGAATCTGTGGACCATGTTCACCATATAAAAAAGTAATAATTTGTCATAGTGGAGTGTTTACTGATAATTTCAGTAATATCTTTTTGGATTGAGATCCTTTTACCCTTTTGACTAAATACTTCCGTTTCTTGACAAGAAATATTTGTTGTTCAAATTCTTCCAATGTCCAAGAAGGTTCCAATGAACCAGAAATAGCTTGCTTATATGACTACTACAAGGTAGCGAAATAACAAGCCAAGGAAGTGAAAGGCCATGAGCAACATATTGTAGAGAAATTTAGATAATACTTCAATGTTTTTACGTGTTGCGATAAAATAATACCTACCAATTACTTTGCAACGTTATACAATAATTATCGTAATCTTAAGACCTGCACTTCAGAGCATAACAATAAGAGCAAGACTGCAAATTGAAATACGTGCTCGCCGTTTGGCCTCAGAGCACAAATTTCTGCGTCGCACGGTGGGTAGCTTTCCCTTGCATAACCCGTTCCGGGGCAATATGACGCACGCGCCGTTGCTGGCTCCCATAATTCCTCTCCCGCGAGGGAATGTGTCGCTGGTCGAAGGTCGCCCTCTCCCATGCGCGCTGCAACGCCTGGTCAACGGAGCTTCTGCGTAGACCGCCTTCGAGGCGCGTGTTCGCTGGAAGTGACGTAGGCTGATTCTGTGGCAATAAATTAATAAAATAAAATAAAATAAAAATGGCCAACTGAGTTATCACCTCTGATTTACGAGGTGCATGAACGCGAAGCGTGGTGCTTTCCAAGGCTGATGAAAAGGTGACTCGTCTCCCTCCCTCTCTCTCTCTCTCTCTCTCTCTCTCTCTCTCTCTCTCTCACACACACACACACACACACACACACACACACACACACACACACACACACACACACTTGCTCCCTTTTTATTTTCCCCTCTCCCATTTTATTCTCTTTCTTACACTTCTCTCACCCTTTTTCTTTTTCCCCGCTCCTATTTTATTCTCTTTATTATACTTCTCTCTCTCACTCACCCTCACCTTCTGTTTTCTGTCCGAGCTGCCCCTAAAAAAAGGAATCAACAGTCGCTTCGCCTCTTAGACGCCGCGGTAGCTGTACTATTCTCTCGATGTTATTCCTTTGTGGACTGCTGAATTCAGTTCCCTGAGTTTGTGTAAGAGGTGTACGTCAATATATTGCTGGTAAAACATATGTAATGATATGCCGAGCACATACGTATCTAAAGTTTTGTTGGCGAAGAGGAAGATATTTATGTTTAATTCGTCTAGTTATACTCTCATGTGCTCTTAATTGTCATTTTATATGTGCTGAATTCTTTTAGAGTTAATTGCGTAATTTGTTCTGTGAGGAGCATCTTCCTATAAGAAACAAAAAAAACATATTCATAATAGCAGTGAAAGTGAATTTTTAATCAGCCAATGCTCAGTTTAGTTTTCGATCTCCTTCATTATGATAATATACATGCGTTATTTTTTATACAAAAGATTGTGTTTCCACTATTCTGCAATGTGAGAAAATGTATGCAGCAATAAAATGTTTTTCTTGGGACTTTTGAAGGCTGTAAAAGAACGCCATAAAGTCTGTTTAACAAGTGGTAACAAGGTAGAAGCATTCGGCGTGTCAGCACTTTATTCTTCCGGCTGCTACTATTTTCACGTTGAAATAAGACAAGACCCTCAGGGATGTTTACACGCGTTATTATATCCTCTTCCATTAGGAGGATGCTTTTCCATGTTTGTAGAGAGGTTATAGTAATTCTGGAGTAAAAAGTCGCCTTTGTTTCCCTTCATCACTGTACTGGGCAAAGGGATCGCCGCACCTGGACTACACAAGACTGCATCTTTCAAGTTCAAAAATTTAAGAGATAGTAAATAAATATGTTACCGATACGATGATATTGCGGATTCTTTCATTTACGTAGATACGATACTCAGGTTCAGTGTTCGAGAGAGAAGTCCATTTTCGAACTCTTAAAGAGTAGAACTTCACAGGAGTATGTGGTGTCGATGACAAGTACTGCTTGAAGCTTTTCATATGGTAATGAGAAAAGACGCAACGGTCATTCTTCGACTTTAAATAAGTTTCCTGGTATTTCCTGTGCTAGGCAGTTCAAACGAAGCATTATGTGTTTTGAGTCTTCTGAATACTTTGATTCAAAATGTCAATATATTAATGTAAGAAAGTGGACAATTAACTGGAAATTAATTTCATCGATGTATCTAAATGCGAGGTTTCAAACAGTTGAAAATTGGCAGGTTTAGTTACAAACTGTTCGCTTCTCATTCGCAGTTGTCAGTTTTTGACATCTCTTATTTCCAAAGCATCATTTGATCTATAAATTAGCTATCTGGTTTTAACAGTAGTGAAATTAGATATGTAAATATAGTATTAGGGTCGTTGAACACAATTGGTACTGTAATTATGGGACGAATATCGCCTGTCAAAACCATCACCGTCAAGTGATGTCAGTAATGGATAGAAGTGAACCGAAAGTGTCGTCTGAAGTAGAATATTGATAACAACCAAAGCCATAATTCAGAGTGCATACCGAACTATAGTTGCTGTTTTTTTATTGTCAAGCGTAACAAATTGTAAAAAGTCTTCTAACACAAGTGAATAGTCAGAAATTACTGCTTCTCCTGATACATAGATCTGCCTATACCTACATCTTTGCTTACACATGACTGCTACAAAATGGGACCTCTTCAGGATTATATAACTTGGGGCTCACGAAGTGTTTGCGCAGGGAAGGCCGAATTTTAAGAATTCTGTATGGTCATCATTGTTTGTTTGATCTCTAACTTAAGGTGTCATATACACCCTGAATATCTGACTTCATGTCTGGTGGAAACAATACTGCACACTTGGGACGTGTTGAATAAATAATCATGATAAAAAATCTCAAAACTCCTACCGGCGCAATTCGACATAGATTTTTCCAACTTATATTTTCTTTCTTTCTTTTTTCTTTTCTTTTCTTTTCTTTTCTTTCTTCCCCTCGCTTTATTTCTCTCTTTATTTTCATCTTTCTTGCGTATTTCTTTTCTCTTTTTCCTTTCTTTTGTACCTTTTGTTCCTTCCTATGTAGTCTTCCTTGTCTTTCTTTCGTTTCTTTTCTTCCATTTCTTTCTTCCGTGTCTCTGGGTGATGTCGCTGAGCTGCGACGCACGCGCGCGTGGTGGCGGTGGGCACGCGATCTGATGGCGTTCGGAGGCAGCCAACACAATCGCGCAAGTTACACAGCGATACGCGGCGGCGGCGGCGGCCGCCTCGAGCACACAGCCAGTCACGCGCGCGTCGTTAGCGCTCCGGGTGTGAAGCGCCGCAGGGCAATGAAAGACGGCCGCGGGCGACGCGACGCGCGCGCACGCTGCATCGGGAAGAAATGGGGGAGTGTGGAGCGAGAGTGGTGGATTTGATATAATCATTGCATGGGTACATCTATACACAAACTATTTTATACATTCATTAACTACAGGTGAATTCGTGATAAAGAAATGAAATAAATGGAAAATTGGAATGTAAAATGAAATCACGTAGGATGAGAGCCTTTGTTTTTCTTTCCTTCTTTATTTCTCTCGTTCTTTCTTTTATTGTCCTAAAATGTTCGAGTTGATATTTAAAAAATTCTATTGGATGACAAGTCAGAGTATTCGGGTAACTACTTCGTGAAAATTGTTGGTTAATGTCTGAAATATAGGCTTCATTTAACTAGCTGGTAAATTCACCCATTAGACAGACGTTTTGGCTTAAAGCTGAGTAAATAACGTTCAATGGATCAGTTCCAAATTTATCCAACTAGTTGGCGCTAAAGTAAGATGATTGCTCGAGTGTGAGGTGTCAATAAGTGTTATGAATAAAAATGCATAGGAAATTATGCATTGCGCTGACTCAAGGTTGTTTTATGAAGTCACTAAATTCAGAGCCCTCATCAGAACTTGGAAATGCGTAACGAAGCGTCACGGTGGTATGCAGTGTAAATAGAAAATACCACTGACATGTGAGTGGAACTCGAAAGTACACCCCTTGTCTCTCACTACTAACTTTAGAACGTTCCCAGAAGGACTCTGATTCCTGTTTATTACATATTACCTGCTGCTCCTTGTCACTATAACATACTTCACCTACATTAGCCATCTCGTGTTGCCTAATGTCAGCTTAATCGGGTTGTCTGAAGAATGCTTCTGTCCTACTTCGTCTGAAGAATGCTAGCTGTTCCTACTTCGGATTTTATCCACCTCTTTTTGATAATTTCAACATTGACGGATTGAAAGAGGTGTTTAAACATTTAAGGAATACCGACAATTTACAAATTTTAAATGTTTAAAGATTGTTTTTTGAATTGGTCCTCAATTGAAGTCACCCAAAACATTGTCTAATTGCATTTGCCTACTTCCATAATAAGCGTATCATGGAAGGGTCGGCAATTTAGCGTAGTTTACTCATCCGTTCTAGGAGCGGAGGCCACCCACCAAACAAATTTCTCTAACTGCGAGCGCTGAATAGTGCGACCAAGACGTTTCCGAGAACATTCTGGAAACTGGCGCAGGTAAGGCTTGCGCGGAAAATTACTACCTCGTCTGAGCAGCATGAATTTGAAAGAATCCTGTCATGTTAGAGACGTAGCACAAACGCACTGCGCAAAGATGTGCAGTT
The DNA here is from genome assembly GCA_031308135.1 of Acheta domesticus. Lineage (NCBI taxonomy): Eukaryota > Metazoa > Arthropoda > Insecta > Orthoptera > Gryllidae > Acheta > Acheta domesticus. Next base: position 144,627,210 of record JAHLJT010009436.1, read on the forward strand.
TGGAGGTCACTTAGCGCCCACTTCCCGGGTGCGTGCACGTGACTCGATTATCACGCGTGGCGCTGAGCTGCGGATATTTGCCTTCCAGCGGTCGAAGACGAACGATGCGACGCCGCGCTCAGAGTCGCCCAAGGATCCTCTCTGAATTCGGAGCCTCTTGCATTGAGGTTTCCACTCTTCGTTGGGTACGCCCTTTCCGTGAATTCAAATACGTTTTTAGTTTGAGAATCCATTCATTTAGTAATCGTGTTGTTCTGCCTTTAAATTATTATTTGATCGGAAATTAGAATAATTTTGTGTCACTATACAGTTCAATACAGTTGAGCTTTAATTGACAGTGTATCTCGCAGGCAAACATAACAGTATTTTCAGAATTATTGTTTTTTAATGTTTCATTACAATGTGTGATTATGTTCCCTCAAACTTGTACATATGTAATGATTAATAAGGCCATTTCACTATATTTATTACAGTAATAATCAATATTTTGATTACAATTGGACTCTTTGTTGGTAGTTATAGATAAAAATTGATTTTGTAAGAAAACTTATTACCACCACCTCCATCTCGTCTTCATTTCGACCTTCGCCTCTACCTCCACATTCGCTTCCGTCTACTCCGCCGCCCTATCTTAAGTTTTCACCTCCAACTGCGTTTGCTCCGCCACCCCTGTATCCTCCTCCTTCTGTACCTCCGCCATCTCTACTTCAGTCTGCTATACCGTCTCCATCTCTGCCTTCACTTTCACCTCTACCTCCGCCTTCGTCTGCTCCCCATCCTCCGTCATTTTCTCCTCCACCGCTTCCGACTGCTTCGTCGCCTTCTTCTCGTTCACCTCCGGCTGTACCTCCGTATGCTCCGTTACCCCTTCCTTCCCTCTTGCTCGGCACGGTGGTGCGGAACGGTATAGTGGTGCGTGGCGCGGTGGTGCGTGGGGTGGGACTATGTGCTGCTGCGTGGCGCGGGGCTGTGGTGCTGCATGGCGCGACCTGGCGCAGGGCTGTGTGGTGCTGCGCGGCGCGGCGCGGCGATGTGCGGCGCGGGGCAGCGAGGCACGGTGGTGGGTGATTCGGGGTGGTGTGGTGTGGTGGTGCGTGGCGCGGTGCGGCGTGGAGCGGCGCCGAGAGGCGCCGGGCGTTTGTGTATGGCGCGATGGTGCGTGGTGCGTGAGGTAGGACTGTGTGGCTGCGTGGCGCAGGGCTGTGTGGTGCTCCGTCGCGCCGCGCGGCGCGGTGCGGCGCTGCGACGTGCGGCACGGTGCAGCGACGTACGGTGGTGCGTGGCGCGGTGTGGCGCTGCGCGGTGGTGCGTGGTGCGGCGCGGTGCGCGTCCGCCGCCGCGAGCGTAGCGCGCTGCCACCCGCGCTAACCGAGCCCCTTAGCACGCGCACGCTAAGTGCGCCCAAGGAGCTGCCTCCGCGCGGCCACGCCGCGGACCCACATTCTCCCCCGCCCCCGCCAACAGATGCTCCTCTCGCTCACCAAACGAACAAACGGGTTCCGACACCTTCCCAAGATCTGGAAATCTTGCAAAGAGGTAAAATCATTGCAAGTGCTACTCAATAAATTATGATCCACGGATTTCTACCTTTGAAGGAAAATACGACCATTCATTTCAAATCATTTCGAAATGGTATTCTACTATCTGTATCGAGTTCAATAAGTTGAAATGGTTAACTTACCAGAAATTGAGGAAAGAAAGTATATTTTGTATCTGTCATCATCTTCATTGAGTCAGTTATCGTGCTGTAATGCATTAAATAACTAAATAATTTCTTGCTTTTTGTAACGTACAATGAATGGAAACAATGGAATGCACAGCCCACTTAATTATAATTGTCATTAATATTGTCTATTGATGTGACTGGTTTGTTGCAATATTTCAAATACAAGTTCATAGCGCTGTGAAACGGACTGTATAACCTTAGTCAATTGTGCGTAAATATACAAAGTATAATAAAACGCATTAGGATAATCACTTTAACAAATAAATGATAAAGGATAATCAGTTGAACGAAATTATTATGGAAATTTAAATTTCGAATAATTTTCTGAAAACATTGTTTGTTTTACCTTGTTGATTTGTCAAAGTGAAATGTATCAGAGAGAAACGTACGGACATTTTATTGAAAGAATATTACACAGAACGAATTCTGCTAACTGTCACTTTGTTTTGGTATCCCTGATTTAACGTATGTTTCAGGGCTTATAAATTTTTACGTTTATTGACATGTGTGTTTCAACCTGATAATTCCTCCTTAACTCAGAAGGATTCGTGGGCCTTCAGCTGGGGATTTGACTATCTTTTTGAAGATTACACAACATGAAGAGGCTACTGTCAGAGATCATAAAGTTCTCAAGCTTCGTTATCTATAATGGACAGGAACATATTTGATACTGGAAATGGCTGCTAAAAATACTATTCTCAGTTATAGTGCTCAGACAGAAAAACATGAAACTCAATTACTTCCTACATTTTGATCTAAATCATATTGATATTACTTCACGATCATTTCCTTTAATTTCATTAGTTAATAAGTACTTCATATTGTTCATACATTTTCTAATCACAGGAAGTCTGCTGAACCACGAGCTTACACGTGCACGTGCATTGATAGACACAAGAGCGCCCTCCCTTGTATTGGTATCAGTTGTAAAATGTGGGATCTTACTCATAAAACGCTTGTCTTATTCTACCAGCAATCGAAGCCTCTCTTATCTTGGATGGAGCAAAGCCTGTGGGCTTCTGTTGCGAACTACATTTGTGCTGGATGAGGCGGATAAGGCGTCCCAAAATTCACTTTAGACATTAATTTCACCCATTTGACAATAAAATCCTAATACTTTTATACGCGTCTCTTTTTATTTTCAGAATATTTCTAATCAAGTTGTCACAAGTAGTGTGATAACATATCCTCATTCTTTTTTAACCTCATCTAGAAATTTTTTAGGAAACGATTATGAACCAAGTTCATTCAAGTCCAGTCGACAAGTTCATTTTACCTGAAAAATGTTTTAACTTTTTTTCTTTGGATGTGTTTGATGAACGTAGTTACCAGTTACAACAACTCCAATTTTTTCTACCTCCCAGACTGCTGATTTCAGGAAACCCCCCAAAAATCGAGTCTGTTCTGGACGTTTTTCAGATTTTACTTTATAACTCATTAATCTTAACTTACGTATATCAATCATTGAATTTTAAATGAAGATAAAACCTCCTACCATTAAACCTTTTTTTTTCTCAAAATCTATCATCAAGCGAGCTATAGTTCTTAATAAACACATTTTTACATTGTACGCACATATACACACACAATCGCGTGTAGTCAAATTGTGTAAATTGGGTGATTTTTTATTTCTGTGTTAATTTTTCTTTCTGAACAAACATATTAATTTCTTTTGTAAATAATAAACAATTTACATGTTTCTGGAGTGTTGATGTGTTTCTGCAAAGCAAATTTTTGCATAGAAAGTATTTTTCTTAACACCAACTTTTGAGTGCTTATTGCTGCTCAGCCATTGGGAATATCCAAGGAGTTTATCAGACAAAATATGCTTAAAATGGTCTTAAGAGCTTTTTTTTTCGAAGTTTCGACGTTCCCTCCCTCGACACCCAATATATTTCTCCAAAGCTTCCTAGAGTAAGTTCCAGGAGCGGAGAGAAGTCGGAGAGAAGTCGTTGGCGGGGTGAGCGCAATGGGCCCGGGGCGGTGGCCCTCGCTCGTGATGGGTTTGGCTGGCGGGCGGCGCGCGGTGGGCGGCGGCGGGCGGCGGCGCGACCCATTTCGCGGCGCGCAGTCGCATGCCCGGCGCATGCCTGGCGCTGCCCAGCACTTGACCCCCAGTTGATCTTCGTTGCCGCCGCTGCCGCTGCCGCAGCCGCTGGAGCCCGCCGACCAACGCTCGCCAGCGCCCGGATCCGCTCTCGCGAGAGAAAAAATCCTCCGACGATGGACTTGCTAAAATTGAGAGGAGACAGTTTAAAAGGAAGCATGGAATGTGGAAAAAAGCGCACGAAAGAACTTGAAGTGAAAACGAGTAAACTCGTAACAACAGATACCGCTTTGCCCACAGAGTGGCAGGTGCCAACAATGAATTTTGCAATTTTTCTTTTGAAATTTTGCAATTCTTTGCGTTTTTCGTGCTGAGTTCCTTAAGCACATCCGTGACAATAGGTGGAGAAATTTTTTGGATTACTCGCCTAGTACGATATCTTTAACGTGATTTTGTCGTCTGTATTCAGAGAACTGGTGCTTGGTAACTATCGAATTTTGATTATTTAAATTAGGTGGGAAATCTACGCGGTACACTGAGTTAGTCCCCCAAAACACGTTTTTTTCACAGAAGTTTGAATTTCGTTTTGTGAAGAGGGCAGTTTCCCTAAAATATTTCTTATATTAATCTTCAAAATGCATTGCAATAAACCTTGTTTTTAAGAGATTTGTTCTGAATGCTGTCTTGGTAAATAACTACTCATGAAGAGACGAAATAATGATATACACATGCACTATATTACTTTACCTTTAACACACACGTGTCAGGAAAATAATTGTGAATCCTCAGATTTGGCTCCTGACTTATTGAACAAATCCTATTCTGATCAACTCGTCTATGCAAGCATACCTTTGTGGTTCGTTGCCCGTGCCTTTTCCAACGCTGAATTGCTCGCTGGCCTTGGTGCTGTCTTCTGTTCTTCTTCTCGGCCCAGATGCTGTGTGCAGAGGCGCTGGGCTGGAGGTCGTGCAGCGGCCGCGTGTTGCAAGTGCGTAATTGCGCGCGAGGTCCAAAGGGCCGAGAGAAAGAAGGAAGAGTGCAAGTAGTTTCGTCGCAGCCGGTCGTTGCCCAGCGATCTTCTCGCATCTGACGCGTAATCCATGAGCCCTGCCCCGCCCCGCTGAACTTGTGGAACATTCTATACCAGTGCTGTCAAGGTCTGCTACTGGTGGCAGTGGCACGTGCTGTGGCATCATGCCATGCCACTAGCTTCTCTGCGGAACTAGCGTTGGGAAAGGAAACTATTAGTAACCCCGCCTCCAATAGGGATGGCGTTGTCTCTGGCGGCGGGGTAATGAACTGCGTGGAGAAGCGATTTCGTCGTGGTACTCGTGCCACGGACTCTCGCTCGTGGCATCGACCTTGACAACACTGTTCTATACTCTGTTCGTTCTTAGGTGGATGTGGTTTGACGAAGGAAACAAAACGAAACCGATAATAGATAATAACCAAAGTTTGTAGCTTTTTTTTTAAAAAAATAGTTTTTATTACACGGGAGCTAATATATTATTAATTTTTGACAAAATCTCTTATTTTCAAATGTATTCATAATTCAACTTCTTAATGGGTAGAGATCTCAGAATTTTCGATAACGTGCACACAATACACATCTCCTCATACGTACACCCGGATTTAACTGCTTTTAAAATTAAATAAATAAACCATTAATTCCGCAGAGTTTTTTTTTATCTTCATAATTTCATGTAACTTGTTACTGCGGGATCACGATTCGTGAGTTGACTCACGAGTGCAAACAAATGTCTTATTTTTTAGGAAGCAGACACTTTATTAATTATTTATTTATTTAATTATAGGCAGTTTAGTGCTCGCCTTGTTAAGCTTTGAGGGTTGCATCGTCGCTTCTCAAAAAGTCTCATCCAAGAGCGAACGACGTATCCTGCCGGCACCGCCAGCTCACCGCCTGGGAATCCCTTACGCCCGCGGCGGTGCGCAACTCAGCCACTGAACAAGTCCTCCCCCCCCTTAGCCTTCCACACCCCGCCGCGCCTGCTCTGCCCCTCCCAGTTCCAACATTTTTTTTTTTCGTTTCTCTTCGCCCCACCACATCATCCCCTCGCTTTCCTCGCCATTCCACTCATCTCCGCCCGTCTGGTCGAACTCCTCCAGCCTCTCGCCGCTCCTGCCCGTCCTGTCTCCCTTCATTCCACGCTGCCACTTCACCCCGCCCGCCTCATCCGCCGCCTTTTGCGCCGCATCCGCGGTTTTCCTCGTCGGCTTCCAGGAGCTCCCTCCCGCCCCCTTCGGCCAGTTCCAGTTCCCCTCCCCCTCCTCTCTTCTTTTCGATTTGCTCCTATGCACATTAGCTTTCTGGAATTTGAGAGGCTCTCACATTTGTGCATCTTAAACCCTACACATTCTACTGTAACACCACTTGGTAATGTGTGATCTGTTAGTTCTATGAATGCACATCCAGATAAGATCTGTTATTGACTTAAAACACTACAATGTCATAAAGAGATTGTTACGAAATTATTTGGTATTCGTAATATTTTCTGGAATTGGTATTTGTAGTGAAATCCACCATTGCCAATTCTTGCCACGTTTTAATAAAATACACCAATATTAACTAGTGGTGCTACAGAATGGCACAGACTTTCCCGTATTAGTTTTCTATTTTCCTGGGTCTTCGCTAGCTATTCGGAATCGCCACATACTCTTTCTTGCCAGCTACCATCTATCATCGCCAAAAGTACATTTTTTTGTCATTTTCTTAATTTTTCGGTTTCCTATTGGTAGAACAGAAACATTAATTTTAGAATATTAAAGAACACAAAAACCTAGCCGTAAATGGCAATTTTCTTTTAAAAATTATGTGCCGTTTAAGAGAAAATGGCGTTTTAGCACTACTAAAAATGCGAAATTTGAAGCTCATTTTCACAGAAAATTTTTGAGTTTTCAAAATACTTTATTTGAAGTTATTTGAAGCACTTACACTCACAAATATAATCATCTTTACAAATTGTGTATAATGTGCATATTAAAGATGTGAGAGATCTTTCAAAAAATTTACATTTATATAATTTTTGAAAAAAACAAAAAAATCTCAAAATAAACTTCACGCTATACTAATGAGTGTAATTAGCACTATCCGTTACAAAAGTTTCAAGAAAAAAAATTTGCAGCCATATACGAGAAAATGACGTTTGAGCATTTCTGAAAATGCCGAAATTTGAGCTACTTTTCACAGAAAACGGTAGTGTTTTCGAGAAACTTTACTTGACATTATTTAAAGCATATATACTCGTAAATATAATAATGTAAAAAAATCGCCGATAATCTAAATATTAACGACGTGAGAGACAAGTAAAAAAAATTTACATTTTGGTAATTTTTGAAAAAGCCAACCGATAGACCAAAATGGCTTTTATGTCATTGATAGAGTACATTTACCACTATACCTACCAAAAGTTTAAAGAAAAAATTTGGAGCCGTTTTTGAGAAAATTTTGTTTTTGTATTTTTTTAAAATTGCATATATTGCACGCAATATTGCACGAAAACTACCAAAATTGTGAAAAATATTTACATGACCTTTATTAAAGAACTCAATATGCAGAACAAATTTTAATTGAAGAAAAAATCTCTATCTTCAATTTTGTAGTTGGAGAAAGACGCCGAAAAAAAGTCAAACTTTCACAATTTTCGAAAATTCAGAACTGTACGTGAAAATCGGACCTATGCCATGTTAAAAAGTGTATTTTACTCTATTCATACAAGAAATTTAAAGAAAAAATTTGGAGCCGTTTTTGAGAAAATGTTGAAAATCCCCGGGGGGCTTGATATAAAGTACCCCCAAATTTTAAAGAATCTTTTTCAAAATCACAAAGCTTCGACTAGAATCAGATCGACTGGGGAATATCAATTTTGAAGAAAATCGACCGAACGGTTTAGGCGCTAGCGTTGACCACAGACGGACAGACGGACGGAATGCCGTCAATCGATTTTTAAGAATAAAGAAGCAACCAATCATGGATTTTGACCACACCACGAGATAGAGGATTTTTTTTCTTAATTTAGCAACTGGTTTTATCCACTTATTCGTTTTCACGGCCCGGCAATTAATTTTTTTCCGCCGAAAATTGGCCATTTTTTCGCGCAGCATTACATAACTTTCCCTATACTACGTATATCACTCCGTGTATACGTACGTATACGGGAAAGTAAAAACGAATAAAGTAAAATATTTTTTAAAAGTTATTATACATTGGTTAAGCGCTAGTTTTCAAGGAATAATTATCATAAATAAACAGTTGTTATTTGCCGTGAAGAAAGCTGAGAACACATTCCTTTGACCTTCGAATCGTTATCAACGCTACCTCATATCAAAGCTATAAAGGCCACTCAGTCACACAAAATACTAGGATTTAAACGTAAAACACTACGATATCATAAAGAGAAAGTTACTTAAAAAATTGAGTTAGGATATTTAATCACTGAAGTTTACACATGGAATAGTTTCAAGAAAGCTCTATAACTTAACTACAAGCTATAAAAGTATAAGCGATAAACGTATACTATTAAGTTAATAAGATTCGACATTAATGGCTTGTCGCTGAATATGAAAGAATGCGAGATAAATAGCAGGCATAAGTTCCGGAAATCGCTTCGGAGGGGCTAATCCCTGCCTGCGCTCAGCAGCTGTGGCGACGAGACCCGCGGAATGCGCAGGTGAATCCTCGTCTCCTCGTCGCAGGGCCGGAACATAAAGCTGCGCAGCGCAGCCGGTTTCCAGCGGGAACCCCCGCGCAGCGGCTCTGCGCGCTACACGTGGCGGCGCCGAAGGGCGCAGGTGGAAAGAGGTGCTGCGCAGAACTCAGTCGATTCTTAGTGAAACAATTACCATTAGTTCGTAAAAATCGATTTTCAAGGGTTATAATTTTAACTTGTTTATTGAGATAATTCATTTTTATTCGTTGAGAAAGCACGGTGTATGCATTTATTTTTAACTATTATGTTTTAGAAAATAACATAAAATCATATAAACGCAGGAATACGATGTTTTGGTTGTTAAAGTAATATGCTAGCACAAAATGGATATTATCATGAAAAAGAGAAAGAAGTTATTATATAAATTGTTAATTACTATGGTTCATTTATTTATAATGTGAAAAAAAATATCAATAAAGATTTAAAAATCGACTTAAATAATTGGGTCTTTATTAAAATGATTAATCTATTTTAAAATTGTTCGAACTTCACAAGTTTCTAATAAAGAGCAATGGTTTAATGAATTGAGCATCGATAATACCAAACCGTAAGACAGCATTAACTTGCGTTAAGTGATATCGTAATAAATAAATAAGTTAAATCAGAATAGCGTATCATGAAAATTATGTTGCGCTTTTCCAACTCAGCAATTTACCATTTCAAATCGACAATTTCTCGGAAATATATTGAATAAATCGACGACAAAGCCGTCGTCACCTTGCCTCGTGGAATGGTCCATTGTCTCTTAGCGAATATGTAGCGGGTTGAGGCTATGGTCGACTTCCAAACGAACGCAGTAGGTCACTGTGAATAGGCAAGTGCTTCATCCATACGACCCGATGCCCCAGCACCGCGCCGGAGCGACGCCCACACCCTCGCATGCGCCTAAAGCGTCGCACGTGGTCACATCCGCTTCCTCCTCTGCGACATCTCCTCTCGGACCTTCCTCCCCTGCCCGAAGATTCCCCCTTCGGATTTCTACTCAGCTGTTGTTTGGTCTAAGGCACTTTTTGGAGATCACCCTCGCTATTGCCATTCGCATTGCTTTGATGCCCCGCTCCTTCACAGTGTCACATCTTCTATCCTGCCTTTATTTGTCTTTGTTTTCTCTGGATGCTCCCGGCCACATCAACGCCAGTTCAACCTTGCTCATGTCTCCCCACCTGCAACTGCATTTAGTCATTTCTCATTTACTTATTTTTTTCAATTCGTTTTTCTCGACATTTGCTCTCAATTCTCTCCTCCTCACATAACATAGCCTATTTGGTCATTTCCTTATTATTTTTTTTTATTATTCGCCGTTCATGGTAGTGACATATTTATAGTGTGCTCCGTCTACCATAATTTTCCCTCTGTTTCCTTCTGTTTCCTCCTACACCTCTGCTTACGTCTTCGTTTCCACCTCCTTTAATTTCTTCAGCTTTATTATCATTTGAACAATTCTACATAAAATGACCACTCACTCACATTCACCCTCTCTTTCTCTCTCATTCATCCTTGCTGCCCTTCTCTTGTATTGGTCTTCAGTTTTGGTTGCTCTTCCTTTCCCTCCGTCCAACCATGCCCATGGCCTCTGGGGGAGTGAGGCTCTGCTCTCCGCCCTCGAATCTTCTTGGCCTGCGCTCCCGCTCCGCTCCCGCTCTCGCTCCGCCGCCCGCACCAGGAAGCGCGCGCGGGGGCGCCCGAGGCTCTGGCGGCGGCGGCGGCGGCGGCTGCGCCAGCGCCGCGCGCGTCCTTCACCTTGCCTCGTGCCGCCGCCGCCGCCGCCCTCGGCTGCGCGCTGCGCAGCGGCGAAGGCGTGGGCGACTGCGCGGAGGAATGCGATTCGGAGACGCCACCGCCTGCGCCGCTGCTGCAAGCACTGCACAAGCTTCGGAGGCGCCTCACCCCCCTTCCCCCACCCTCAGGGGGACTCTCTATTTGCAGGAGGAACTGCCGGGCTCAACAGGGCGGTGGGATTGCCCGCTTCTCCGCATCTCAATGTTGTGTTTGGTGTTTAGTCAAGGAACACACGGGCTGGTTTAAAAATTGAAAATTAATAATACTATTTTTATTATAATTAATTTTATTGTGGGCGGTTATAAATTTATTTCGTATTTTATGTAATTCGAGTGACTATAAACACTTTTATACAGAAATTTACATGTCATATAAAAATGATAAATAATGTTTTATATGCTAAATTTATAATTTTGTGTAATAATATCAATTTTTGAAACATTATTTAACTTCAATAATGCTTGCACACCATACTTATATATTTGCATACACGTCAGCAAAACTGTACTTCTAGGTTGGGTTCGCTTCCGTTCAGGATAAGTGTTGTTTGTGAGCAGACGCTGTAGGTCATTCCTCGAATGGTTTGATCCAGAAATTCGTTGAAGATACTCATCAAGTGCGAAATAATGAGGTGGATGTATTGCACAAGGCTCTGATACGTCACAGAATTGTGATTTAGGGAGTGGACCAGACATACCGGTCTTCCTTCTTTCCCCCTAAGCCACGCATGTGCTGATCCATAATTATTTCAAAAGTGGGTGATGTTGCCTTTGATGAACTAGAGCAGACTTTAAAATCGAAGTAAATTTCATTGAAATGCATTTCTGTTGAACTCTTCAATGTTGTGAGTCATCAAATAAATTCAAATAATATTAATAAGTGAATCGCAAAGAAAGCATCAAGACTTCTGGTATTCTAGTCTCGTTCTTTTTTGCATTAACTCGAAAACCTTTGTAATTCAAAACGGTACAATTTGAAAAAAATGCTCATCTCTTCCGTTTTGATTTTCAAAATTGCTGAAATATGCTATCCCCCAAAGAGAAAAGAACTATTATATCATTATTTGTGTTAGTAATTAAGTCGAAGGAACTAGTACATGAAATAGCTTTGCAAAATAGATAAAACTTGAAGCTAGGTGCGGAAGAGGGTGTGGGTATATTTACTTAACAGCGCTGTTGGTCATTCTTCGTCCGGCAGTGGTGGCGAGAGGTAGTCTGAGCTCTGCTGTGCGACCCTGTCAGATCTGTTGCGATAAAACCGTTTCTTCGCAGTTCGCCACTCCAGTTAACGGAGTGGCGGGGAGTCACGCGTCGCTTCGCGACAATACTAATTTATAAACTAGTGAAGTGAACCATACTAGTGCTACTGATAAATAGTTCCTAGAAATAATCCCGGTGAAGTGCGACTCAGTGCATATTAGTGTAGTGAATGGCAAGCAGCTATGACCCTCCAACAAGCGAAGTCGTAAGTGCGGCATTGCTTGTCCTTAATAACAGTGAAAACCAACCAGAAGCAATGGAAAGTCTCATCCCAGATAATCGCAATCAATTCACCGAAGACAAAATGGAGGTGACGTTGGAGAACAACAACCAACACAACTCCCCCGGCGCTACGGGCAAGGAACCGATTCAACGCAGCCAACCCCTAACCGTTCTGCTACCAGAAAAAGACTCCACGGACTCCAGAAAAAGGTCAGTGACAGACAATAATATAGAGCGACAATCCAAAAAGTTTAGTGGCAATCATGATGGTTACAGTGACCAAACAAACTCTAACTCTCTATTAATTAATGTCCCAGTCAAAAATAGATTCGGACCTCTAAGTGAACTTGATAAGCAAGCAACAGAAAATAGATTCGCTCATATTGACGACCTTCCTAGTGATCAAAGTGAAACCCCCAGTAAAATACCACCAATCATAGTAGCAGACATCATCAATTATAATGCATTCATCAAAGAACTTAAATCTAAAGTCACCCCCAACTTCATTGCAGATCAAAAAAACAATAAAATAAAAATAAGTGCAAACTCACCTACCGACTTTCGAAACTTAATTAGGTACCTAATTCACACTCATCGAAGTTTTCACTCTTTCAAAGACCCGTTGAATAAAAACATATCTGTAGTGTTCAAGAACGTCAACCAATCCATTACTGACCAAGAAATATATCAAGATCTAAAACAACGTTTCCCTTCACTGATAAAAATCACCAGACTTCACAAAGACAATAAACCTATCCCAGTAGTTGCAGCTGTTTTTTCAGGACAAGACCCAATAGACAATATTCTAGCCATTAAGCAAATTTGTAATCATAGAGTAAAAGCAGAAGCAAGGAAAAACCCCAAGGTCCTATACAATGCCAGCGGTGTCTGGATTATGGCCATACAAAGAACAATTGCAACCACTCTATTAGCTGCGCTTTTTGCTCGGGTAATCACTACTCGGTAACATGTCCTAATCGTGATCAAGCTCCTAAATGTCGTAACTGCCATGGCAGCCACCCGGCCAATAATCGAGACTCCAGCTGTCCTTACTTAAAAGAATTCATTGAAAAAAGAAAAAGTGTCAACCAAAACATGTCCCAAACTAGAAACCAAAGATTTTCCCACCAATCCATTCCACTACAATCAAACTCCAACTTCCCTTTTCTTCCCCAAACACCACTTCTCAACAATTTCACTCATATTAGCAGCACCACATCCCAGGCACACCCAAATCCCATCAACAATTCAAATTCAACCAACCTTCCCCAGGAAACAAATCAAAACTTTCCCATTATAAACACAATAATTAATGCAATTATATCCTATATAACCAATGTCATAAACACACTTATACCCACTATAATCAACTCAATCCAAAATTCATTCTCCGCCTTTTTTAACGGCAATAATGGCAATACAACACCCTAAAAATTTTACGTTCGCCAATTGGAATGCTAACTGCATAACAAATAAAAAAACAGAACTAATACACTTCTTAAATTCACACAGTATAGATATAATTTGCATCACAGAAACCCACCTAAAGGAAAAAAATAAAATATATATCCCAAACTACTCAATTTACAGAGCCGACAGAAATCTATTCAAAGGAGGTGGAGTACTAATAGCCATTAATAAAAATATTCACATTACCCAATAATTCTCCCTTGTACAGGTAATATCGAAACAGTTGCCATTAACTTAGAAATTAATAATATCACATGGACAGTAATTGCAGCATACAATCCACCAAATAATAAACTGGACCACGATAACATCAATAAACTATTTCAACTAAAAAACACCATACTTCTAGGAGATTTAAACTCGAAAAATATAAACTGGGGATGTTCTCACACCAACGCTAATGGGAAAATTTTAGCTCAAATACTAAATCGCCTTACTCTAAACATAATCTCGCCCCCAGGCCCCACATATTACCCTCACGATCGCTTAAGAAATCCCGACATCCTCGATATCGGAATCACCAACACAAAAATGAAATTGCACTCTACCACATTATTCGAACTAGATTCGGATCACATTCCAGTCTTAATAACCACGCAACAAATACCCCCACCGCATGCCCGAGTACCAAATTCAAATACATTAAAAGTTGACTGGAAAAATTTAAAACAATAACTAGTTCAACAATTCCTAAATTCAAAATCCTCTCCAACCCATTAGAAATAGAGCAATCAATTAATCAACTAACCACCATAATACATACCACAATTAAAGAGACAGAATTAAAACCGAAGAGCACCAACAATGATAAACAACATAAACTTCCCCCAGAAATAGTGAAATTAATACAAATAAAAAACAAAACCCGCAGACTATGGTCACAATTAAGAATACCAGGGCTAAAATCAGAACTTAACATACTAATAAATATTGTACGCAAATTAATCAAAAATTTCAACAACCAGCAATTTCAAAAACTACTTCAATCACTAAACAGTAGCAATAAATCCATATGGCAATTCACAAATAAAATATTAAGAAAAAAGAATACCATCCCTCCACTGGACACTTCCACAGGAAAAGTGTATACGCCTTCTCAGAAAGCCGACGAGCTAGCAAATTACTTTGCATCCACATTTACACTAAATAATACTAAACCGCACCCTAATCATCTCACAATAAACAAAAAAATAAACGAACAGACATATGGCCCACATCACAAAATAGACTATACATCACCTAAAGAAATAAATAAAATCATCAAATCGCTACCTGTCAAGAAAGCCCCTGGACATGACAAAATTAATAATTTAATATTAAAAAACCTTCCCCAAACAGCCATAGCGTATCTGACTAATATCTTCAACTCATGCCTCAGACTAGGTTACTTCCCACAAATATGGAAACATGCAATCATACTTCCGATTCAGAAACCAAACAAAAATGCATCCCTAACCAACAGTTACCGACCAATTAGTCTGCTTCCCACGCTTTCCAAACTCTTAGAAAAAATAATATTAAAACGTTTTAAAATTCATCTCAAACACACAAAAGTCATACCCATAGAACAAATGGGATTCACCGAAAGAATATCTACGCATCATCAACTACTTAGAATCACTGAAAACATCCACACGGCATTCCAAAAACACTATCATACAATAGCAATATTTCTGGACATTTCACAAGCCTTCGATAGAACATGGCACCAAGCTCTAAACTATAAAATAAAAGAAATAGGCACTCCACATTATCTTACACAAATCATTTCCAGCTTCCTCAGCAATAGAACTTTTGCCGTTACAGTCGATAACCATCACTCTAATCCAAAAGCGGTCAAGGCAGGCCTTCCTCAAGGCTCCCCCTTATCACCTGCTCTTTACAACTTGTACGTAGCTGACTTACCAAAATGTAATAATATAAAAACCGCCCAATTTGCAGATGACACTGCGATATATTCATCAGGTCCCAACATAAACACAATAAAAATCAGTCTACAGTTATACCTACACCAAATCGACAGCTGGGCAGCAAAAAACAAAATTAAAATCAACCCGTCAAAAACCGCAGCGAAAATATTTTCCCTTAGACCTTTCATCCCTCCACCCCCCTTACAATTAAATCAAGAGTCGGTACCATGGCATCCTCATAACAAACCCATAAAATACCTAGGCCTTTTTTTAGACACCCGTCTCAACTGGAAAAACCATATTGACAACAAAGTTATACAAGCAAAATTAAATTACACCAACTAAAACCAATAATAAATAGATCAGCGAAGCTACCGTACAATACTGCCATACTGTTATACAAAATGATCATACGTCCACTACTACTATATGCATGCCCAGTATGGATCAGCGCAGCCAAATCTAATACTAAAAAATTCCAAGTAATTCAAAATCAGTTCCTCCGCACAATCACGAATGCTCCCTGGTACATCTCCAACGCACAACTCCATAAAGAATTCCAGCTAGAACCGATAACCGACCACATTATATTTTTATCCACCCACTTCTTCCATAACATCCCAAACATACCCAATCTAACCCCTCTAAGACTCTGCCAAAATCCAGTACATAGAACCCGCATTAAAAAACAAATTTCCTTTCCACATATTCCTCGAAAAATTCTCAGATCTCGACCCAAAGTAGAGATATTTATATAAAATACCTCTACCACCCTATTAGTGATGTAAGTTATATTTTAAGAATAGTGTAAGTTAATTGTAAGTAGATGTAAGCAATTATAATAAATGTATAGTGTAACAAAAACACTGATCTTTGTATCTGTCTGTCCAAAAGAAAATAAATAAAAAAAAAAAAAAAAAAAAAGCGCTGTTGGTAAAGATTGTGTGCCTCGCGATGACGTCGCGATTGTGTTGCGAAATATCTGATTCAGTATTTTCCCTTCGAATTTCATGTGAAGAACAGCTACGACCTTCCGAGTTCATCCGAGAGGCCTTCTCCTAAATCCGTGCCTGGCTGGAGGAGACCGGGGTCCAGCTGTGCACTGAGGCAGGCGGAAGCGGAGCGGAGCTTGCTCCACAGGTTCTGCACCTGAATCGCCTCCGCCGTGTCGGCCCTCGCGGCCTAACTGTGCTCCGCAGCCCCACTAAATCTCAGTCGCGCGCCGGGCGTTGGCGACACGCGCAGGCCGGACGCGTTGCCAGTCCAGAGGCTTTTTAACGCTGGGGCGTGGTCCGGCCGTGCGATCTACTCTGCGATCCTGCGTTTCGCTACAATTGCCATCGTAAGCGTATACCGCGATTTCTCTAACTTTGCCACTCAAGGCACATCTTCACGATGGAATATCACCCGGCATTTCGCGTCTTTCTCGGTCTTTCCGGTAGAAGTCGCATGATCGCAAGCACTGCTTTATACGGTCGCGATCATGCGAAATCTAGCGGAACGACTGAGAAAGATGCCAAATACCGTGACATATTCCATCGCGAAGATTGGATTTGAATGGTCTTGAGGGGCATAGTTCAAAAATTGCAGTAAAGGAAGGGAAAAGACAATGAGGGATATGAGAATCACGGAAAGAAAGTTTACTGTAAGATATAATCCACTGTGCACATGATATCCAACTGAGTAGATGATAATATCCAACTGAACTCTTAAAAACATATATGATCGCAAATATGCAGATACAGTGCGCCTTTGCTGGGATTTGGTACACAGTAATAAACTACTAATTTGCGACATCCCCCACCCCACGCATACATAAATGACTTCTTGTGATATTGAACCATCTGGTGTGTGATGGGTGAGGATTTGCCAGTGAGTGGTGATGATTCAAACGTTTTTACAGCATACTTTCTTACGTTCTTCATGTCCTATTATCCTGAAACATTTCTACCATATGAAAATTACTGTTCTCGATTCATGTGACCCCTTGAATTAATGCTTGTTGGCCACACTGAAAAGTTCAGCTGAATGATGAAAGATTGAGAGAATATACCAACAAATGTTCATTCAAAAAACACAAAATTCGTTTGTACCACTGTGCTTTTATTCGTCGACTGCGATATCCCAAACGCAAAGATGTGTTTCTTTGGTTCTTTAGTTCAATTGGTTGTTTTACATTATGAAAACTAATGAGGGTCGCACGTGTATACGTCATGCAAGTCA
This sequence comes from Acheta domesticus, assembly GCA_031308135.1. Taxonomy (NCBI): domain Eukaryota; kingdom Metazoa; phylum Arthropoda; class Insecta; order Orthoptera; family Gryllidae; genus Acheta; species Acheta domesticus. The sequence goes on from JAHLJT010009436.1 coordinate 144,644,573, forward strand.
AGTCAGTGTTGTAACGCCCAACGTGGTGATTCAGTATCACGTTGAGATGCAAATGTTGAGTGAGTATCGTGATTCGACTACTGGGAGGCGGAATTTTTCCACTGGCGCGCGGAACCGTCGGCGTCCGGGTCGGTGCAACTGCGCCGCGCAGAATCTCCACGTGCCGCTCGCATAGAGAGCGCGAATCCGGTCGTGGCTTATACGGTCAGCTCTGCGCACCTTACTGCTACGAATGTACACAATATGCGATAGGAAGTGAAGAGGTTTGCCTTACTCGCAACGTGTTCATAATTATTTGCAACCTGAACAATTTATTTTATTCATTTAACTCAAATTATTTTTATTTTTTTTAGTTTTTGCCTTCAACCACAGGTATTAAAACTGCAAATGATATGTGGGAGAGAAAAATCTACAGATAGCTTCTCTTTTTGTAGATTGATAGAATTAAAAAAATTAAAAAAGAAGGGAAAAAGATCAGGAGAGAGGTTTGGTCTATAAAGGAGAACCTGTTTATTAAATCAACGTTTACGACTGATTTCGGAGTCTTCCTAGAACTAAAATATTAAAGATAGAGATGTTTTCTCTTGATGAAATCTCGCGCTTAAAGATAGATTTTGGTGTGATGTCACGTACTATTTTTCGAAAATTTAAGTGCTTTTTGCGTAATTTTGCGTGAAAATACGGGGGAGAAAGTACGTACTGTTTGAGCACCACTAGTTTCTTTGTTAATGCCATTACCATTACAACTGAGCATGTGTTCTCGACTTTCAATGCAGACATAATGAAATTTCTAAATGAACATGGTACAGTGAAATTCAAGTCCTGCAATTTCTTGTGGAATATCGAATAATATTATATTTTTTGGCATAATGAACAGACATTTTCATGAGAAGGTTAGTGTTGAATCACTAACTTTAAACATTACTTGCACATTCTGTTAGATATGATGACATACGATATGATTATTACTTCAGCAGTAAGGAAGTCGCAGTACATGAGGAAACGTGTGCAGATATAATCTCGTGTGTTTAAGTATGAACAATTGCCTTCAATAAATTTTATGAGGCAATAAGAATGATATATGGGTGTGAATGCAATAAGTTCCAGATTACGAGTGAGGTCCGTTTTGGTATTTTGTGAATATTTGATACGAAATTAACATTTACATTTATGATACGACGTTAAATCACGTGGATTCATATAATGTCGGAAAAATTGTGTTCTCTTCTTTCAAAAGAGTGTGACTCGTTAGAGGTATATTCAGACATTTACGTATAATAATTCAGGGTTTACACCACGTGTCCGATAAATGCTGTAAAGGTGGCACAGCATGACTAGTAAAACCGAAGTCAAGGAAATGGCAAGGCCACTAAGGAGTAACAAGATTTTATTCGAAGGGAGAGGTGAATTATCTCCAAGATGGCAACCATTTTGTATATAGTTTCAGAGACTACAATATTTCTTATGACTATTCCACTCGTGAAATTAAAACCAATAGCGTTTAACAATACATGCAAAAGCCCCAATCAGGGCGATGTATCTCAAAAAATTTATCGCTTTTTCTATCCGATTTTTCTTACCGCTTCTCCCTACTGGCGAATCATAAACTATGTCTCATCTATCTTAGGAGGAGATATATATCGATCGCAATGTGGATGTCCAATAAACCCCGTATGTACTGTAACATAATCGCATTAATTTTAACATAGCTTTCAGTTATTTTCAATATTTGGCGCATTTTGGAACCCGTTTGGACGTCATTTCACTCGTGGAATAGTCCTGTTAAATACCACTCGTGCTTTGGAAATTCTCAGATAAATCCCCTCCTTGCTTCGAGAGTCGGAGATTTATCGATAATTTCCAAAAGCACCTATGATAATTGAATGTGCTGTCTGAACTCAAATTAGTGTGCGAGTTAGACATAAAAGTTGACGGAATGTTTTCACTATTCTTCTGTACCTTTCACTAAACATAATTTTATATCCGATCCTTATATTTACTTCTTACCAACTAGCACCATTTCTTACAGGGGATACTCTATTCATAATTTTGTGGATTTAATCTTATTGTGAGGTTTCAAATAAATTTTCTATAATTCAAAGTTATTTCTGATTATCGTTTTTTTTACCTAAACGGTCACGAGTTGTTTCGGCCCTGATATTTCCCATCGATTTCGAACAATTCTTACATCTCAGTGGCGAGTTTATGTTAGAGCAACATACTGAAAAGTATTTAAAATAATTACGGATTTTAAAAGTTTATTGATTGAACCTATTTGGCATCATAGGGCATAAAGAATTGACTTATCGCCGCAGTGGTAAGGGTATATCTGCGAGACGTGAGCAGTACAGTAGAAAATTGAATTAATCACGTTTATACATTGATGTTGACTTAAAAATCGATTCATGACATCGTTCATGGGCTGCACGCAACACTGACGTGATACGTTTGAACTGTAATTTTATACAATTTTATGACAATAATTATTAACAGAACTCCTGTGAGTCTAATAATGCTTAGTTACATTCAGATGTAATGTAACTAAGCATGTGGCATATGCATTTCAACCCCTAGGTACATCTTTAAACTTGTTTATTTCAAAACGTATTTTGTCGGTTAGCAAACCGTGAACGACATCCGAAACACAGTAATTACGATTAAATTTTGAAGTTCCGATTCACGCAATGTCTTTAATGTTCTCTTCCGGGTGGGTACTGAAGATTATAACGAGATCCCGTGTGTCAATCGCCCCAATTTTCATTAGCATACGTAACACAGTCAGAACCGTGCAACCAGAAAAGGAATGGTGCGTTTGATTAGTGATTCCGGGCGCGTCAACAGTTGAGGTCATTAGTCCCATTAGTACGAAGTGTAGAGCATACTTTTATTGCAGCAAGTGGCGGTGATCTCCCAACCCCCACTCGGATAGTAAAATTCGGCGCCAACCTTCCCGTCGGCTAGCGGGATTTTCCCCAACCAGGTATCTCCCACCAACGAGGCACCACCCCAGCCGGGACAAGCTCCCGACCGGTATCCCGGCATGTGTGGTACTGTAGTGCATGTAAGTGGGTGAGTAAGCAAGGGGTGAAGTTAGAACAAGGAAGAGGAAGGAAAGCGCGAGCCGTGCGTGGTCCGCTTGTCAGTTCACGGCACTCGCCTAGTGTTCATCGGAGAAACCAGGGAAAACTACCGATCAGAGCAACCGGCCGATAGAATTCTCCTGACAGCGACTGAATTCCACCTAGCTAACTAGTGTCGAAATTCCTGCCACCGTTTGTGCAGGACCTCCCGGTCAAAGGCAGTGCTGTGACATCATTTGCCACTTCTCTCAGTGGAATGGTGCGAGTATACCGCCTTTAAACCACAAAAATTCCCTCAACGGACAGTAAACACGGCGTACGGAGGTCATCCCAAAGGGCCCAGCTGAGCGCGCGGGCACTCCCGCAACCACGACCGCTCTCCGCCGGAATCCAGTGAGTCGGGCGAGCGGTAGCGGTAGCGGGCGGCGGCGGGCCGCGGCGCGGCGCGGCGCGGCACGGCGCGGCGTCGCCGGCCTCGCGCCTCTGTTGGTAAATACGCGCCTGGGGGCTCGGCGGGCTGGTGGGCGAGCGCGCGGGCAGGCGCGCCAGTGTGCGGGGCCGGCGGCGGCGGCGGCGGGAGCGACGTCAGCGCCGCGCCGCGGCCAATGAGACGGCCGGTTGCGTCACGCGCGGCGCCACGGCCCAAGGGCGGCGACGCCGTCGCTACGACGGAAGCCGCCGCCGCCGCCGCCACGGCGTCGAATCGCGCGGTTAGGCCCCGACCGGATTCCGCGGATCTCCGTTCGCCTGCTGCGCGGCCAGGCAGGCCTCCTTCCACGCGGGTGGGGAAGGGAGTTTCCCGTAGAATGTCAGATAGTGATCTTAATATGGGAATGTGTAAAATAAATAGCGTTTAATCAAATTGATTAACACATTACTCATGTTGATATGGTGCTAGAATGGGGGTAGCACAATTGTTATTCAAGTGTTCGAGAGATATAAGTGAATGAAAGAGACTAGGGGAAATTTCTGGCAATCGCAACATCGAATTTCTCTTAAATTTTCTTATAGATCATAATTCGCTTACTCAAACTTCTCCTAAACTCTTTCGTAAAGGCTGCCAAAACATTTATTTTGTTAATGTACCGACTACAGGATTTGTTATCAAATACCACGGTTATCGATTGTTCGTTTCTTGGAAACGTTTAAAAAAAATAGTTTAATTTCAGAGGCAGTATATTCGTTTGTTTTCGTACAATGAATATTAAAACTGTGAGTAGGAAGTAAACATTACGATCCACTACCTAATAAAGCCTCCGTAAGGGAGTAAACGTTTTTTATTTTTGTTTTTAATCTTGATTTCAACGGTTATCTACAAAATATAGGGCGATAAGTCTCTAACTATTCGCTCTATTTGTTGTAAATGTGAAGATTGAGATAGTATTTGAACGCTTTGTCATGTCAGTGCTCCCAACGAATGCCAATGGAATTAGAATGTATTGTTTTATTTTAAATAAAATTTTTACAATCCACTTTATCGGTTTAAAAATGTATTTACTTTACTGAATGATAGCAATGGTTGAAGATACAATCTTCAAGATACGATACATTCAGAATCAATCATGGAATCACACACTATCTATATTTTCCGAAACTTCATTCTGAGGAGTAGGTTTACCTTCGCGAAACCGAGTTTCATATACATTTCTCATTGTTTTGTCTCCATGTCTTCAAAATGGTTGAAAACAAAGCAATCTACTTCTTATTAAATCTTAACATATAACTGAACATGATATTTCAATTTCGCTTTCAATATCTACACGTAATGATGATAATAGCAATGCTGTAAATTAGCAAGTTGGTGACATTTCGTTTAAACGAACTCAAATTTTGTATGTGTATTTCCAGAAACGAAAATGGACATCCAGAGTTCCTTCGAGGTCAGTGCTTTGACTGCCTTGACTGCTTTCAGGACGTCCTTTCTCCACACCTCACACGCACATGACCCTAGAGGATATTGCCGTGAGAAGGACATGGTAAAGCTAAAATAAGACAATATCACGGAAGAGACTAAAAAGTTTGGACTTTCATCACATTCGTCTTAATAATCTGTAGGGATGGGTGGGAAATCATTTAATTTATTTCCTTATGCCCTAGGTTTCAAGGTTATTTCTGTACTTGTGAATGGTTTATTACGCCATCATTTCATACGTTACTACAGAAACAATTTTTAGTTACTATAGAAAAATACCCCTAGAGTTTTCTCGATAATTGATATCTATTTCAAGAATTAGTTGTCGCTATTTCGAAGAGTTGAAATCAGATGATTTGTTCAATTGAGAAATTAATCAGGGCACGGTGTAAGATAAATAGATGTGTCAACTAGCCGCCTTTGTTGCAAATTTTCTGAAGCCAGTTTGAGGCTAGTTCCTCGCTTGTCCGTACGGTGCGCACGATCGGTTTGGGTCACGGTGTAAGATACACATCTTAAGTTGTGGCATCTTAAGATGGACATCTTAAACTGTGGCTATTACACAGTTTCCTACATTTTCGTAACACATTTCCTACCCATTTTCGTAACTGGTTGCTCTAGACTTTACCAATTCCACCATGAAACGACAAATCACTGACTGGAAATTAGAAATCAACTGGTTTCAGAGCTGTCGAATGGATCACGACCAATCACGACCTTGCCCAAATGAGACCCAAAGATCGCAGCGCTTATATGCGAGAACAGTGAAAACTAGCCTCACACAAGCTTCAGTTTTAGACTGGGAGTGAATAAACCTATATATCTTACATCTTGATCAGGACTAAGTTTACTATTTTGTAACAGCAACTCGTGAAACATTTGCGTTTATGATTTTGTCGTCTACCGTACATTTAAGCATTGATAAAATTTTAATTGTAACTTTTTTGAGGAATTTTTAGTGTATGAACGTGTATGAAGGGTATTTATAAATCCTTCCTTCCGTAGTTACATCAGTCAACGAAAATGGTCGGGTGCCGCACCTAAAAGCGATGTCTCTTCTTTCAATTCAGAATTTTGGGGTCGGTACGACCTTGGAATGGCATGCTCTGACTGACCTCCGTAGTCAGGTTTTCTGGACAGTATATTCGTGACTGTTCGAAAATGTAAAACGTGAAACGTAGAACTTCGAGTATATTCAAAGACCTTGCGTTGAGAACCATTCACCCGTGGCCGGTGTTGTAATCGTGCGCGGTAGATTAGACGATTACGCTTTGGAGAACAAAAACGTCAGTTCGCCAATACGATGCAGTTGTATTGATATTCCTAATGATATTTTTTCTTTTATCGTAGAAGTGGTGATGTATGATGGGATGGTATTGTTGAGAGAATGTTCAGATGAAATAAGATCGACATCTTCCTCGGCAAGAATTAATGACAGTCGGCTTGCGACGGTTTTGCGGTCATCAATCCGGGAAATTGTGCGCATCACTAATTACTGACCAATTAGACGTTATACCGTTGACCTTTATTTAATTTATTTTAGCTGGCAATGAAGTTTACATTGTTGGAAAAAAAACCCTGTGAAGTGAGTTCGTTGTAGAACTGTGCATCTACATTATTTTACTTATTCTGTATTATGATGTCTCCCCTGGAAAAGATGATGCTGTATTTTCTTAGCGCTCGTTTATGTAGTACTGAACGCGCTACTTTTACATCAGACTGCAGACCCCAAACATCTTTGCATTATCAACTCCCATCATCTTCTGTGCTGTTCATATAGAAACAATGAGGTATAGCTTTTAAATACCATATTAAGTTATTATTTTTGCTGCATTACAGTAGGACCACTAACTCTTACTAATATACCATGATTCTTAAAACTATCAAAAAGGTAGACAAATGTTTCTCCTCTAGACATTCTTTGTGTAGATGTATGTGAAATGATGGCAGAATAAAGTGTCCCGCCCCATAGCCACCGCGCTTCGCACAAAACCTGTCATCAATGCAAGTGTTTGATATCATAAGGTAGGACAGTTGCGAAGCCTGGAGAGAAAGACCCGAGGTCCCGAACGGAGCGGTGGTGCCCGGCAAGACCCGGGGAGCCCCCAAAGCTACATCGGCCATGACGGCCGCGGTATCGCACGTGGTGCATATGGCGGCGGCGGCGGTGGCGGCGGTTCGCGGAAGCGGTTCTCCTCTCGAGCTGGCTGGCGGCGGCGGCGGTGGGTGGGGGCGGCGGCGGCGCAGGGGGCCACGTGCGCGAAGGTCGCGGGGCAAGGCGAGCGGGTGGCGGCGGCTGGCGGGACCGGTTCCTTCGCGCCGCGTCACGCGGAGGCGCCGCCGCCGCCAGAGCCAGGCGCCGCACCTGCGCCAACGCCCCCTCCCCGTCCCCCTCCCCCCCGACACACTCACTGGCCGGCCGACCCACCGGCCTCTCCGCCCAGTCGGCCCAAATGATGCCGAAAGTGGGCAAGAGGATTTTGTACCAATTCTAATTTGCCTTGATAGTCGTAAAAGTAAATACGAAATTCATCATTTCATTTTTCTCGGTTACCTGCTGACCCCACCTCTCCGCCGAGTCGGCCCAAATGATGCCGAAAGTTCGCAAAGAGGATTTTCTACCAATTCTAATTCGCCTTGCTACTCGGAAATGTAAACACAAAATCCATGATTTGATTTTTCTCGGTTGCCGGCCGAACAGCCTCTCCGCCCAGTCGGTCCAAATAATGTCAGAAGTGCGCAAACAAGACTTTCTACCACTTTTAATTTGCTACTTGTAAAAGTAAACATCAAATTCATATTTCATTCTTCTCGAATGCTCCAGCGACGTCGAGTCGACGGTTAGTTTGCCTACACGTTCGGAAATCATCGTCGTTACTTAACTTCACAAATTGCAACTTAGTGCGTAACTGATCTTAGAAGTCAAACGCGTTAGTCGTTGACTATTTGTAATGTTTCTATTAATTTTCAGTGGAGATTATGTATGTCACTTGTAGTCATATTTGCTGTTTACCCACAATATAGCATGCATCACATTTTTTACCGCCTTTTCTAATATTATTTTTATGTATTACAGTTTCTGAAGTATTGCATTTTTTATTTTTATTTTTTTTGTCCATGTGTCATCGTTCAGCGAGTTAAGAATCTTTTATTTGAAAAATATCGCAATGTAATTTTTGAAGAAAAGAGTTCCATATAAAAACTTTCACCATCTTGCTCATGTCCAATTGTTACGTATCTACACTTGGCGAATTCTACCTACTAATTTTATTATGTCTTGTTTAACTTTTTTTTTTGCTTACTGCGTGTGATGCGGACCACTGTGCGTCGCCTTCTCCCCTCCCCTTCCCTCCCCCCCCCCGTGGCCCGTGTCGGTCGCGCCGCGCCGCGCCTCCAAACGCTCCGTTCGTTAAGTTTCACGCGCGTTTCGGATGCCTTGAAAACTCAGCTGACCTCGCGTATACTAATGAAGTAACGCGATTGACAATGAAATGTGAACGAGGAGGTTAAGCTACTAGCTACGTTTATACTCGTAATTTCTTAGTGAGAAGTGGTTGTACTCCATGAATATATGCAATAGGCATTGCCTGAAATGAAATTTGGACGTATGCATCATGCAAATATTGTTCACGCCACCGTCATTTTCTTACGTTAATGGAATAGTAGGTAGTGGTTGATAAAAATGAATATTTATTACACTACTATTGTATATTGTCAATTTAACTTACTGTTCGTGTATATTAACGTCGTTGACTAAGTTGTTCCGTATTTACCCTGAAGTAATTTTATTTGTATTTGTTCTACAGCATCTGGCCATCGTTGGATCATTGGTTGTCGAACTTCCTTTCTGTTCTCTGGTAAAGAACTGTTACAATTTACGTAGCACTTCACTTATGCCTTGGATCATATTTTACGAGTATAGTTTAATACTTTTTCATAAATAGAAATCAAGAAGTGTTTCTGTTGAACAAAACGACACATTTTTATATTATTTTGAATAAATGGACTCTAATTTTCAAGATGCTATGAAATTTCACACCGGAGGATGAAATTATTTTGCTCACCGACAGTTTAATTAACTCTTAAAGGTTGTGACTGGTTTGTATTGTAATTTCTTGCAATTTCTCTTCGCGCATAATGACACCATTTGCGTCTCTTACCGTAAGTACCACTTGTTAACCGTTCGTTTGAACAATGAGATCGTGATTTCTCTACTCGAAAGACAAAGAAGCAAACATGAAGGAAGTCGTTGTATAAGAATCGTGCAGCACGTGTATTCGAACGCCACTTTCGCGCAATGCTACGTTCAAACTTGGAAGATGTTTTGTGCAGTCTTCACGTTGCCTCGAAAAAAATATCCTTTCGCAGTTCAAGTACGTGGATTTGCTTATTTAATGTAATATTAAATAAGCAATTTCATGTAATATAATTATTAAGGAAAAATTGACGTAATCCGATTTTAAAACTGTACATTCAAAGTGATATCATATGAGTATTCCAGATTTTTGAGAAATAGTAGTTTCTTTTCTTCTGTGCACCACTATGGATGTGCAACGAGAATTAATTCAAAGGCTTAAAGAACAATAAAATCATGATTGTTTGATGTATTTCGCCTTCAGCCGAAGTGTTACGAAGAGAGAAGCGAAGGCGGCTGGGTATTGAGAAATAACATCTTCCCCCGTTATGTGTTTCTTCATTTATCAACGGTACCTCCTCTTCTATGTCTCTCCCAGATTCTGCTATAAGTCTTCCATCGAAGAACTGAGTGTGAGACGAGCATCTGCCATTACTATGGTGAAAGGGGAGCGACAGATGTCACACTTTCCATCTCTTTGTAATCCTCTGAATGAAGTAACCTACAGAGTACATTTTTCGTATACGTTTTTCAGTCAGACGATTTTTGTTCTGCTGTCTCTTGCGAGCTTAAATCAAAGAAAGTAAAGTCCCTGCTTAAAACCATGGTTCTGACGTGGAGTTGAGGCGCGAAGCCTCGTCAGCGCTCTAGCGGCGAAGGCCCCGAACGAGCAGCCTGTTATCGCCCGCTCTGCCTCCGCGCGGATTCATCCGAGGCCCCGTCCCCACCGCCAAACGCCGCTGTGCGCCTGGGAGTCAGGCAGATTTACACTAACGGAGGAGGGTACTTCCCAGCAATGCGGCGTCTCATGGACCACCACCATGACTCGCGTTGCTCCTGACAGGGTTGAATATTAAAAACTCGAGGAGATTACATTACACTCTAACAGTAAACTTTATGTATTTGTCTGGATAAATGCTTTATGGCAATTCGCGCTAAAATAAAGCTTACAGAATTTGTCGTGTGAGCGTGGTTGTTGGCAATAATGGCCAGGGAACATCCAGCTTTGGGCGGATCTAAAGGAAGTTGTGATCAGGAGTATTTTAATGACTGGACTTTACTCTGAGAGAAAAGTGTCCCATGAGTACTAAAGACAATTGAAGGGAACGCGGGTAATAAAGAGAACAGCAAGGTAAACGAAAACAACCAATATTTCGCATAAGATCGTATTTCGACCCTTCCTTTATCCCTTTCAATAGCCTTCAAACACGTCATTAAGCACCATCACATTACATGATAATAACCATCCTTCCTAAGTTTTTTGAGAATCTTGCGGCACTTCTGCGAAACCCTGGCGTTCACCTACTATAATTAATTTTCACATTCGACATTTTTCTCAGTACTTATAGTTTCATTCGTTTCTGATTTAAGTTGAGAACCCGTTCTTGAGCGTTTTGTGGGGGATCGTGCGATGCTAGAGCGGAATGCGAGTGTTCCGCGGACGCGGCGTGGAACGGCAGCTCGAGAAGCGCGGCGCGGCGGGGCGGCCTGTTGCGCGAGCGAGTGGCCGGAGCGCCGCCGGGTCGCGCGCCGAGTTATCGCCGGCCGCCGCTGGCCGCTGCCGCGTCGCCTATCGCCGCAATTAAACTCGTTCTGGCCGTTCTTCCTCTCCCCGCCCGCCCGCTCCGGAATTCCCCGGCGCCGACCGCGCCCGCGAGAAGTGCACTCGCGCGCCCGCGGCCACGCCCGCCCCGCCCCGCCACCCGTGCCCTACTCCGCCTCGCCTCGTTCCGCCTCGTTCCGCCCCGCTCCGCGCCGCTCCACCCCGCCCGCTTCCCCTGCCCCGCCCTGCTCCACCCCCCTCCGCCCCGACCCGCTCCGCTCCAACCCACCCACCGCCTACCCTGCTTGGTTCGCTCTCTTCCTGGCCCTGTTTCGCCCCTGTCCCACTCCACTCCTCGGCTGTTCGCCGCTTCATGCCCCTTCTTGACCCGACCCGACCCGATCCGACCCGACCCGACCCGACCCGACCCCGACCCGACCCGACCCGATCCGATCCGATCCGATCCGATCCGATCCGATCCGATCCGATCCGACCCGTCACAACTCGTCACGTCACGTTATGACATGCTACATCACGACTCACAGTGTTGCTACCCGACATGTCTCGGCGTCGCCACACTCCGCCAGATCTTCCATGCTCTGCTACGTGACTCGGCCCGACCCGATGTGGTTCATCACATTACGTCTCGTCACATCATCTTCTCTAACCACATCAGGTTCATCCTGGAGCTCATCGCCACATTCCGTCAGCTCTTTCTCACTCTGACTCTTGCCTCTGACTCGATTCGACCCGACCTGACCCGGACCGACTCGGCCAGGCTCGTAACGTTAGGTCACGCTGCATCAAGTCTCACTCCGTCGCCATCTGTCCTGTTTCGGCGCTCATTGCCACACTCCACCAGCTCTTCTTCGCTCTGCCTCTTGACTCGACTCGACCCGACCCGGTCCAGGACATCACGTTATGTCTTAGCACAACTCATATCATTTCGTCCGCACCCGACCCGCCTCGGCGCTGATCACCACGCTGCGCCCACTCTTCCTCGCTCTGTTCGACCCATCCCCACTCCACCCGACTCGACCCGGCCTATCCTGACCCGTCACGTCATGTCACCTCTCTTACACTCCTGCCCGCAGAACCGTCTCTGCACTTACCTCATTCTCCGCTCACTCTTCCTCACCTCACTCCTCTCCGTCTCGTCTGCTGAAATCCTCCAGATCTCACATGTTTTCAGAAGTAATCAATCGCATGATTCAAATACTAGCTTGTCACGAACATTAGTTCGACATGGTGCGTGTACTTGTAATGATAAAGTACTGCCAAAATAAGAAACGATTAATTCCCAAAATTTGTAAGACAGTGTTTGTGAAAAAGTATTATTAATCGAAAACCTTTTCTTAAAATATTTAAAGTTCCCTCTTCCACGAGGACCACACTGCATGATGTACTTGATGAGTTCTATATATTAGGTCACTTGGTCATCATCTCTCTCAAGCAAGGCTCTCGAACAAGCTCTATCGTTGGTGTTCTAAATCACCACAGAGAGGGGGTTTTCCTTCATAATCATATCATTTGATGCGAAGTTTCGTGAACCATTGTGGATGCACTAAAGCTAATGTGGATGCGCGTATCTCATTCATCCACTCCATTCTCTGTGTTTGTTGGCAAAGCTTTTTAGACTAAAGGCCACGTTCATCGTTGCCACAATCAAGGAGAATGATGCGATGGGCAAAGTTACATTATACGTTATGTTATTTTGGAACTACACCTGCTGTACAATTAGTCAAGTGAAGAATTTTTCCTACATTTTCTTTGCATTATTCATCTAAACTACATTCACTCGAATATTTCAAAACATTTAAGTAATTTAAAATAATAGGAAAAAGTTCCCAAGGAAAACATTTTAAATTTACCATTTGTGCAGATATCCCTTTTGTTACACAAGTCTGACTATTAACCGTTATAATGTTAAGAAAAACTTGTCAGTTGCTTTCAGTTGATTTAGTAATGTAACATTATTACATGTTCTTGCAAATATATCTTTTCTGTTGCAACACGAGCACTTCTGCTAAGTGAGTAATTATACTCTAATAACTCTGGAAGTCATTGGCCGCAGTGTTGACTGTTCTAGTCTTGATAGATAATTACGTCGAGATAAAGTAGAGAATTATCTAATACATTAAAATTACACAATGTATAATTACGTGAAGTACCCTCGTAATGGCACAGACTTTATAGTAACGACGCCTAGGAAAAAGCAAAGATAGAGGCATTCTCCTTGTTACATCCAGACCTCACAGGTACAATGTACTTTTCTTTGCGTTCTCATGAAAAACCGTGTTTCCATTTATTTCTGAGGATTCCATTTCTGCGTTGTAGAATCATTGAATATCTACAATTTATTTCTGTCTCAGTGGACTCTATCTTCAGAGTGATGATGCCACTGAACGATTTTGAAGATTTTTCATTTTTCGAGCCTTTCAAACAAAATACCAAACGTCTACATTTATTTATAATCAAACATACCTTTTTGTTAATTCCATACAAATTTTGTATTATCTTAATTAAGTTACAATTTATCTTCTTCTTCTTCGATACAATTTTATAAATATTTTTCATAGTAAACAGCTCAGCAAATACATGAACAAGAAAAGACCATTACAAAAACATTTTTTAAAACCTTTGCGTAATTTTTCGAAACATAATTTGTTAATATACTTCATAATGACACCTAAGAAGGCTTTAAAAATAAATTCTACCATTCAATGCTAGCATTTATAATTTTATTTGCAACGATCTGCCGGTGACTTTAAGAAAACTCGTAAACTTTCTGTAATTTACAAAGAAACTGCAATTACCAGAAATATAATTTTCCTTGCTAGGAATTTTAAGGCAACATTGAAAGAATTGAACGCCAAAGTCTTTGTTACATTGTTTTAATAATTCTTTAAATGGTACGTCATTGTCGGATTCGAGTTGCAGCCCCTTACAAGCACTCCGCCAGGCGATCTCCTGGGGGCAATAAAAAGATGTAGCTGAGCCAGCGCAAGAGCTTTGCCAACATTCACGACGTTATTTTACGAGACAGAATACTAATCGGCACAGAAAATAGAATTGCTGGTAAAAATTTGTGGACTTACATTTCGATATATAACGGAAATATTTGACCATTACAACGATTAGGATGACGCACATTGCAGATATAATATATAAAATGAAGTAATTGTCATAACTATCATATAGTAAGTGTTTTAATAGTTTTGGTTGAGAGAAGATTTTTCCATGACCATGTGGAGTTATTATTCTACAAAGTTTCCTCGAAAATGTAGTTACTCCTGCAAGAGGCATCATCTAATAAGATGATAAGAACACGCATGACCCCCGATATTATTATAAACGAGTGGCGCCAAAATAGCACGTATTTTCTCCCCCTTATTTTCACTCAAAATTACGCAAAAGTACTCAAATTTTCGAAAACTTATACGTCACCTTACTTCAAAATCTATCTTTAAGGAACAGATTTCATAAAGGGAAAAATCTCGATCTTCAATATTTTAGTTGTAGGAAGACTCTGAAAAAATGTTGAACTTTTGTAACTTTCGAAAAATCAGTGTTTTCAACGAACATGAGGCCTGCACCATTCTCTTGAATGTTCATCACACTATCCAATAAAAATATTTAATCAAAATCGGAGCCATTTTTTTTTTGAAAATTTGGAAAATGTACCAGTCTTTATTGAAAGTCCCCTCCCGGTGCCTTCCCGGCGTCTCTCTCTATGACGCTCCCGGTGCCTTCCCTGTTTCTCTCCTTATAACGCTCCCGGTGCCTTCCTGGTGTTTCTCTCTATGACGCTTCCGGTGCCTTCGCGGTGTCTCTCTCTATGACGCTCCCGGTGCCATCGCGGTGCCATCCGTTTGTCTCTGTCTATGACGTGTCCGGTGCCTCTCCAGTCCCGCTCACGGTATCATTCTCAGCGTCAATCGCGTCAATCCCCGTCGCCGCCATCACATGCACTGATCCAGAGGAGTGAGGAACGAGAAACATCTAATTACCTTCATATTGTATTATTTGAGTTATTATAATGCGTGCGTAATTATGGTATTATAACACAGATGAAGCGTGCCAGTTGGGTGTCCTGTCCAGATCATAGTTTTGCCGATACACCTCGTCCTGCTTTAATGTGCGCTGTGGAAATCAAAGAAAACGGTTGCAACAAATATTACATAACCATCACGTGTCAAATTATCTTTGAAACTGCTCAAATATCTGCCAAAAAGTACACGGAACGTTTTGATGTAGTAAACTGCAACTGGGATTGCGCCACGTCAAGCTGCTACGATTGGAATCGCAAACGGCGCGCTGCTTCATAGCTCGCTGGCGCACTACGTCGTCTTTATCGGCTTGTATCTACGACGTCTGCAGGTGAGGGGCGTCCAAGATTGCGCCGCGCCGCCCCTCTCCTCCGGCTCAGTGCGTGCGGCGGCGGCGGCGGCGGCAGCGGGGGCGGCGACGCGGGGCGGGCGGGAGACGCGGCCCAGACGGCGTCCCGGGCCGCCCGCGCATCTTCTCTCCCCCTCTCCCTCGCTCCCTCCGCCCCACGCCGCCGGCGCCGCGACGCACCCTCCGGCGGAACGCCGGCGGCGGCGTCCCGGCGCTACTGCCGCCTCCCTCCCTCGCTCTCTCGCAGGCGCGCCCCTACACTCTCACCCTCGCTGACGCTCCTGCTGCCGCTCCTGGCAGCGCACACCCCTCGGCCTTGCAACCTACCCTTCGGCTGCCGACCCCACTCGAGATCCCGTCGCCCTTCCCGCCCCAGCGATATCACCCACCCTGCCGCTCCCACCGCCCTCATCTCTTGCGCCACCTGTACCTCCTCCGTCGCTGCCACCTCCAGATCGCTTTCGCCACAGCGTCTACCGCCCCGTCCTCCTCCACCGTTGCCACGGCGCCGCCGTTGCCGCGCGCGCGGCGCGGAGCGGGGCGGAGGAGACGGGGCGGCTCCGAGCGGAGCGGGGTGGCGCGGGGCGGCGCGGCCGGCGGGGCAGGCAGAGCCCCGTGGAGGGGCGCTGGCGTCGCGGTGTCGGCGCCACCGCCGCCGCTGCCGCCGCCGCCGCTGCCTCCTCCGAACAAAGTGATGAGTCCGCCCTGAGTGCGGGTGCGGGCGCTCGCCCCCGGGCTCCGGGGCGCTCGGCGGCGGCGCCGGGGGCGACGAGGGCGGCGGCGGAGAGGAGAGCGAGGAGAGGAAGAGAGAGAGGAGAGGCTGCGCGCAGATAGCCGCCGCGCGCGCGGGCGCAACAAATCTCGACCCTCGCGCGTATTCATCATAGATAATGTAACTGAAAGAGCGAGAGCGTACAATCCATTTAAACTTTAATGGGTCGCTCGTCGCGGCGCCGTCAGTGCGCGAGCCAGCGCTGCGCCCGGCCGAGAGGAGAGGAGAGCGACTTGGCCGCCAAGGAGGTCTCGGCGCGGAGGGGAGGAGAGCAAGAAAGATGTACAGAGGAGAAAGCTTGGCGATGAGACTCATAGTTGATGAGATTCGTGTACGTGTGGGGCGGCAACTTACGGTACGAAATGTACAATGAATTGTAGGCGCATCATGCACTTCCTGCCTGCGAACCAAAGTTTAGACGAATTTTTATGGAGTAAGAGGTTTAGTCATTACACATTCAATCATTTCATTTCTTCTTCCGGTGAACCTCTTCTTCAGTTCGACAATTACTTGCTGTTTGTGTACATTTGTCATGGCTCTACACCTGTAATTTTCTATTCAACAAATTGTTATATTGCTTACGAGTTATTGCAGATGGCGTGGAATAGTGGAATTGTCGGCTATGGACAAGTGCCAGTGGAGCTGAATAGAGTCGAATATACGATGTGATGAGTGAGGGGAAGTAGACGCAATGGATGGATCATCTTCAATGCACGGCAATATTTAAAATGTGGGTTTTAACAAAAAGGGACACTAAATAATAATTTCAGCAACAAGACTCTGAAAAGAGGAAAATAATTTGGAAATAAAAATATTTCCACTGACTAGGGAGAAATAAACTGAAGTACTCAGCCAAAAAGTTGAGTTCGAAATGCAATTTACTCGTAGGTAGTGGAGACAATGGTGGTTAGAATTAAAGCTTCTAATGAGTAGCCTCTGCTCTCCTCTTTCAATTGTTATTATTACCAGATAGCGAATTCTGGCGTTATCTGTACGCACAAAGTAGAGTGGGGTCATTGATAGGACATTTTCTTCGATATGCATCTGGCATAATTTATATCTGCCTGTAACTTTGCACAATCGTACGATTTCTGGAAGTTCATAAAAGTCGTTCATGACATTCAATTTGAAGTGCGTGTTGTCCTTGTGATTTAGTGAAAACTCGATTAATGATATTGACGGAACTTTTAAAAGTCTAAATGACAATACATTACTTACTGATAAAATCGGTGGTATATCTTTCTCCTATAATCGTACAAATCTTTATTCTGTGATTACATTGTCTTGATCAGCATGTTGAGAGATGATTCTGTTGGTTGCACTTTATATCAAAAGCAAGATTTATCAACTTTTTCGTTGCCAGGGCCTGGCCATAAAAATGTTTTTGTCCAAAATTTGCAGTTTTCCGATGCACGATTAAAAAATCTTTCATTCTTACGAAGGGTGAGAAAGTAAAAGCTATTAAAAGCGATCGCAATCATTGCAGGTGGTTAGCATGACGTGGGTGCGTATTTTCGACATGAATTGGCTGCCGTGATTATAGCTTTAAAAAACGCCAAAGACGCTTCAGGACGCGAGTGGCTCTCAGATTATTAAAAATGTCAGCGTAATCGTCATTTTATAATTATAAATAACAAAAGACTAGGGAGGGGAAGAGGGGAGAAAATTACCTTTAAATCTCCGTGTGATAAACTAATATGCTCTTCATAAAAGTCTTGAACTTGCTTAATATCGTTCATAACTGATCTTGCTGTTGAGTTGAAATCGGTTCCCAGCTCGATGCAATATGATGCCACATGGCGTGTCATCATTGGAAGTCATTGTCGCCCAAGGGTAGGAAGGGACAACTGATTGCGGATGGAGTCGGTTTGTTTGATTGATGTTTCCGTGCACATCAATTGCTGTGTTCATTAGTCCCTTTAGTGAAGTGACCTTCTGGGTTTTGTTTTGGATGTTCGCGATGTTCCTCCCTTGCTGGATGGGGAGATCCGGCAACGATATACACGTTTTTTGCAGGGAAATTCCTCTAGTGAGACACAGCCTAGACGGAGGCAAGCTCTAGACTAGCCATTGGTCTTCCGACATGTATGGTAGGGTAGTGAATGACAGTGTAAATGTGTGTAAGGATAGAGGAGAGGACAAGGAAGAGGAAGGATGGATCGCGCACTGTCCGTCGCCCGTTTGTTATTCGCCTGGTATTAATCGGAGAAAGTACGGAAAACTACCGATCAGAGAAGCCGGTCGTTAGAATTCTCCTCCAAAACGCTGCTGAATTCGACCTAGCTGCGTAGCTAGTGTCGAAAATCCGCCACGATCGGAATCGAACCCTAGGACCTCTCAGTCAGAATCGCTACAGAGACAGTGGTAACGCTGGCTCTGAGCTAAATTGAGCCGGTGGTTGGAGTCGAAGGCCTTCGAAGGCCTCTGTGCACCGCGGACCATTGGTGGCTGCTGCGCTGTTCTCTGCGCTATCGATCCCGAAGAAGACATTCTACCACCGCCACCGCGGTGGAGGCCAGTCGCCGGTCGACCCCGTCTGCCTCCACATCCATCGACTCTGACGCCCCTCCCTGCCCTGACCTCTCTCGTCGTCTTTGGCTACTTCTTCATGTCCACTGCTCCGCTCCCTCGTTCCTCCCTCTGATCACTTCTTGGGTATCCCCAAGCATTTCTCTTTTAGAGGAAGCACAATAACGTGTGAAACCGTAACGAGGTGTATGTTCGCCTGTAGTTATAATCTGGGAACTTCTATTATTTTTGCATTAAACCTATACGCAGGCCTGAGGGGTTATTCCCTCCCCAGATGTTGCGCACTTACGGGTTATTTGATATAAATGAAACAAACCGTAATATTTCCGTAGCGTACTACATAGAGAAGATATTTGCCTTTGCATAGCAACGAAGAAGGACGACGAAGGACGACATTATTTTGTGTTCACGATTACGCGGTTGTGAGGTAAATTGCAGAAGGCATTTGCCTTGCACGTGAAAGGTTCTTGATATCAGACCTAGACAGAAGCATTGCAGTAGACGTTGCCTACACATTAAGAACAGCTCTTTCTAAGACGGTAAAGTTAAGATCTGCTTCGCCGCTCTACGCGACCCCTCAGTTTTCTCGCCTCTGCCATCGCCCACACCGCCTCGGTGCTGCTCTTCAGCTTTCTGAATCTTCTCAGCCTTCAGTGAACCCGCCAACACGGCAAGAGGATCTCACCCGGGGCTCCTCCTCAGCGTGGCTCCACTGAGTATCCCTTCCTTACAGCGTTGCCATGAGATAACGCTCTCGAAATCATGAAATGGGTGGAAAATATCCTCGCGTCTGAAATATGCATCCGATTTTTATTCTTTACAATATTAGTGAACATTAGTAGGTTCTTTATCCATCATATTATGAAGGTTTTATTTTGCAAGAAAGTGCATAACTTGACAGAACTACAACACATATTTGTCCAAACCAAGAGCATGAGCCAAGGAAGTTGTGGATGAGAGAGTTAAGTTTCCATCTTTTCTTTCTTCTCGTAACTTGTCCATCAACGGCGTGGAGTAACAATAAATAGCCTTCGGGATACCACTATATTAATATGACCTTTCAGTTAATAAACAAAGATATCCTCAACTGATATCTTAGGGAACTCACCAGCATAGCCCTACTGCAAATGAAGCAACTTGCAGTCAGGGCAGAAAGTTGCTCTCAAATGTAGGGCGCCCCATTGTCTGGCTTGAGTTGCAAAGTGTTGCGGACCACTTTATTCTCTTGGGAGAGCACTTCTTCACTCTGGAAGCTACATGATATACCTACATGATTCATGTATCCTCTGGGATCGTTACTTTTTCGACTCCTAAATGTAGCTAGAAACTTTTCCCATTTTTAGACCATCAGATACAAATAAAAATAATAATTTTGTAGTAATGAGATGTAACTAACTCAACCTCACTATAACCAAACGTTGGCTGCTTATGGACAAACAAGTGTTTAGCAAACATACGTTTTGAAATGCTGCATGTAATTAATTGAAAGACAAGAATGAAACGCGATATTTATTAAATGTTTTTAATATATTCTTTGAGTTTTCAATAATTTTTAAATACTTACAGAGATAATACGTGGTGGCCGATTTAAGAAAAGATCATCAAATTAAAATGTTTCAACAAAATGTAAATCTTTTATTAAATAATATAATAATAATTATTATTATTATTATTATTATTATTATTATTATATGCTTGGCAGCCATTTATGACCACGCTACACATTATCTTCCAGTCATATATCCTAGGTAGCTTAATTTGTGGCATTATTGGGATCAGTTTTTCGGTTGTGTGAGTTTAGAATGATGAGAGGGGTGCCTTCGCAGGACTAGAACCTGTAGCTTCCTCAGCACAGACGACGTCCGGCTGCCGCAAGCGTCTGCGCCATAAGGGCCGGCTTACATTATTATTATTATTATTATTATTATTATTATTGCTATTGTTATTGTACATTATAATGTTGCTTTCTCGTTCCACCTCTTAAAGCCAACCGGTTTCCGACGTAGAACCGTGGTTTTCCGTGTCCCTGTGCGCGCGTGTGCCCTGGTGCTTGTGCAGGCGTGGCGGTGTGGCGGTGTGCCGGTGCGCTGATCATCGCTTTCGCATGTGGCGCTGGCGGGCGCAACACGCGATCGATGACGACGCTCCAGTGACACGGCGGCGCGCCGCGCCGCGCCGCGCCACGCCGCGCATCCCGCAGCTGTGCACACAGCGCCGCCTCCTGGCTGCGGCCTTGGCAGGGGCGGCGGGGCCCCGCCAACGCGTCCGCGCTCCACACGCCTCCAAACGCCCCCAGACGAATCGAAAGGAATCTTGTCGGAAAACTTTCTTCTTTTAGAACAATGACTTAACAGGCGATCATCATCGCAACAAAAAGGGATGGCGAGTAATAAAGAATAATGATTAGACCTTGACTTAACAGGCGATCATCATCATACGTGAAAACAATAGTGTGTTGAGGTATCAGTTATTTATTGATTGATTATTTCGTGTTTCTGGGTGCGTCAGCTGCTATGGTCATTAGTTCCGTATGTGTTGTCCATGTTTTATTGTGGGAGGTGGGCGGTGTTCTTTCCCTCGCAAAATGGTGAGATCTGGTGCCGACCTACACGCCGACTTACGGGGTTTTTCCCAACCAGGTATATCTCACAGCGGATCTCTGCCCCTGCCGGGACTAACTCCATGTTCCCGACGTATGTGGTAGTGAAGTGAATGTGAGTGTAAGGGTGTGTAAGTAAGGAGTGAAGATAGGACAGGGAAGATGCAGGAAAAATCAGCGCGGTCCGTGGTCCGCTCGTTAGAGTACTGCTCCGGCATTCATTTGGTTTTGATTGAAGAAACAACGGAAAACTACCGTTCAGGTTCAGTCGACCGCTAGAATTCTCCTCCAGGCAGTGGCCGTATTCGACCTAGCTGTGTAGTGTCGCTAGTTAGCTATCTAGCTGCCGGTCTTCATGTAATTATTTAAGATGATGCAGTGAGTTTATGGGGTACTTTACTTGATCTAGAATATCATAATCACATCCATCCCATTGTACGATTTTATTTATTTGATTTATTTTCGTCAAAAAACAATAAAAACAGCATGTGATGTATGAGGAAGAGGAATAATTTGCGTACTTTTTTTAAGCTTGAGAACCGCACCGTATTTAGAACTCGCCACCCCTCGTAGAGCAGTTGCCATCGCGACTGATCCTGCCGTTTGAGTAGGCAAAATAAATATTTTTCATAATTACTCTGGAAGTTTGGTGGTCCCGAGAAAAGTCATGAAATTGCAAGAAATTATGCTGTACTGCTCATGTCTTCTCTTTGGACGTGATGGAGTTAGAACTTGGCACTCGGTGCATTACTAATTCTGTCATTCATATTCTCAACCAGACGACGGTCGTAGACTTATTTATACATCCTGCTCCATCGTCCGCGCGCTGGCGAATGTGAGGTGTGATTATGAAGAGAATTGTTCGATGATTTAACTTTGCAGTAACTTCATTTAAACATTTTGGCACTCTTAGAACAGAGAGTTGACATGAGTCTTTGTATTCAAGAGCTATTTGTGTGTCCAATGAATTCGATAATGATAACTGCAACTTTAATATTATGAATTTCTTTAATTATCACATTGATGTATTTCGAAGATTATATTAATCGCTGGTAGAAATAGCCCTACAATTTCACCTTTTTTCCTACATTTTCTTGATGTTTTGAAGATGTTATTTAAGAAGTATTTAACGTTTGCGCTCATTTATCATTGCAGCATAGTATCTATTTATAAAGTGTAAATAACATGAAATATAGATATTTTCAGGGAAGTAATGCAAGTCAGTAAATATGTGCGTCCGATGCACGTAGACAATCCGGTTTCCAGAGGCAAAGAGGTTACTTGTGAAGACTTGCAGGTCTAGTTGTTTCTTCGTTTGCCTCTAAAATGTGTGAACCTTTCGCAGGTCGTTCGCGTAATTAAACGTCGCGTAAGTCGGAATGTGAGCGTACTGGCCTAACCGGAGCTCTGGCTGCCGTCGTCGCGGCCCTGCATCTCTTGCTTGGCGGTGGCCCGGCGCGCCCGCGGCCTTCGTCGCCGTCGGCATTCAGATGCTAATTGCGCGTCGGCGGCGGCGGCGCTGGAGGCGGCGGCGGCAGGGCGGTCGGGCGGCCGGGGCCGGGGGCGGAGGCGGGAGCGGCGCTGTCGCGTCGCGCGTTGCGTCCGGTGCTAATTGGGTGCGGCCGGACTCCGCCCCCGCGACGGGGGATTTATCGCTTGCGGCCGCACCCGCACACGCACACGCTCCTACTCCCAATCCTGCTACCGCTCCCGCTCTCGCTCTCGCACTCCATTCTCCTCGCTCACAAGCTCTCCATTTCGCTCCCGTTCTCGCTTTCGCTCCCGTTCTTGTTCCCACTCACTCACCCGCACCAGAATTCCATCTCTTGCGATCACATGCTCTTGCTATCGCATTCGCTCCCGATCCCGCTCTCGCTCTCCATCCCCCTTTCTCAGACGCTCTTGCTATCACACTCGCTCCCGGCCCTTCTCGCGTCCGTTCCCTCATAGGGTCCCTACTCTCACGCGCCCCCATCTTTCTCCTACTCCCTTCTCCGTCTGATTCCCATTTGTCGTCAGATCAGTTTCTTCGTGAACTCAACAACCGTTCTCTGTTTCCTTTTTTCTCTCTCCCTAATTCGTACATTCCTCAATAACTCCCTACCCCTCGATCAGTCACTCTCTTTTATATCTATTCAGCTTTAATTCCCCTCTCTTCCTTCTCCGCTTTATGCTGTCGTACCTACTTACCTCACACCAGTGTATCTGGCCTTCCATTTGTCCATTCTTTATTTTATTTTATATTTATATTTCTCTAAGTTTTACTTTTAAAAATTCAATTCAAACATGTTCACCTTTTACAGTTTCTGCATAACTGCAACATAAACGGCCACCACACATCACTTTCCGTTTTTCTCCATATCGTTCTACCTATTACATACATTTTCTAGTTTCCCAATTTTGATGAAACAGTCACTCATCTCACCTCTTAATAATTTATTTTTGAATTAGTCTCATTCTATACGTAGCTTCCTATTTTCCGTATACTCATTCTTCTCCCACCGTTCTCAATACTTCCTCTTCCATTCCGCCTCTCACAGCCACTGCTTGCGGCTCCCACCTGCGGTCTCTGCCCCGCCCCGCCCCGCCCCGCTCCGGCGCGCCCCGCCCCGCCTCGCCCTGCCCCGCCCTGCCCCGCCGCCCCCGGCTCCTCGCAATCGCCACCTCCGCCGCCGCGCCGCCGAGGCTCCGAGGTCGACAACCGCGCGCCCCGCGGCGGCTAACCGCACCGCTCGCTTTGTCACCTCTGCTACGGTTGGCGGCGGACTTCTGTCTGAGCTGCCTTGTAGGATCCCGGCCTCAGAAACTGACCTTAACGTGGCTACAAAATGGTACACAATAAAAATGCAAAGCATAGTTTCGATTTTTCAGAACGAAATATATAATCTTACATTTTTGTGACAAATCAAGTGCTTTTTGTCTCTTGGTTGTTGTTGTTTGTGTTCCATTTCACACGCAATTGCATTAAATTTTAATTTACTTTCTTAAGACTTTATACACTAATTCCATTGAATGGTTGACACTATTTTCTACGGATGGAATAAGAAATGGTTGCCCCATTTCATAGGATTTTAAGATTTGTCATTCTAATTATATTATGAATCAAATTGAATAATCATAATTGGTGAAATATGCATCCAAATAATAAATGGGAAATATGATATATCTTGTTTCGAATTACATAAACTCTGTTTGCCAAGCTGATAATATTCAAGTGTTCCATTGTAGATGTTAAATTAAAAACAAGTTCAAATCTAACCCGTGTGCCACACTAAGAGCGAAAGGAAGAACTCCCTCCGTTTAGAGCCACCTACAGATTCGAGGTTTGCTGGTTGTCCACCTGTTCTGTTCCCCTCGATTCGGGATCTTCATCAAGAGCTCAGCGGCTGTGGACAAGATCACTCCCTGGAGATGCAACCGCGCGACGCAAACCTTGGAGGGGATCACCCCTCATCTCTCAGACATACGCCAGGGGACTGCTCAGGGCCGGCTTTCTCGTTCGCCCTCTCCTTGATCGCAGCCTCTCGACGTTATTCATTCCGACATTCACTTCTGTTTAGAACTCGTCTGTTCTGTCACTATCTGCATCTAATTAAAATTTTCGGTATAGTGTCTTGCTCATTGAAAATCCCAAGAATAAGTACTTCGGCTTATTTCTGTAGTAATATTTGTGCTGTAAGTGCCTCACACCTTTTATTGTCTTGCGGCCTAGTTTCCTGCCAATTCCGTTTAGTTGAGAAACATTTCACTCCCAAGTCACATTTGTTGATGTCTCATTTTCGTGAATAATCTATTTTGTCTACTAGCTTATGCTAGGCAAACCTTCATTTACTGCGAATGATCCTTACCTTCTCTGCAATATCACTCTCGCTGTCGTCACTGTCATCATTATACCAATCGTTCAGACCAACAATATTATTGGAGAGTGTGGAGTGGCGATGAACAAATCGAAGTTGATCCTGGCGTGATCAAACTAATCTACATTGACCTAGTATCTACTCACGATTCTCGTGGCTAGCCCCCCTTCCACCGCAATAGCCAGCAGCCCTTGGCTTCCACCCGCTCTGCAGCGGTTTCCCCGCTCCCCTCCCGCGTTCCCTTCCTCCCCTTCCGCCCGCCTGTCATGGCGGCGCCGCCGCCCACGCGCTTCATCGCTGCTGTCCACACGTCGCCGATACAGCGACGCTCTCGAATTAACGATGCCCCTCCCGCCCCTTCCGGCCGCCCTCCGCCGCTCCCGCGCTCCGCTCCGCTCCCTGCCACGCCGCCGGGCCGGCCGCCGCCACACATCATCGCGCTGAGTGCAGCGATACATCACGCGCGGCCGCCTCCGCCCGGGCGGCGCGGGGCGGGGCGCGGCGGGTAGGGGGCGGGGCCGGCCGGGTGGAGTTGGGGATAGGCACTGCGCGCGCTCGCGCGGCGCTCCCGATACTGTTTCCTCGAATAAATCTAACTTTGCGTTCTCGACAGTAATTAGGGCCCCTTCGGAGACGTCGCGTTGCCACCGCCGCCGCCGCCACCACCGCCACCGCCACCGCCAACGCCCCGCCGCCGGCGCGGACGAGTTAAATCAGTGCGAACGCTGCTTAAGTGGATTACCGCCCGGCCGGCGGGCCCCGCATCCCTTACGTTTTCGGCCGGGCTGAGCGCGCCTAGATCCGCGCGGAAACGCGAGCGGGAGCAGGGTCGCTGGTGGTGGTTGCGAATTTACGAGTGGCTGCGGGCTGGGTGGATTGGATGGTTGCAGGGTTGGCTTCTAAGTGTTGACGGAGAGGTGTGAAGGGTGGGATTGGTGGCGCTGCGTGCAGACGTCGGAGTGGATTGTCGGGGAAGAAGAATGTGGATTGGCGCACGGGGTGTGTCGCGTTTATCCGCTACGCACCGGTCGGTTTCCGGTTTCATCTAGACTAATCGTGCTCTGAAGCGTGTCTGGCGCAGGGTTGCTGGATGTGGTGGTGGTTGTTGCGATGTTAGATTGTGTTTTCGAGGTGGAGGTTGCGTTGTTGATGGTAGGGTAGCGGCAGCGCTCGTAATGGCGACGTTCGCTTCGGAAGTGTTGGAGATTTGTATTATTAGAATGAGGTAGGTCGGATTATACTTGCTCATGGATCTAGTGCAAGGATCTGTATTATGACATACGAAACACTTTAAATTCTTAGAAAATTTTAAGAAACTTTAATTCTTAAAATAAGAAATGTAAGAATTCGGTAAATATGCTGGTAGTGATTGTTTCCTTCGGTATTATTTACAGTGGTATTTCATTGCATTTAGCGTACACTTGCGACCCATCATCTTCCATGTGCCTTGCCAAGTACTTTGCAATCCATCAGAAACTTCTTTGCAGCTCCTTGTAGTTGCAGCTGAGTCAGTGTATTGACAAAGTTCGAAGAATCGTAAACTTTCACAAGGAAAGCCTCTTAAAAATTAGATGAAAAGCGGAAAGGGTGTTGGGTGCTTTTCTCATTTGGATGTAGTTCGTTTCCGATTTAAAACTTGTATCAATAGACTTAATATTACCAAGCTGTAGATATCTTCATTGCTGTCAATGTAGAAGATTTTAGGGGGGAGAATGACGGTACCACACCTACGCGAGATACGAATCTTTCTAGAATATAATTTCTTGAGACATTTAGTTGAAGATGACTTCTAATTTGGTGATAAAATAAGCGACATAAAATTCAGCTATTAAATCTTATCATGATAACTGTTGTTTGCTCATCTCATTTGATGAAAAATCTGTTTCTGAGTTAATCAAATTGTTTTTTTCCTTATGTAGTATTAACCTTATGTAGTAAGTACTTTGAATAATAAAGACTAAATCTGTTCGTTCATTTTGTAAAATATTTTTCCATTTGTCATCTTCCGAAAAAGATATAAATGACATTAAGCTTTTTTATTCCTATCTTTTAATTTACAATTGTCATAAATATTACATCTGACTAGGCAATGCGTTCGTTTTCAAAATCATGATACCGATATATTGATTTCATTTGCAATATTAGCAGTAATTTTCAAATTTAATGATAGCCAGAGGATTTTCCTCAATTCTCTCAAGATTTCCTCGATCGACGGGCGCGAACAGCGGCGGAATCCGGGCCAGTGTCGGCCGTTGCGGGCCCGCCTAAAAATACACTCGAACGGGCTGCCTGACATTGTGATCCCTAAGCGTATTTCCGAAATTAGCATCGCGCTGCACTGAGGGCGGCGGTTATTTCAACTTTCCTTCTGCATCGCAGGGGAAGGGAAAGTAACCCTTCATACGAGAAGTGAGACCCTCATTACCCTCCAGAAACATTTCATATCAGTCTGACTCTTTCCATGAACTCGCAAAACAGGCGACTTAACAGTCAAATTTTTCTTTCTAAAATGCTTAATAGACTAATCATTTTATGATCGCAATAAATATTTAAAAAGAGCATTACAATTGCTGCAGATGAAGACAGTATTTGTTATTTAATATCTCTATTATTTGTTCTCTGGGAGAAAAATTAAATCTATTCCAAACAGAAATATTAAGAGAGTTATCATTTGTTTAGAACTATTATTTATTTGTGTTACAAGATGAAAGAAGTAGCGTTACAAGTGACATTAAACAATAAATTACTTGTGTAATGTCATATACTTTTAGAAATGTGAAAATACCTTTTCTTGTATGCAAATAATAATTAATAATAAAATAAAATGTTAAAATAAGTTGGGTAATAAATTGTATCGAGCACCACTTTACGAAACCACCTTCATATCGTTTTAAAACCATTAAATTACATTGAGGCATTTAAAATATGAAAGTGATAACGTTTGTGACATGAAACTAAACGCTACGTTTTTGTCGGGTGTGATTTGATTGAAGTTCTTTGAAGAAGTAGATTGAGCAGACACTGTTGATTTCTTCTTTGATCGTTTCCGTACTTTCGACCCACAGCGAGCTCAAACTATCAAGCTAATGCAACGTAGCAAGGCGATTGCCCGAAAACTTTCCGATCTCGCCCGATTACCTCTTCGTTCTTTCCTCTGACTGTTGGCCAAATAATGATTGGACTCTATGTGAACCTATCTACAGAGATGAATTCAGTCGCAACGTCTTCTCCTTGACGCCTTACTATTTCCTCCAACGTTAAGGAATTTTGAAAATATTAAACAAAAGCATTCGAAGGAGAGTTTGGTCATGTATATGTGGTATAAACCACCTGTTACCTCCTCTTGATTAAGCTTGATTGACAAATTCTGGTTGGGACATTCACAAAATAGGTTATGATATAATTTTCCTAGTGCTACAGCTTTATTGCGCCGTATGCGAGCATCACCATGTGGCACATGTGTTAGTGCATGTGAGCCTAAATTAGCTGTGTTTCTGTGTAAGGGAAACCAGAACATACATTTTTTATTAATTTCACATGCTTGTCATTTTAAGGAATCATTTCTTTCCCCGGTGTATTAATGCGGATTTTAGCATTGATAACAAGTGAATGAACCTAAGACAAACGTTCTACTTTTAGTATTTCACAAAAATGCCCAAATTTCCAGCATTATAATTATAACCGTCGATATGAAAACTCAAGTATTTATCTTTATTTTGATATTCATCATAAATTATGAAATAGAGGTAGGGCAGAAAAAGACAAAATGAAACTGAGATATGGAAACACGCTTGTGTGTGTAAGTAAACAAACCCAGCAAGCATCTCCTACTTAAATGTGTTTTTTTTTTATTCCATCGAATGTAACTAAGACTTTTGACTCTCAAGTTCAAGTTACGAATTTCGCTTCTGTCGGTATAAAAATGATAAGAAGCGTGAGCTAATCCCAAGTTAAGAGAAGGCGCGTGCGTCCGGCGCCAGGGGGCGGGGCGAGCGGAGCGCCGCCGGGCGTCGCGCGAACGGATCTCAGACGCCTCCGCCCCGCCCCCACCCTCGCCCCGCGCCCGCGCGTCGCCCACCGCGGGAGGCGCTAGCGGCCGGCGGGCGGGCGCCTACCCGCCCTGGCGACGACGTTAAATCTTTCAAAAAACTTTCACATTGATTGGATTGGAGCCCTCCGAGAAGTAGTTAACGAACTTTTTCGTCGGCGGCCGCCGTTTCGCCGGCGACGCCGCCGCCGCTGCCAGCCGTGTTACGGCACCGGGCCCCGCCCCCGCCCCAGCCCGCCGCGCCGCCCCGAGTCGCCCCGCGCAGCGCGCTATCTCGTTTATTGTGCAGAGTCTGCATAGATAGCGGCCCCCGCGTCGACGGGTTCCTCGCCGGCGTCCACCCCGACGCGCTAGACGCCCCCGCTCGCCCCTCTCCCGTTCACTGGTGGCTGCTGCCCTCTCCGCTTCGTCGCCAGCGGTCCGGAGTTTGGTCCCTTGCTCTGGAATTGCCGTCAGTGTCTTGCGACCTCTGCTCGTCATTGTGTTCCGTCTTCCCCGTACTATCATCGTTACAGTGTGTTCAACTCACCATCACCTCTTCGAACATCACCATTACTCACCAAGGTCCTTTCGGTTCACTTGACCATTGTCCATGTGCCATCTCAGTGTGCACCTTCACGGTGGTTGGTTGAATCCATCTTCCAAACCCAGCTGTTCCCAATATCTAGGGTTAGCATTGCCACTCAGTTGGCCTAGCTCTTCAGTATATTCAGAATGCATTTATGAACTTGCCACTCAATCTCAGGCATGTTGATGCCAACTGCGCCATCGCAATTGTCATGAATGTTGCTTCCATTAGTCCGGTGCCAGTGTAATCATTTGAATAATTGCTTTACTTCGTCGCTGCTTCAACCTGCTGCTTGGCCGGCCAGGTTCACCAGCGTAGGACGTCAATGCGTCTCCCATGCCTCCTTCCCTGTTACTTTCATGAATGTGGCCATCACCCGTGCCTAGTACCTTTCCGAATCCCGCCGCAGCCCAATCATGCCACATGTCGCACAATACCACATGTGGGTCCGCCCCACCCATTCTGGTTCCTCACCCAGCTTCCTGCGCCACAACCCCCACCTTACCATCGCCAACATAGCCGAAAATAGCCCCCACCATCTACCCCGCTTGCAGCCACCGCTTCGGCGTCTATTGCCGTTGCCGCGTCACCCGCACCTCCCATCGCCGCATCGCCCTCCCGCCATCTCCAACGCCACCATCGCCTCCGCCCCTCGCGCGACCGTTTGTCTCACGGACGGCGGCGTGGCCGGGCTCCCCTTCCATCAAGCGAGATAATCTCGCCCTTCGTTTCCTCCTTTATTGTGTATTTCGCGTGCCCTTTGTTCTTTTAATTCCTTCCCCGAGTCTATTTCTTGAGAAGTCTTCTTTTCCTATTCCGTTTCATGCCGCCCGCCCCCTCTGACTGCGCGTAATCGTCCGAGCAGGCGGAGCGGGGCGGGTCAGGGCGGAGGGGGCGGGGTTGATCGGGTCGTGGCCGTTGGTTTATGCAACGCGACGCCCCCGCCCTCTACCTCGCGGCCGACGCCGCGCCGGGGCGCAGTGGGCCGAAATGGCGCCTTAGGAATGAATACGCTTGCCTGCAAACACCGCAATTCGAACGAGATATCATTTGCTTAAATTTGTTTGACGTAAACAAACAGCGTGAAATAAATTGTCTGTTCAACAGCATTGAGGTCGCTTGGAACGTTTATTTTCAAAGTGAGTTTTCCTTGACAATAGCACAAATGTAGCTCTTTTAAAAACTTTTCATTCAAAATGTTACGTTCGTTTTTTTTGTAGAGTATTGAAGAAAAAAATGCATTTTCTTTTATTTATATCTTGTTAATGTTACATAATTTAAGTAGCTAAAAAATACGTTTTAAATTTTCACTACTTTATCACTCACTATTGACAACACTATATCGCGAATATTCACAACTTCATTGTATATCTCCTGTATTGTTAGGAAATGGTTTTAAGTACTATTTGATTTTGTTGCTGTGTCTTTTCGCTGGGATAATGCATTGTCATCCGCTCTCCTGTTGACCTCTTGTGGCCCCCGCCCCGCGAAGGCCCAACGCAACGGTTTCTCGCACACGCAACCGCGACCCACGAGCGGGATTCTGGGTTGCCGACATTACGCCGCCAAAGAGCGCGGCGCATTGAATCACCGCTCCTCGTCGACGGAAATAGGCGGGACGGAGCCCTAAGGATTGCTAAGATTCATGGTATGAAAACGTTATGTGGAAGATAGAACTCAGAGCAATGTCAATTTTCCATTCGTTCCAGTCTGTATATACATTTAGCCGTAGGACCCCATAGGAAGTTAGAGTGAACCTCATCCGAAGGCAACCAGTTCCAACCTACTCTTGAGAACCCACTCAATGATATCACATCATCACGTTACATTTTCCTGTGGTCAGCGGTAAAGGGTTGAAAGCAAACGGGATATATGTACGTCCAATTTATAGAAGAATATTCTCGATCTGATACATTTTATTGAATGAAAGGAGAAATCATTTGAACGTTATAAATTTATTTGAAAATATACTTACTAAAAAAAGGAAACTGGAATGTACCTACACTTTCAGTAATACAGTCTAAATGTTATTTTAAGAGATCACTCTGTCTGACTTCTCCACACAATTCCTCAGAAGTCGTGATAAGAATTTTGAAGATTTCGTAATCGAAGCAATAAATGAAATCATCTCAAAAAAATTTTTAAGAGGAAGACAACCTCCTCTCCCCAGCGTTTGGCGTGTGGCTAAGTCAGAAAAAAAGAGCGGTTTTCGCGCGGAGCAGGAGGCGGCTGCCACCGGCCGAAAGAGACTTGAACGGCGGCGGCGGCGACGTCCAACAAGTGACGTGAAACCTAATCCGGCGCGCGAGTCAGCTGTCTGCGGGCGACGCCACTTTATTCCGCCCCCGTGTCCGCCCACTACGCCCAGCCTCCGCCACCGCCACCGCCACCGCCACCGCCACCGCCACCGCCACCGCCATCGCCACCGCCTCGCCGGCCGGAGGATCAAGATAGCCCGCAAGACGTCTCGCTCTCCGTGTAGCGTGCCTCGCGCTCCTTCTCTTCCCGCCAACTTGCTGTCTTATTAAACGTTTTTCTTTCTGCCTCTCAAATATTTTTTTGCTAAAAATATCACTATCTATTTTACGAAAGTATAAAAATGAGGTACGGTCTTCATAGTAGATTATTCAGAATCAAATGAAACAGTGAAGATAGGCAGGAGAAAAAGTTTTTTTAAAATGCTTTTGTTAATTTTTAGTATATTTTCACCAAATATTTATATTATGGTAAACTCTTACATCACAATGCTCGTTTAAAATACTATTTAAAATCAAAGCAACTGTAATTTCCTTTCGCAACCGGGCTGTAAACATTTTATGTGTACACATACATTAATTTACGGTTCTGTGAAGTTTTTGTGATTTAAATACCGTTAAAACTTAATTACGTTAATGTTTTCTGGATCTCCCTCATGGGGAGGTTCACTCCCTTTGTACGTCGTTAGCCACCAGCGTTCAACTTCCGCTCTCCTCGATCATCTTGGACCCACCTATCGTTCACAACTGCCTCTCACTCGCATTACGTATTGCGCGTGGCGCCCGTCCGTTTTTTTCGAATCGCACGCCGCTCTCAGTTGCGTAAATCCGTATTTACGTTCGCAGTTACGCAGATGGAAATTATTTTAAAACGTTTGGAAATCGCAGCTGCCATCGCTCCATCGGCAGGGGCGACGACCCAGCAGTAAAAAAAGGCAGCAACAGCGAAGCAGCAGCAGCAGCGGCGGCGGCGGTGGCAGCTCCTGTTCATTCAATTACCGCCCCTCGACGCGGCGCCGTCACGGCCGCGTGAAATACGATGCCACGCGGCCGCTGCGCCGCGCCGCGCCGCGCCGCGCCGCGCCGCGCCGCGCGCGCCACCGCTTCCTACAGAGAAGGTCGCACTACGGGGGCGTCGCGCCGTTCATAAGCGCCCACTCGTACGTGCGATTCAGTTTTACTTTCTTTCGTAAAACTCTCCAAGTATTGAGGGAGTATTGTAATGCTGCAGAGAAAAATGTCACTGGTTTTAAACGGTTTTTTATCAAAATAAAAATAATCTAGCCGGCCTGGATTGTCGAGATTGCTAAGGCTAAAAAACTGTGGCTAACTCCAACTCGAAGGGTCGCGTGTTCGAATCACGCACCGGGCATGGATGTTTCTTTGTGTTCTTGTTGTCCTGATGTCCCCTTACCGTTAACTGTGAGAAAAATCACAGTGGCACTAAATGGCCAAGCAATTAAAAAGCGGTCTTGAATACATTAAAATAACTGGACTATTCGGAATGATTGAGTAATTATCATTGATTAAGTAAATCGATGTATTAAAAATTATTACAGAAAAATTATTACACAGCAATTTATACACAGAAATTTTAAATTAATTTACTCTGTACATAATAATCCATTATTACTGCTTGTTGAAATGTTAATCTTTTTTGAAAGTATAGTTAAGTATGTAAAAATTAAGCCATACAATTTTTAGGAAACAATTAAATCGATTATTTGGGAAAAACTGAAATAAGAGTCAACAAAACACGTGAAACATTTTTATCTGTTAAATATATAAAATATAATCTACATTTTTAATAATATACATTAAATCTACATAATCTATATTTAAAAAAGCATTCGAGCACTTGGGATCGATTCTTTCGCTTACTGGGATTTTTTATTTGTTAATTCATCGAAAAACTTAATTTCATTGTACTTCTTTAGTTCTTTTAACGGAATAATTAATGGTTAAATTTTTTGCATCTTGGCTGTGATATAATATTTTAGTGTATCTTATTTATAGTCAAAAATCGCTCTGTTTCATGTAAGAACATTTTCACTCCTCGGAAATGTTACCCCTGATACATCGCTCTCAACTGCCAAAGAATCATAAAAATTGGTAACAACTATTTATTTGGAACATTAAAATTGACGTAATATTTCCTGGCCTAAAAGAAATACTGCTCGGTCAAATTCAATGGTCTTGGTTTTTTCGTTGTTGTTGTTGTTTTTGTTTTGTTTTGTTGAGTAAAACTAATACCTACATTTTGTTCAATTGGACCACAAGTCGTGAATTCCTTCTTGAGTTTGGGGCTGGGGAATTTCAAAGAGTGGCAGCCGGGTTCAAGGGCCTGTGTGTCACTTATCATATCTCTCTTCTCGCCGGAGACCTCTAGGGATCGCGTAAGACACAAAAGATACTCGTCTGCTCTTCGCCATTGAAGTCTGATAAGCGAGCAAGAATGCTGCTGTCTCTTTTCCCGTTGGTGGAACATGGTATTCTCTTTCTCGCATGATGTTCAAGGCAGTTCGAAGTCTAAGGAAAGTCGAAGAAATTTGAATATTTGATTTATTAATAGTCCTTCATTATCAAGGATGGAGATGATCAGGAAGTAATATAATATGAAATGAATCCGACGTACTATTCAATTATAATATGTGTCGTTCTATTCGTTATTCTTGATTGTATCTATCGACATTCAAGCCAGAAATACTCGGCAGAAATGCGGACGTTAATTAGCCCTAATGCCAGAAATGGCAAGTGAGAAATTATCTGCATAATGATTACGAATTCACAAAGAATCTAAAGAATTAAATCAATTAAACAACGTTAATTTTTCTGGTATTATTTCTCCACGTTTCTGCGCAGGCAATAAATATTGCAAACACCTCAAGCCTTCATTTAAATTGAAATTACTGAAGAATTCTTGTATTTGTTCTTTCTGTGACTACGAACATAAGATGCAATTTACGTTTGAGGTAGGGGTAAACAAAATTATTGAATTGCAATCAATATAAGAAATATTCCGACTTTTTTATTAGCTTTAGGTGATTTTGTTGGGACTTAAATTACAAAATCCAGCCGAAACTCCAAACATTTTATAGGCGTATTTTGTTGGTTTTGCTTTTTATTTTCAATAGAGCTTGTACCGTTACTTCCATAGAACCACTTACAAACATCACAAGTACACCAAGATCCTGGAGTAAAACATGTTTCTTTTGGTCACTATTTGCCGAATTTACTACAGAAGTGGTTGGGTCAGCCTCTCTGCACCGTCAAAAGCTTCTCTTCGAATATATGTGAATCAAATTAATTTTATTTCAACCGAACTAAGATATCTTCTTAGAGTTTTTGCTTAGTGAATATCAATTAAGAGAAGCCTGGTAACACTGTTAAAACTCAGTAAAAGCGCATTTAAAATATCTCACCGTTTCACTCACAAGTTCAGAGTGAGAGTTCAAATGGCGCGTTTTGCCAGCCAGGGTTGAATCAGTCGAGTTTCTCAGAATGCAGAGATGTAGAGGAGCGCATATCGCCGTGCAAAAGGATACGGATCGCTGCAACCGGTTGAGTTCCGCAGAGCGGGCGGTGAGCTCACAATTTGTGGTGCTAATATTAACTTTTCCTTTGCAATCTTCTCGTTGTTTTATGACTATTTCTCGACTGTTTTGTAACTAACATGTTTAAATATGCTTGTATATTGATTAGTGATCCAATTTTGTCTACAATATTTAAAACGAAATATGTTTATTTTGTTTGGTCATCGCCTCATCTAGCGACGACCGCACGCGTCATCACTGTTCGTAGCTATTGTATGTGTTACGTGCAGAAAGAATTGTATTTCTTAGAAAATGCTCCGATTGACCGTAGTGTTTCCCGTGGTGTTTCAGAACTCGATCCGACATAACCTGTCGCTGCACAACCGCTTCATGCGCGTGCAGAACGAGGGCACGGGCAAGTCGTCATGGTGGATGATCAACCCGGACGCGAAGCCCGGCAAGAGTGCGCGGCGCCGCGCCACCTCCATGGAGACGTCCAAGTTCGAGAAGCGGCGCGGCCGCGTCAAGAAGAAGGTGGAGGCCCTGCGCAACGGCATGACGGCGGCCGACGCCACCCCCAGCCCGTCCTCGTCCGTGTCCGAGAGCCTCGACCTCTTCCCCGACTCGCCGCTGCCCCCGGGCGGCGGCTTCCAGCTCAGCCCCGACTTCCGGCCGCGCGCCTCCTCCAACGCGTCGTCCGCCGGCCGCCTCTCGCCCATCCCGGCCGTGCTGGGCGTGGAGCCCGACTGGGGCGCGCCCGCCGGCCACGCCCCGCCCGCGCCCGCCTACGCGCAGGGCCCGCCCGGCGGCTACGGCCCCGAGCAGCTGGCCGGCTCGCTCGCCGAGAGCATGAAGCTGCAGCACGGTGACGCCTTCATGCCAGGGCTACGGCGGCGGGGGCGGCGGCGGCGGCGGAGGCGGGCCCGGCGGCCAGGGCCCGCCCACGCCCCAGCAGCCCCCGCCACCCTACCAGCCGCCGCCCTTCGAGACGCAGTTCGGGTCGCGCCACCCCGCGCTGCACGCCGCCGCCTCGCCCTACGGCCTCTCGCAGTGCCCCGTGCACCGCATGCAGCCCTGCTCGTGCCACCTGCAGCCGCAGCAGCAGCAGCACTCGCCCGGCGCGCGGCGTGTCGCCCAGCTACCCGCAGCCCGAGCCGTCGCCCGACCCGCTGGGCGGGCAGGGCGGCGGGCCGGCGCCGCCGCGCGCGCAGCCGCCCCCGGCACCCGCGCCGCCCCCGGGCTACGGCCCCCGCGGGGACTCGCCCCCGGCCACCATCATGGGCCAGCTCATGGGCGCGCTCAACAACAGCACGCTGCTCGACGACCTCAACCTCAACATCGAGACGCTGCACGGCGGCTTCGACTGCAACGTGGACGAGGTGATCAAGCACGAGCTCAGCATGGAAGGGAGCCTGGATTTCAACTTCCACCAACACCACCACCACCATCACCACCATCACCACCACCCGCAGGGCGCGCCCGGCGCGCCGCCCGAGCACCAGCAGCAGCTGGCGCAGCAGGGCGGCGCGCCCTACGCCTCCGTGGCCACCGGGCCCTCGTGGGTGCACTAGCGCCGCGCCCCAGCGGCGGCCGCGCGGTGAGTCACATTCCTGCCTTCTTTCTCTCCTTCGACATGCAAAAATGTTTCAAAACGAACAATGCGGAGTAAATAGCACTCCACATATTATGAGCTGTAGGGGGTCAGGATCCGGTTATCTACTCAACAGAGCAGCGAGTACGATGCATCAGATAGATAATGTGCCGTTAGACTGTAGGTCGTTATCCTATCATTACGCTATCGCGAATTAATGTGGATTGATTGGAGGGCAATTAACATTCAGAGAAAGCTAAAAGAATTATTTTATTGCAAGTTAACGAATACATTAATTTTTACACCGTTTCTGTAGTAATAATAACTACTTCCATCAAATTCTAGTCATTTAAAGCCTTTGTTGATAATTTATCTAATCGGCTGACACGCTACTATCATTAATGCCGGTATTTAATATATGTAGCCTACATTTAGAATTATACTGATTCTATTGCTCTGCGTATTTTCAAACCTTCATTAAAGAAAACTCGTATACTTTTCGACAATTTTATAACATATTTCATATTAATAATTTGTTTATGACCATCGGCTCTCTTACGCCTTTTCGTATTTTCTTTAAAAAAATCAAGTCATAACATGCATTTGAGATATCTTGACTTTAAGCTTTGCGATTTGTCAGTTCATTCACGTATTCGTGGAAATAGAAGTGGTATTGCCTTGACACGAGATTTTCGTGTTCTACAGCACTCGCGGAAAGAGTCGGGTGGTAAGTCTGGAAGTCTTCGCTCTGCTTGGGGAGCCCTGGGGGAGAGCAAGTATCGTTGTCACTGATGCGGGCTTAGCCGCAACCCTTTTCACTCCATGTCGGAGGGTGAGTGGGGTTGTACGAATTAGCGAAATATGAGCCCATCGCCCTCTCTCTACCCGTTGCTCTTCGCCCCATTCCAGCACTCTCCCCTTCGCTTTGTTGTCCTCCGATATAACTCCCAACCACACTCTGCGTAAAGCCCCTCCACCTCCAGACGTCTACGACCCTCCATGATTTCATTGTTCTCCACTCTCTCCACATCAGTTTCCTAAGTCTAGCCCTTCCAAATTCTATCTGCCTCTGCTTTCTTCGTCAAATGCTTGGTTTCTGTCTTCTTCATCCAACGCTACCTCTTGAATATCACTTTGCTCTGAGATTTCACAGACTATTAATAGTAACATTAACTTCTGGCGTGATTTGCTAATCTTCATGGTGCAACATGGTGATTCTCCCCTT
Source organism: Acheta domesticus (assembly GCA_031308135.1). Classification (NCBI taxonomy): domain Eukaryota; kingdom Metazoa; phylum Arthropoda; class Insecta; order Orthoptera; family Gryllidae; genus Acheta; species Acheta domesticus. Next base: position 144,682,837 of record JAHLJT010009436.1, read on the forward strand.
TACGTGTTTCCTTCACTTCTGAAATCTATATTCTCAGCCGTATTTACCATGGCGTTTCTGATATGTCATTGCAATACCAAAATTTTATCGGCAGATATTGATCTGAGCAAAATAGAAACATTAACTGCTGGCCTGTTGCTCTCTGATAGTAAATTATTCTGATTGGATTATGTAAAAAATATTAACGAGAATTTTTTTCTGAATCTGGACGTACGATTGTCCTTTTCTCTGCTCTGGTGTACAATCAATGGTTTCAGGGCCTTTGTGAGGAGCGGTTTGTGTGGGCGGATTTCGAGCAGAGAGAGCCGGGATTCTTCTGTGTTAATGGACGAATTAGACAAATATTCCTTACGATTTTCTGTTTTAATCACTTGTAAAGAAAGAAAAAAGAAATTCAGTAAAAATATTGAGACTATCTAATCTGAGACTACAAGATTGAGAGATGAGAAGTTTTGTATCAGAACTTGCTAATAAATGTACTAAGAAATTGACCAGCATTATTTTAAAAAGTTAAGATTGTGATATTATTAAATTGACTACGCAGTTGCAGAAGTCATATGATTAATAAAAAAACTGATAAGAAGTGCAAGTAATTACTTTCTGTGAATGAAATTAATGTACGTGCATTGTTGAAATGAAACAATTGCAAGTGAGTGTTCCCATCAAATTAAGAGATTGTTGGAAGGAAAGTAGGACATGCAACGTCTACTAATCATACGGTTCCTCGTGTGTGAAAACTACGTTTTGTCAAAGTTTCTATAGTTCATCCATCCCTATTTTTTCATACTTCTTTTACAATTGATAATGAATGTATTGTTATTATCCTTTGCTTTTAATTCCATTAGTCCTCTAAATAACGCGTTTTTTTATTTTTCTGCTAGTCATTATCTGTTTTCTTAAGTCTCCTTCCACATCTCTCCGCCCTTTTCCTGACGATTCTCCTGACTCTCCAAACTTCGCAGTTTCCTCCAATATTAGCTATCTTCTCACATCTCTTCAAGCTGTCTAACATTTCTAGGTGAGTAAAGTACGCAGACCTCCTCAAGTTCTGTAGCTGTTTCCCAAGTCTGTTTGGGCTCCTCTTCAGTCTTATTTCGCCAATTTTGTCACTACCATTCAGCATTCCTAACCCGCTTCTCAAGTCCACGTTTCTCCTCTACCAGTCTGGTTCCCCTGCACTAATTCTCTAGTTCTCCCATTCCTCTTTCTCTCCCTTACCACCTCTCTGCCAGTTCTTATCCATCTTTCCTCCAGTCCTCAACCCTCCTCACTGATCTAACCACAGATCCCTCCTTCCAACCCTCCAGCTCCCTGCCGCTACCCCTCCAGCACCTTCCCCCACCCGCTTCCCAACGCGGACTTCCGGGCCCATCCATCGGCCCCGCGCCACATCGGTGACGATGGTGTCTCCTGCCAGGGGTGCGCAGCCGGTCGGCTCCTCTTCAGTCTTATTTCGCCTATTTTTTTTACTACCTTTCGGCATTCCTAAACCGCTTCTCAAGTCCACGGTTCCTTTATACTAGTTGCCTATTCCCATATACTAGTTACCTTACTAGTTCCCCTTAACTAGTTATTTCCCAGCCGTCTTTCTCTCATCTACCACCTCTCCGCCAGTTCTTACCCATATTTCCTCCAGTCCCCGACTCTCTTCACCGATCTAACCAGACACCGATCTCTCCTTCCAACCCTCCAGCTCCGTGCCGCTATCCAGCACCTTCCCCCACCCGGACGCGGACTTCCGGGCCTATCCATTGGCCACGCGCCGCATCGCGGACGGTGGCGCCCCCTGCCGGCGGTACGAGGCCCGGCGGCGGTGGCGGATTGTCAAATTCATTTAATTCGAACGCCTGCCTGCCTGCCCGCCCGCCCGCCGGAGAAAGGCGGCCGGCTAATGGGCTGTCGACAGCTGATGGGCCGTAACTCGCGGAGGGCGCGAGCGCAGGTAGCGGCGCCGAGCCGCTTTACGAGCTGTTTTATCGACCCCGCGCCCCCCGCGCGGCGGAAGCCCCCTCGATCGGCGGCGACGCGTGCCACTGCCTGCCCGCCACGCGGTTCAGCTCTCCTGGATGCGCTGCAGTCTTAACACAGGGATAATTAAAAGGTTAAGAATTATGGGTCGAGAAATGAGCGGGAGGTCGTAAACTTGAGGTAATAGAAAGGGAATAGGATGTATATTAAGTTTCGCACAAATCCGGATGTTAATTGCTAATCAACTATGTCGAAGGAATGTCTTTGAAGAAAACAACAGGGAAGGCTTAACACGTTTCTTTACAGCTTTCCCGCAAGTTAACATGGAATGTTGTAGATAACGTGATTGGTGACATTTCTCAGAAATAACTCACACAAAAACCAGAAATTAAACCTTGAATAGAAAGTGTGATTTTTTTAAATGTTTCACCTCGTACCTTTTTCCATTTTTTCGTGTCTTTGGTTACTTTCTGTACGTCCTCAGCGTATAGAATTCCTTTTTTGATAAATATTGAAAACACTTTGAATTTTCCGTAGTGTGTGTGTGGGTTTTGTCTGCCTCACCCCATATTTCCCAGAAAAAAAGTATCTCTCTTATTTTCAAATAAGATTAAACCATATACGCCAAAATCCATTTGTATTTCTTTTTTATCAATTAGAATTTCGTCAGTCTGCCAATAATGCACTTAATACCCATATGCGTGAGTGTATGAGCGCAAAGACTACACAGCCTCCCGAGTGTTCATCGAAAAAGCGCTGTCCGTCGCGAGGCCCATTAAGTGTCCTCGTGGGCCTTCACACGCGACGAAGCTCCTGCGGCGGCGATCGCGCGTCTAAGCGGCGGCGTCGCGACGCCCTCCGCCATAAGGCGCCGGGCGCGCCGCCCGCGTCGCCCCCGCCGCCGCCCGTCCACAATTAAGGACGTTGTTAAAACTGATTTTCCGGCCGGCTGCGCCGCGCACTTGTTTTAAATCGCGCCGACAGGGGGCGCTTAATGAGGCGTGCGCCGCAGGCGGGGTGGCCCCGGGGTGTGCGACGCCCCGCGCCCCGCCCCCACCGCGCCGCCGAAGGCGTCTTGTTTTCTGCGCGCCACCGCCGCCGTCGCCTCCCCGCTCCTGCTGCCTCTCTCGCGCCGTGGCGTCGATGCCGATACGACCCGCCCCGCCTGCGCTGTTACTTCCTCTGCCGCCCACAACATCGTTCCCTGCCCCGCTTCCGACTCTGCCCCTGCTCCCGCTTAAGACCTCACTCCCTCCCGCTTATCCACCTCCGTTCCCGACCCCGACAACCGCGACAACCTCCGACCTGCATTCGCCTCTCCTAGTGATCCTCTAGAATACAACCTTTGTTTAAATGCCGCTTTCCGCATTGTTGTCGGCCCGCTGCCTCACGTCACCCGACCTTGCGCTGTCCCCGATCTCCTTCCGGCTGTCTCTCCCTATCAGTATATTGATCACCACTTTCTGCTTCGTCATCACCCCCTTCTTTGGCCTAGACAGCGTTTGAACTCGTCGATCTTTTCCGATCTCGTCCCTTCCACCGTCACCGTCCTGCTCCCTGCAATGTGTCTGTCTATCTCTTCTTCGTCATCTGCTTCCCCTTCCCCGCGGTCATCACAGGTTGTACCCATTTCAGCTCAGTTTGTTGAACACTGATGTTTGCTGTAGGACACATGCTCCATCCACAACGTCAATGTGGTGAACATTTAGGGTAGGAATATGTCCTAGTGGCGACCTGTGTTCCTATCACAAGCGGAGCGATGAAACAATATTACCGTTTGTGATGACGATCAGTCTTTCGACTGACCGACCACAGACCAGGCGATAAACTTCAAAAGTGAATAAGAGAGTTACATTAACGTGTACATTTCGCTTGACTTGGTCATTTGTCGGTAGTATCTTTTTTGAGAGCACAAGCACACAACCTTCAAAATGCTTATCTTACATTCTTCAGTTTTACTTGCCTTATTGGCTGGAATCACTATCACGAGGAATGGTAATTATGGGTAAAGAAATTACAGGAATGATTCGGCACAAAACTAGGATTCCTCCATCCGTTCACGGCGCGGCAAGAAATCTGACGCTAAAAATCTTTTATGGCGTGATGTGTCAGCAGAAACGGAAATTAAGTATAGAGTTATAATCGCTCCTACAAAGAATATAGATGATATTGTTGTCGTTCGCTATGTATTTTAATCCCCGACACAATTTTGTAATAAATAGAAATTTATTCTTATAGAGGTACCGTTTGATGACATCTATGAAAAAAGTTGCTGGCAGAGGCAAGCTTATTACTTTCAGTTGTGTCAGTTGGATTAATAGAACTGAGAATTATTTAACGAAGTTGGAACATTTTTCTGTATTTGGTCACTTATACAAATGTGAATTTACCGAATAATACTTGAAAATAACAATGTAAAATGTGTTGTGTGGAGGGATCAAGTCCTCCCACTCTTAACTGGGCCATTGAATTTTGAAAAAAACTCTTTCTATTCTCTGAAATATATTTAACGTATATAAACTGCTTGGACATTTTATTTGTTTAGCCTACAAAGATCCACTAGTTGGGCAAAGGCCGCCTGCCTGAGTAGGGGTGATAAAGCCACACGGGTGATAAAGTCTTCGGACGCGCAGCTAGGCTGGTGGCGCCGTCTATCTTCCGTTGGTCCGTTGTCTTCTCCATGTCGTCCTATCTTTTGCCGTTCTGGTCCAGGTCCCACCGACGGCTACATGGAAGACGTCCGTCGATCTCTTCTTCTGTCGTCCTGAGAGTCTCCAGCCTTGACTCGGGATTGGACATTAAAGGCGGACAATTAATCCATTATAAAAAAAATCTGAAATTTTAATCAATTCAGAAATTGGCTGGAGTTTTTTTTTCTGTTTCTCTTCATCTGCGGAAAATACCATTGAATGTAAGACATAAATATATGACACAAATGTACCTTTACTCTGCGAATGTTTTGTTAAGCTCTCCTTTTGCTAATTGTGGTAAGTGTAGTGCCGGTGTAGTTTGTTATTTTGTTAGCAATACTGTAATATAAAATCTGAGTCTCGTTTAAAGACGCAAATACATTTTGTATAACTCGGGAGCGAAATGCTGCTAACTTAGCTATCTTTATTTAATTTTTATTTAAGGTCCCTTTTCAATATCTTGGTCATATAGCGACCCCCATGGTTTTTAAACTGTGGGGGGAACTGGTAGTGAGATCGCGTAAGGACAACACAAATACTCACAAACATCCATGCCCGAGGCGGGATTCAAACCCGCGACCCTTCGAGCTGAGGCCCTTAACGACCTCGGGTATCCAGGTCAGCTAACTCCGCTTTGTTGGTACTTTCATTCACCATTCAACTACGCGTACTAAAGGCGTAAAGAAGATATTCTGCAGCTCAAGAAAATGTGCCCAGATTACACTTGTCTCCCATTCGTTACATCCAGTTTTTACGTTGTTTTTTTGATAAACATAAATCAAATGAAAACCAAGACAGTATCTTTCTGCGCAATCTCTGACGTCCGATGCTTTCCACGCGTGCCGCCGCGCCGCACCGCGCCGGTTGCCCTTGGGCCGGGCTCCACGCGCCCTACCGTCCGCGCCGCGCCGTCGGTTCGCGTATGGGGAAAGCGGGAGAGTGCCTGGGCAGGGGCAGCGCGCGCGTTGGGGCAAACAGCCCGCGGCGCCCCGCCCCCGCCCCGCCCCCGCCCCGCCCCACCCCCTCCGCCGGCGCGGAACTTTCCGCCGCGCGTGGCGTGATCTTCCACGCGAGACTTCCTGCCTCTGCCCCTCCCCGCGCCGCGATCGGACGATCCACGGCCCTGCCTCCACACCTTTACGGTAACAGGGCCTAAGCCTGTATTTTATGTTGAGGGTTCGGGGGCATTTGGCATCAGAACATCCAAGCCCAGACCAACACATTTCCACGTAACATTTTCCGACGAGAAATCCGGGAACTATATTTCGACATCTTTATCTAGAAGATGAGAAGGACTTCAATATCATTTATTTACAGTATTTTTAGGTCTTAAAAACAAAATTATTTAACTAAACATTTAACTGCAAAAGAGAGCACAAACGGGTTACACAAAATGGCATGATGTAACATCTTTTAAGAACAACCGTAGATAAGAATATTAATGGAAATGAAAAAAATTGTTGTTCGTTGAGCAATTAAAAAGTGTGATAATTACCTTATATTAGTTTAAGACAGTGCAGCTACTTTCGCTTTTGGTGATAGACATGCAACAAGGGTTTTTCAATCTTAATGTATTTGCTTATCATCACCGGCTACGAAAGAAGTTATTTATTGTATTAAGAACGCAGCAGTCATAACTTAATGAATTTAACAGTGGAAACTCCAAGAAAATTTAAATTAGTTAAGTAAGAAATCACATTTTTAACATAATGTCTAATACTGTCACTACACAAAGAGAAGAGAAAATATGCATCCTCCCCTTTTCAAGTCGAGCATCACAGATTGCTCATAAACGCTAATATACTTACCAGACACGTCTGAAAGACGCAATTTAAGAACATTCACGACGCGTACTTAACCCACCATCACACCCCACCTCCACGGTGTTAAGGGGAAGAAAGATGCAGAAGTCGACTGCCCTCCGTGCGATAAATATTCAGCGGAGCGAAAACTAAATTTGTCAGACAAGGCTCGTCACTTTATTCTTAATAATTTTGACAAAAGCGAGTACTCTGCGGAGTTGGTTCCTTCTTTCGGTGGCTGGCGGCGGTTGTGGCGGCGGTGGCTGTGACGTCGCGCCGACAGCGTCGTGATGGCTCTTCCGCGAAGGCGTCCCTCGCGGCCTAATTCTCAGCCGCCCCCGACACCGGCGCCACCCCCGCTGTTCGCTCAACCCTAGTCGTCACCTCCGCACTCGCCGTGCCCGCCACCCTTGCTCCTGGCGTCCCGTAGGCCCTCCACTCTCGTCCACCCTGGCTGCTCGCGCCGTCCCAGGCGTTCTCATCGTCCTAATCACGACTGCCCCTTACCACACTGCCCTCTTTGCACTCACCTCCTTCACCGTCCGCCCCATTCGCTTCTGCGCGCTCACTTGCTTCACCACCTTCACCGTCCTCCAACTCGCTTCTGCACTCTCACCTTCTTCACCACCTTCACCGCCCTGCCTACTTGATTATCCGCGCTCACTTCCTTCACCACTTTCACCGTCCTCCCCACTCGCTTCTGCGCTCTCACCTCCTTCACCACCTTCACCGTCCTCGCCACTCGCTTCTGCGCTCTCACTTCGTTCACCACCTTCACCAGTCCTCGCCACTCGCTTCTCCGCTCTCACCTCCTTCTATACCACTCGTTCTAGTACAACCCCGACCACTGTGCCACTCTACGACACTCTTTTTCGCTCTTCCCAGTCACTGTACCAACCGCACCGTGCATTTCTACGCGTCTCTAACCGCCTTTCTCACCATCTCTTCCTATTGCTCTGACCGTACCAGTCACTGCTGCCCGACAACGGTGATGCCCCCTCTCACTAATGCTTCTTTCGCCACACTTCCTTCACAACCTCCGCCCTTGCAGTCTCTCCGGTCCCAACCTCTTCCAACGCCTCCCACGCCTTGCTACCGGCTCCGTCACCGTCATCATCTTGCGAGGAGGGAGGGGCTGCGGTGATGGGGCAGGCGTGGCCGGAGCGGTGGGGGCAGCGGGGATGTCCTCTGAGATGTCAGCGAATCTGTAACCCTATTAAAACGTTAAGGCCGAGGCTTAAGAATTTAAAAGAACAAACTTTCGCGCGTGTTGGCGTCGCCGGCGTGTCCTCGCATAATCGCATTCGCCCAGACAGAAATTCAATCTCGCATTTGAGAGGCGCCGGGCGGCTGCGGCGGCGGCGGGACGGCGGGGCGGACGCCGACAGAATGAGCTGCGGGAGCGACGTGCACGGAGATGAAGCTAGTTAAAAGGAAGACAATGCGGGGAGAGAGACGACGCGGACGTAGGGAATTTTTTATTCAGATTTTTGTAGACCGCATACTTTTTGACTGAAGATACATTGAAGGTCGGGCTTGTAATACTTCCTTTTGTGAATTTGCATGACCAATCTGACTTCTACAGATATATTGGGAATATTGCCATGATCGATTCTATATCATTTACTATTTATTATGTTATTTATTATTTTATACTTTTGTTATTGTATTTGTTAATGGATATTTTTATATCATTTTATTAGAGAAGAAAATGCAGAAATCTTTACGTTATAATGACGTACACTTTTTTTGTTACTGCACTGCGACCCTTTCTTACTCGGATCAACTGAGCGCGGTAATACACCTCTTAAACCATCTTATCTCTTGAGGCATCTCTTGAGGTAGCTTAACCTTGCTCTTTCTATTAGCATTGAATATTGCATCACACGAAGCACTTAGATTAAGATTCGACAACCCCAGCAGAGGTGATCGTCATTGCTGGCCACGCCCGCTCTGGTCTCGTCGGGGCTCTCTCCTTGGTCCGCTCCGGCCCCGCCCGTGGCCCACCTGTTGCGACGCTGCTCCGCCCGCCTCCGCCGCCGCCGCCGTACGGCACGCCCCCGCCCGCGGCCGGGAGGGGGCGGGGCGGGGCGGGGATGGATCGGGGCGCCGCCGCGGCGCGGGGACAATGGCCCGCCTGATGGTAATCGAGCGCTAATGCCGCGTGTCGCCGCACCGCGCCGCGCCGCGCCGCGCCGCGCCGCGCCGCGCGGGGACGGCGAGGGCGGCGGAGGCGGTGGGGCCGGCGGGCAGGCGAGGGGCGGCCCTGCTATGCGGCGCGGATTGTTCGCGGCTGCCGGTGGGGGAGGTTGAGACAATATGTCGCCCGCGGGAAGGATGTGGAGGGTTGAGTAGCAGGCACAAACGGTGTCCATTGTGGTCGGATGCCATTATACGTAGCGTCTCTAGGGAAAGACTAGCTAAAGACTAACAAATACGTCTACTGGAACGAAGACTTCAACATGATAAATAACATATTGAGATTTCCAGCAATCGAATATAATTTGATGTTTATTGCCCAATACTCATTGATGAAGAACTCTATTGAAATAATACATTTACTTGAGTATTAAAGTGTCAACAAATTCTGGAACATTTAAAAAAAATCGAAAAAAGAAAATGTTTTCCTTACATCCTCATTGCTGCGAAATCATCTGTAATATAGGAGGAAATGCAATATACTGAGATATACTGAGGTTAATAAAAATAATTTTATAAATGGAAACATAGCAGTCACATGCATGTGAAATATCTCTTGAATTTAATTGTTTGCAGAATGTCTTTGCTAAAGACTTATAAATACTTATGACGGAACTAAGTCTCCTTGTTTTTGAATTTTATTATGCTTCTTTTACGCTCAAAGTTTTCAACGCATCGTGTTCTTGATTCACTAACGAGCAATTTTAAAGACGTTTCAAAGTGACAGGTTGGCAGCAATTGAAAAAATTTTAAAAGGTAATTCGTTTTGTTTTCGAAAGTGTATATTTTCATTTTAATGATATGAAGAACGTGTGTGTTTAAGTAGGTACTTCCTTTTTAATTTTAAAGCACCTTAATGTAATATGTTTGTGGCGTGTCCATTGTGGTCAAGTGTCATTATATGTAACGTCTCTAGCGAAGGACTAGCGAAAGACTAACAAATACTTATGATGGAACGAAGACTGCAACAGAAGACATCAACAAAGAAACTAAGTTTAGTTTTGAACTAAATATGTTTTCGTATACGTACATTATTTCCGTGCTCATTAAATTAAATTCCTCTCATTTCCGATTATTTGGAAATATCGGATTCGCGCCGGGAAGCCCACTGGATATCCACCTCCCACGCACCCACGCGTACAAGCGCCTCAACGACAGCACTCTGCCCCTCCCTACTCCCCCCTCCTGGTCCGCCCCGCCTCGCCCTGCCCTCCCCCTGCCCTCGCTCTGTGCGCCTCCAGCTCGCCCGCGCAGCGGCTGTTTGGGCGCCGAGTTTGGAGCCCGGTGGGGCCATGAATGTTGCATGAGGGGGTGAGGGCATTCGCGGTGGCGGGAGGAGGGGGAGGGCGGCATCCCCTACAGCCGCCACCCCCTCCACGGGCGCCGCCGCCACCGCCGTCGGGGCGAGCATCTCGCTTGATGATTGATGCTCGCACACTTGCCACCTACAAGCCATCCATTAATTATAAAGCGCCACAATCTTAACACGCGAAGAAAGATGGGTTCAGCAATTTGCTTTTACTCCGAGCATTTTCCTTCCTTCCACAACGTAATGGGGAGGCGGAGAGAAGACCTTCCTGCGCGCTTTTTTCTCCGTCTCTTCTTACGGAGCTCCTGTTTCTCGTATACAACCGTTTTTGCGTGGTCGCCCCCGCCCTCGCCACCGCCGCCGCCGCCGCCGCCGCCTCGCCGCCGCCGCCATCGGCCTCTTGCCGTCGGCTGCCGCTTCTTGGCGCGAAGGCGCAGGGCGGCGCTGAAAGGAGGCTGGAGGTGAGGTGGAGGTGGAGGTGGCGGCGGAGGCAGCGAGGGCGGTCGTTGTATCGATGGAGGGGAAGGCGTCCGCTGCGGAAGTATCGCGGGGAAAGGCTGTCGACAGGCAGAAATGCCGATGACGGTGGCGTTGGAGAAGAAACGTCAAGAGCTACGGGGATAGGAAGAGTGGGGTTGGGAACGAAGTGAAGGAGGACGTGGATATTGAGGATTGATGGGAAGCATGCGAATGAGTTTTTCAAGGCCAACCTCGGCTACGGAAATGGTAAGAGTGAAGCATGAAAATGTAAAGATGATCAGAGCAGCGGCGGTACGAAACGATAGGCAAGGTTACTTCAGATTGTGTAGAGGCAGAAAAAGATACGATGCAATGGATGACTGCAAAGAGACGAAAGTGTAATTCAATATTTGAAGAGTGCTTCGGTAATTATAGTCAATGAGTGGTAAGTAGGTAACAAAGCAAACTAGGATGATGAGTTATTATGATCTTGGGATTGCCGAGAGACGCCTGAAAGCACTGAGCCCGAAGGTAAATTCTACTCGTTAGTCGAATGACGATAGAAACGTTCGTAGTTATCTCTAGGACGCGCCCCTGAATGCCTAGGACGCTCCAACAGCCACGAATTCAGTGACACTGTTGCCGAAAGTTCACATTTTCATCAACGAGACTGAAATGACTATCCGGATGGCGAGCACGAAAGGGTGGTGAGGCGTCGCGGCATACATGGCGAAGACATCGAATGACGAGTGGAATACAGGTGGCAAGGGCAAGCACGAGAGGCCGGCGTTGGCCGACGGCGCCGAGGGCGGCGATGGGGGCGAGGGCAGCGAGGGCGGCGAGGGCGGCGAGGGCGGCGAGGGCGGCGAGGGCGGAAGCAACGAGGGCGCTGAAGCGAGCAGCGCGGTGGAGGCGTCAAAGACGGTAGCGCAGTGTGGAGCGCCCGCCCTCTACGCCTCAGTTTCCATTAAAGCGCGCGGTTTTCTTGCATGCGCTCCGCCACCGCAGGCGCCGCCGGCAGCGCCGGTGATTAGCTGAAGGCTTTTAATCAACTTTATGTCCGCCGCGGGCGCAATCCGCTGCAGCAAACCCGGCGCAACTATCGTCCCCCCTCCGCACCCCCCAACTCCACCACTGCCTCTGCCCCTACCACCTTTTCACCCATGCGTAAGCCGTCTTCTTGCCGCTCATAGTGACCTGCAACTTCTTACAATTTCATAGTTCAGGCCAGATTCTCTTTAAACACTACACTGATCTTGTTACGAAAACTTAAAGATGTAACAACACTATTTGCACATCGTTTTAATGAACATGTACTATTTTTATTTAACGTTAACTTTCTTAATACGTTAGCGATCGCGAACTTGTAGAATTTTCCATAATTAGTTTGTTCATTATGTTTAAAAGATATTGTCAATGTTAAATAACTTGTGCTCAAGAAAATACCTTAAATACCAATAGCAATTGTTTGTCTTTTCATCTCTTCCATAACACATTATTTCAAATGGCTAAGATATTAGCTAACTGCTATACTGCATCTTATCGACTTCAAATTAATTGAAATACGACAAATTGAAGAATGCAACATCAGACATCCCGATTCGTCAGTGATAAATACAGGCTATTACATTTAAAAAATTAAATATTAGATTTGATATGTATGATGTGAGTCTTTACTTGAAATCCCTCTCATTTTAGTCCTTTCTGAACGTGAAATATGAGTTCAAAAATGTAAACAATGAAATGAATCGATTGAGTCGAATTCTCGCAGGACTAGTGCGATGCAGGCGTAACTCGGGCGTGATGCGTCACCGCGAGCGGCAGGCACGCCGCGTCTATTTCCGTCCCGTTGACTTAATTTATCGGTCTCCTACGCGGGCGGTGCTCAGCGATTGCCGCGGGAAGCAAATTATAAATCGATCCTTTGTGAATCCCGTCGCGGGGCGCCACGGCGCCGGCGTCGAGGGGGCTTCTCCATGGCCAGGAAGCCACGACGGCGCCGCGCCGTGGAAACTCTTTGAAATTTGTGCGCGACGAGGCAGAAAGCGCGCTTTTCTTTTCTGTTTTTTTTTTGTCCTTTTTCTTTCCTGCGCCGCGGCGCCCCGGGACTGAAAGCTTTCGGGAACGCCACTCTTTAAGGAGAGCCGCTCATGATATCTAACGGTGATGGTTTTCTTAGAAATTCCCACTTCTGCGTGCACTTCTTTCAAATCAGTGACACTAATTTCGATTTCTTTTTACAATAATACATTGTAAGTGAGTTCCGTTTGGATACTTTCACGAATTGTAATAGTAATTGAACTTGTTTATTTATCTATTTGATTTTCTTCTGGTAATATTGTTGTTACTTAACTTAAATATTGCATATGGAGTATAAATATGAGTCGATCATTGTATTCAAAATAACATTCAGTGGATATCAATATGTGCAAAGTCACAATCTACAAATTGTGACAAACCTTCAAAACGAATTCATAATTTGATTCCATATTTTGGAAAATTAATGATAGGATTGGCTGAAATCATTGTTGAATACGATCATGAAAAAAGCTTACCGAAACACCAGAAGTTTTGTTTCAGTTTTTGAAGAGTAAATGACGTTTCAGCGCTAGGAAATTCTTCCGTGTAGCAAGCATTCCAAATAAATGCTTGTATTTATTATTTGTATTTTAGTAAGTATTCATTAAAATTTTGAAATAAGGAAGCAGCAAATCATTAAAACAGTAACATCAAATCCACTTATAATTTTGGGTAAAAATATGTTTCATGCCCTTTCTTGCACGAAATCTATTAATAATAGAGCAAATCGCACCAAGAAATACTATTTTCCATTAGGACACATTCATAATAAAATGCACGTAATTTTATTTTAGTTATTAATACTTATTTCCGTACATATGAACGAGTAGCTGCCTGAGAATTTTCTTAAAAATTCTCAGAATGAGGAATTGGTCGCCTTCAATGTTCGAAATCTTGTAAAGGTTTCGTAATAACTGTGCGTTTGCTCCCAACTGCCGCGTAAGTGTCGCGGTGATGGTCCGCGGGGTTTCCCCTGATTTGCGGGCTGACTCACAAGGCGCTGGCCCTGCGCCCCCAGCTTCCGTCTTGGAGCTATGAGCGAGAGGCCTCGCTCGCTGTCTGGAACGCCCCATGAGCGTGGGAATTCCATCGAAGATCGCAACGGATGGAATGCGTTCATCCACTTGCGTTGTGAACCATGCGTTATGCTGAAAGTAAATACAAATACTAGTGCTGGTGCCGGCGATCATAAAGGCAATGCCTCACAGATCAAGTGTACCGCTCATTGGAAGATTGTGGGTTTGATTCGCAAGGTGCCAGAAATATGATGTGCTTAACATCGGTGAGTTTGGGACACCTAGAGGAATTGGATTCCTAGGCACACTGTTTCAGTAGTTTCTTTGATTTCCCTCATCACTTCCAGGTGGATACCGCTGCAGCACATTATAAAACGGACGACGAACCGCACGCGACATTCCCAATTTCCTTCCCACCGTGGTCGCTATCATCCTATTACTATCCCAACCTCCGGGGAAGAGGCCTTGCGTACCCTGCAACTCAGCGGCTCTGACGCTACCACATACAGATGTTCACAAATATCACAGCTACTCTTTACAGCTCAATTATACAAGTGCATTCTCGTGACCCTAAAAAGGTAATTGAATGGCACAACTTTCTAATATGTAGTATATTGTACTGTGTAGTATATTGAACTGTGTGTTCTAAAACTTCTGCTGAACTATTTCGTATTGATTTTTTCAGTTGGTTTGCCAGATTTTTGACAATATTAAATGATTATTATTATGATGAATAATTCAATTAATATTTCAATATTCAATGATGAAACGGGAATAAACCGCGACTTTTCTATTAGTAAATCAGCACAGCAACTATTATAGCCTCCTGTTTCCGTTATGTAATGAAACGTGTTACTTCTGAAGAAGAGCAAGACCCATTACTTTTACAACCTCTCAAACTGTTCTCGACCTCAACCCTTTATGAATGTATCCACCATTATCATACCATCATTGTCAACACAACCTCGATCACTTTCAAAACAACCACAACCGCCCCAACTAGACAACATAATGAGATTTTCGCTACTACAGGACTAGAAATGGTCAATTGCCCCCGTGACACGAATTATCATCGCCGCAACAGTCACCAACTGTGTAACACTGTGCAACTGCGACAACAATCTCAGCCAAACGGCACCAAGAAAATCACTGCCTCTGCTGTTACTACTAATTACTATTACCACTCGGCCCACTTAAACTGCAATGACCTGTAGTGCTCCCTCACCATCCCCATCGTCGCCGCCCTTCCTGCCGCCGCTGCCCCGCCTTCGGCGCTGCTGTCTACGCTACCGCCGCCGCCGCCGTTCACTGACAAAATACGGACAGGTCTCGGTGGTGGTGGCGACGCGCGCCCGCGGATAGTGATATATCGACCCTGTCTGCGCCGGGGGACCGCCTTCACCGCCCGCCCCGCGCCCTGTACGTGCCTCCCCCCGCCCCTCCCCCGCCGCAAACCCCCTCCGTACCCCGGGCGCGTCTGGCGCGCATGAATAACTTGTTCCATCAAATTCTCATCAAGACTTCGCGCGAGGAAGTAAGGGAAAAGTGCTTTTTTTAAATTAATTACTTCCAACAACTCGGTGAATATTCTTGGGCGCGTAAACACGTCGTTTAATTCACACTTCGCGGCGGCCGCCGCCGAGACTGATAGTCGCCCGGGACGCCACCCTCCCTCCCCTCCGCTGCCGCCCCGGCAGGAGAGCCTCCCCGATCGGCGCAGGGATTTTGGAATTAATCCCCTCGGAGAAGAAACGACGTAAATCTGAGCCCTTTTGACCCACAGGAAGCGACAGTCTTTCCAGCCTCCGTATTGCTTCCGTGAAGTTCTCAAGTGGATCTAATTTTTTTATTTTCGAAATATCTCCGTGCATGAAAAACACCCAGCACGCGATGTATATTGCTCCAACTGTTTGCGCAAGGTCGACCGGATCGGTGAACAGAGCGGGAGTTTTGGAATTTATTTCCTCTGAGGTTGAAATAGTCCTTGGGGCTGAGTGACCTACAAAAAGCGACTGTCCTTCCGTCTGAAGCTTCCGTAAAGACTAAAGGAAGTATCTCTTTATTTCTTCTTTAAACACGTTTGCTCATTCAAATCACCTAGTATGTGATACATTATCGATCAAACTACTTGCTCTAATCACTGTGATCATCAAATAATTTTATAATTTAGTCTTTTAGAGAAGAAACGTTCGACTTAAATGGTGCAGACGGCTACAGTGACATCAGCAATAACATAAGATGTTACTCCTTCAATTTTGCTTAACAGAATACAAAATCATTCGTAAGCAACGTTTACAGTTATTAATTATTACGCAAATTACTACTCAGCTAAGAATAGTTCTTTAAAACAAAACATCTTAGTTTCATCGTAGAATGTAGATTATGTGATGCGTCACTTCTACTCAGAGATTTTCCTGCTTTCTGTCACGTACGTTGCCTGGAGTTGCTTAATTTTTCAAGTTTGTCAGAACAGTTTCACCATGATATTACATTTTGGGGAGACTCACAGTGGACTCACCCAAGCACTCGCTTCTTGTTTCATTTCGTTCGAATTATCAGTGATTTTATGGAACGGTGCAATGTTTGCTTGGCAGTCGATCGTGCGATAGTTGTTCGGATATAATTTTAATTCATTTAGCAATGTTTTCGATAATTTTCTCTTCTACATAATGTGTCATTATTCTCTATACCCTGTACTTTGCGTTGACGTAGGAATCCACGATCATCAGACGAACATGAAATGCTCACATAATTGTCCAAAAATAGTGTTGATCAGTCGTACTGCTTTCGAAGAATGTTCGAAACATTTTATTTGAACTACTGGGCCCAAATAATGATTTCCACTTACAGTACAAATTATCATTTTGGAGGACGCGATACAATCGGTTCGGAGAAAATAGCAATACATGCTCATCAATCACTGAGCGATTTATATTTCCTCCCATATTTAATAATAGTGTGCAAAAAGTTTCAGACATTTCTTACTTATCTTACACTGAATGTATATTATTTCTGATGTATGAAAAAATGCCTGAGTATTCTAACTGGCGGTAACACTCTGCGCTGTTCCAAGTTGCATATTTGCCCCAATGCGTTCGTTGTTACGCAATGGCCGGGGGTGAAGATGCGCGAAGGTCGTGCGTGGAGGCGGTTGAGTAACGCGCGTTGGGAGGTGTCAACAGGGCTGCGGGGGGAAAGCGGCCGACGACCGCGTCCTCCGCCTTGCGACACGCCGTGCGTTACGCACCCGCCGCCTGTTTGCGCCAGCCCTGCCCTGCCCCGCTCGCCACGATTTTTTTGACAAACAGCAAAAGCAAATGGATACATGGACACACGTAGAATGCGCTGTACAAGGGGGGACTCGAAAAGTTGTACTTGTTAAGGTAGTTGGGTTAAGTTAGCTCAGCAAATAAGTCTCCAACTTGATTCGTATTTCCGAATCCACGGCGAGATTCCAACCTTCAGCCTCAGCGATTAACATCAAATACTCAGAATACGAGTATTTGATTATACTCAAATTTTGATTTGAATAAACTCAAATACTCGTAATCCGTATGTTCTTGAGGTGAGCCGATACAAAATTTCCAACGCATATTGCACTCAAATACAGATTCCGTCTGTCTGGACTCGCTTCTGAGAGCGTGACTACTTGTAAAATATTTGTATTTAATCTGATACAGAGTATTACATATGTGTTCCGTTTATCCACAGGTTTTAGCTGTTGATAAAAAAAATTCTCGCGGCCCGCCCGCTCCGTCCCGCCTTTCTGCAATCCGTAATAAGCTGGCGTTGCAGTTAGGAGTCTTGCGCACATTTGCAGTGCAGCCTCACACTTGTCGAAAAAGTCGCGATTGAAAAAGAAATATATCCGAAATGGTCTTTGGCAATGCTAAGCATTTACTACTTATTACTGTAAAATAATAATAATAATAATAGTAATAATAATAATTGTTGAATAATAATAGCTAGGATAGTGTATACTAGTTAATATATTGAATGACGTATTATTAATGATTAAAATAAATACGTTGTTGTATTGATTTCCATCATCATTAAAAATTATAAAAACTTCACGTAGTATATAATTCTTGCGGTACGAAAAAGAGGTTGTTCCCTTGGCTCCTTTTGAAACTCGATGACTATTAAATTCTCACTTTGTCCTAGTTATTAGTCAATTTTACAATTATACTGTAAAAAAAACGTTCCGAAGATCTGAAAACTTTAAATATTCTCTTGCACAGTAACATGTCACAATTTAAAATAATATTTATACTTTTCCAAAAAGAATTGGTGTTAAAATGAAATTGATTCACTCATAATTCATGTATTCTTCTACTTGAGAACGCTTGAGATTCATAAAAGTGAAAATCTCGCTACTGTTAGCTTTTGTCAAAGATCAAAACAACCCAAATTTCGTAGCTATCAAAGACATTGTAGTTTATAAAGGAATTGAGGAGAGAATTACAAAATCATATCAAGTTGATCTCTCCCTTGATCCGAATTGCGCGCTATCTTTGGAGGTTGCAAGGAGCTAAGATGTGTCCCGTTCCAGCAGCCTGTCGCGAATCCTTCCTCGCATGGAAGACGTCGGTCGTAGACGGAAAGAGCCCTCATTAGCATCCGAATTGCAATTAAAAGAGCCCGAGATGGGCTCGCCATGCGAGAAGGAAATCGAATCGCCCTGGGGGGCGGGGCCGGGGTCGTCCTGGACTGTCGCCTGCACTTCGCTTTTATGACGTCCAGTCCCATCTCATTGCTGGCAGAACAACTTTCTTTTTTTCCTGGTGCGCTTTGTAAACTCTCGTTTCTGATGCTTGCGACTGCATAGTCGCGCGGTAAGTGCCGTTAGATGCGGGCGAGAGTGCGTTCCAGACTACGGTTTGATTATTGTGCGCAGTAGTTGTCAGAAGTCTAACGAATTGGGGAGACTTCAAAATTTCGTTTACGACTGGCTTTTTATTTTTCAATTCCTTCCCTTCTTTAGCATCTTTTCGAATGAATTTTCTTTAGCCAAGGCCAAGAATGAGTGTATGAAACAAAATGTATTCGCCATGTATTATCAGATAACTGTCCAAGTATTTCCACAACTCGCAATTTTAATTATTCGTTAAATAGAACGTGGTAGTTTTGATTAAATTGTATCTGTTTCAATCCTCCCCTGCACTATTGTGTGGCTGGTACGAGTCGCTGAAAATGTCTGGCTCTGTACAATATTTAAAATTTTGGAATGTTTCGAGTGCTCGCCTACTAATGAATCAATCTCAACTAATATTTTTTAAATAAAAATCAGTGTTGAATATCATCTTTTTTGATCGCAGGGTATTGTTTAAAAATCGCCTGAAACCAATAACCAAAATTTAAACATTAGTTCTAACAAAAGCTTTAAAACTTCTTTTACTGGAATTTAAATTTGCAAAATTCCCGATGGTTTGCGAAAAGATAATTTCCGCATTCCTTAGTGTGAAAAAATCGAATTTCATTGGAAGTTAAGATCTACAACTCTTGGACTGGTTTGGAAGGTCGCGGAACAGGCCTCTCCGATTTATCTCGCGATTAATCTCCTCTCTACATTATAAATTACATAGCAGCTTCAGGTTTTGATACAAGCAATTTATCACTTGTCCACGCACTTTGTATTCTCAATCGCTTGTAACGTCAGTAAATTGCGCAAAACACTATTGTCTTTGTGTTGCTTTGTTTCTAAGTCCTTATTCAATGTAAAAATGCAGTACCTTGGAAGCTGTAAGTCTCTTAATCACTTCTCACATGTGACAGTAATTGATCTTACAGAACGAGTAATTCCTTATCGAAGATCTCATTATTTTCTTTTATTGGAGCGTTTCACTTAGATATTCTAACTGGACTTCTTTTAAGCAGAGAACTTGATTTAGAAAAGAGTTCAACAATCAATTCCCTTCTTTGAAGAAAAATATTAAAAAGTATCATTGATTCGTTTCTATTGGAAATTTCCTTTTTTTCACATTCGATAAATCGCGATTGCGAAAAACACATTGAAAGAAACTTGAACAATGACTAACTATACGAACAAGGGGTACACGTATATGTTGTCAATTCATTGTTTCTGTATTAAAACCAGAGGACACAGTAACTGCGGATTTACTGAGAAAACCGTGAATATTACAATATTTTTCATTGGAAGACACTAGGCCCAAAATATTAAATGCAGTCAGCTTTCAGGAAAGTTACGGCATCGATCAGAATGTTCTTCGAAAACAATATTATCATAATTCCTCATTAGGTTATAGGTTTTGCAAATCGTGTAAAGAAGCATGGTGGAAACTTACAAATCGAACCAAACTTAAGTATTACATCAAACTTCAAACTTTTTTTGTAATTAAACGTCGCATCAACTACTAGGTCATTAGCGACCACTATTGGATGTAACGTTATGGTATGAGAATGAAACGATATGGTGATGATACGGGGTGAAAGGACGAACACATACCCGAGGCGGGACTCGAAACCGCGGCCCCACAGTCCAAGATCACTACGGCACTACCGACTTAGCAATTTCGACAAACTTGAAACTTGCATTTTAAATGACAAACCATTAATATACCATCCTTCCTAATCCTGCCTCGCCCGCTCTTAACTCACTCTCTGGGGCGTTCCTGGTCCTCTCATTCCCTCCTACCGCCTCTTTTCACCCTCTGAGGCGGCGCTTCACAGAGAGATAAACCTCAGTGCCTCCCTCAGCGCCGGCGACTGCGTCTTTCTTCCAGGGCTCTGGAACTGAAGCGTCACTTGCCATGCACGCGCTGCGAATCATTTTCGCTGCGCGCGGACGGCGCGGGGGCGGCGGCGGCGGGGGCGGCGCCCACTGGGCCCACGGCGGCCAAAAGGCGCGCGTTGCGAAGGTTTACAAAGGTTGAAAATAAATAGGAAATAAAAGAAAATAAAAATTGAAATAAAATATGTGATTTAAAAATAAATGAAAGTGAAAGTTTAAGAAAATAACTGGAATAAACGTTTGAATCCAAAATCAGTACCAACAGAGGAATAGTTATTGAAATGACTAATGCTTCGTCATGAAGCTCTTTGTTACAATAAAATATAAATACTTTTAACTACAATTATTTCAGTATTTCGATTTATGACGTATACAGCACATGGTGACACTTTCGAAATGTTAAAATTGCGATTCTTGAAAATCCTATTAAATAGCAGTCTGCACTCAGGTATTTACAAATTCTAGTATTCTTTATTTCATGTTTAAAAGTGAGGTATTGTTGCAAGTTACACTCGGGTAGCACTGTCACAACGAAAAAATAAAAATATACGTTGAAGAATGTAATGCTATTTAAAAGGTCCTAATTTATTTTCACATACACTACATGATTGTAGGAGAACGTGGTCATTTGGTGTACTGGCTTCGAAGCGGCCCCGATTTGTGTGCGCGCCGGCGCGGCGGTTCGCGCCCACTGCGCGGTGGGGGCGGCCGGCGCCGCGGCGTCGCGGGCCGCGCGGCCGCATCCGCCGACGCCCGCTCTATGGCCACATAAAAAGACCATTCTGCGCGATAAGGTGCGCCGGCGCCGTCCCCGCGCCGCCCGCCGCGCCAGACGCAACCCGCATAAAAAAGAACAGAGTCAAAGGCGGAGGATAATAGGATCCGCTAGCGACTTCTCTCGAATATCGCGCTCAAGTTTCGCCTCGCCCCTCGGCGACGGCGGCGGCGGTGGCGGCGGTGGCGGCGGGGGTGCGTGTGTATGTAAATTTATGTGTGCGTGGGCGGTGGCTCCGCGCCTTGAGCCGTGGAGCGCGGGCGCTGGGTCGCTGCCCGACTTGTTGGGAGCGGGGCGTGGGCGGGGGGCGGGGCGCTGACTGGCGGGCGGGCGGGCGGGCGCTGCGCGCTGGGCGATCGCCCATCGCCCAAGACTGCGCCCGCCCGGGCGAGCGGACGGGCTAATAGGACGAGGGAGGCGGGGCAAGTGAATGAGGATAGCGCTGGGCGAACGACCAAACTACCCGGCGCGGAAGCGAAGGAGTGGGACAGAGAGGGAGAGAGAGAGAGAGAGGATTGCTGGAGAGGGCGCCTCAGGGCGGCGGAAGAGGGTGGAAGGACGGAGAAATGGGTGAGGAACTTGTCGCACGTCTGTCGTCGTGCGTAGTGCGATGACCGATTCCTCTTTATGAGCAGTTGGGGCGCTGCGGGGCGAAGGCAGCGCTCGGGACGATTTTGGCTCTCGTTCGACCTCTGCCGGGAGGTTCGGCATAATGCACCTCATTGCCTTTTTTCAAAAGACTGAACGAGATTGTGTCAAGAGAGAACTCTCTGGCACGAACTGCTGGAATAGGTTCGAATTGAGACTTCAAATTTGAGAATTAAATAGTGTTCAGGTTGTTATCCAATACCAGAATAATTTCAGCATTATAAAAATTAAATATATAACAATTATTAAATATTTGCTTAGTTTATTCGATCAGAATTGACAGTAAGACACCATTTCTACCGCTTCTAAATCAGTTTTTGTAGATTAAACTATGTAGCTACTGGTAGAGTTAAATAGTCGCCAGTTTTGATGGAACTGCTTTATGAATTAGTCGCTATATCTTTTAATTTTTTTCTAGATCCACCACTTATTTTCCCCTACCTTCTATCTGCATGTTATAACCTGTGGATCTACAATAAGGAAGTGAAAGAGCAATTCAAGATGTAGCATCATCAGAAATATCACTCCAATTTCATCCATCGAGAAATTCTTGTCGTGTGCTAGAACATTTCATCTGCGAGTCGATGACTCGGAGAAAACATGGGAGAATGCGCACACGAATTGCCTTCCGCGGTGAGGGGGACTAAGGGAGAAGAAGGCAGAAGAAAGGTTCAACCATAAACTAAGCCAGACAATTTTCATTATTTTTTGTTCTGTTCATCTGCCTGTCCCTTACTCTCTTATTCTAAGTTGTCATCTCTCATCGTATAAAATAAACTCACTCATTACCACAATATGTATTTATGTAAGATAAATCAGGTTTTGATTGTTGAAAAGGGTTTTTCATTATTAAATCAGTTTTAAGCAAATAAAAATATCAAAGATGTAATATAAATTTTGTGATATCCCTGTTGACTGACACTGTTTTTTCATTGTATTACTTACTTAATGAACATGTTCTCATGTCATTGAATCTCATATTCACTCGGATATGTTTCTGTTACAGCGCGTTCACCAAAATATCTTAATTAAAATATCATGTTTCAATTTCGCTGCAGAGAAAACTATTTTCAAACCGCAAACTATTTTTACATCAATAAAAAGAACTGTTCATCTCAATTCTTAACGCATAGCATTCCAATTTTTTTGTATTTTATTTCCTGACAGGAGGGCAGCCTCGAAGGTCGAATCGAACGCTGCGTGATTCGCGAACTCGAACCGTGCCGGCGAGCGGATGAGCAACGCGGGCAGATGAAGGGGGTGGAGGTGGGGGTGGTGGAATGTGTGGAGGCGGCTGCGCGCGGGTGGGGAGACCGTCGGAAGCGTGGAGGAGCGTGGAGAGCAGGGAGGGAGTCGGACGTTCGGGAGCGAGCAGGACGGAGTGGGGGTGGTAGCGAGCGATGGCAAAGCGGGCGATCGAGAAAAAGGATTGCCTGGAGCGGGGACTAGCAAAGGCGATTGCACGGAGCGGATCTAGCAAAAGAGATTGCCTGGAGCGGGAGCTAGCTAGGGATCGCCGGGAGCGGGGACTGGCAAAGACGCAAAGGCGGAGGGGACTAGCAAAAGATTGCCGGGGGCGGGGACTAGCACAAGGGACGGGCTCTGGCGTGCCGAGCAAAGAGTGGCGGTGCCGGCGGGGTCGACTGGGTTGGGCGGCAGGGGAAGCGGCGGGGTGGAGTGGGGCGAGGGGCGCCGAGAAGCAGGGGGGGCGAGGGAGGGTGCAGCGGGGAGCGGCGACGCGGCGCGGCGCGGCCCTCGCGCGCAGATGACAAACGCCGGCCACGGCTCATTTGCGCCGCGGCCCGCGCCCCATCAATCTCCCCCAACGCCGCGCCGCTCCCTCGTCACCCTCCGCCCCCCCCTCGTGTTCGTCTCCTTTTGCATGCGACGCTAGACGCGCAGCGGTCTTGTTCCTCGTCTTAGGTTGTACTCTAAGTTGTTGCGAATCGTTTTGCCTTACCTGTATTGTTTTGCGTTGATTTGAAAAAGCTGAACGCTTCTTCTATTTCTTCTCTCACTTTCTCATTTGTTCTTAGTTAATTGATATGTATTGCCCGATCTCCATTTTCAACAACCCATTGCGTAGCTGTCCCTTCTCTGTCCCCTTGTTCACCCTTTGCTTGTATTTAACTTTGTGAATTGCGAGACATACTCCCTCCTTTTACTCGGATATAATGCGAAATAAAATGTAATTGTACGTACTATTTTTAACGTGTTGATTGCGTCGTTAACGTCGAGACTTGTTACTGATCTCTCTGCTATTGTATTTAATTACGCTCGATTCCTTTCATTATGCATTTGTCCGACGCTCATGCGTATATCTTCTGTCAGATGCATTTTCTAGATTTTCATAAATTTCCTTGAAATTAATATGCGATAAAAATAATCTCATCACCACGAAGTTAAGGAATATATCATAAGGATATTAATTCTCGTGGTGAAGGTTCAAGCTGAGTTCCTGTACAATCAGTGAACTCAGGGGGGAGGGGAAGTGAGAACATGGAGCTTCAGCTCAGCCCTCCAGACGCCGATGAAACTATTCACAAATATAGTTTTTACTACATTGCGTTACGATTTAAAGTCATTCAAGTCGCAATTTAATCCATCACACATAATTGTAAATCAACAAATAAACTAAATTTTAAATTCAGCGCAAATAAAAAATTCTTTAGAAGCAAATACAAACTGGATACTGCACCCACACTCCTCCTTATACCAAATCCTGATTGCATCAATGATTATGACAAAACACTCACTACATTCCATTTCCCGAGCTCCAAAATCATCTTTAATGGTAGTAACCATACACATTGTTTGAACAATTTTGTGACAATATCATGAAAGTCTCCCATATTTCTTTCTGAATTTTTATACTCTTCAACGCATATTTGTATTAACAATTGATGTGAAAAAAACATGGTCTTTAGAGAAACTAGATATCGTTCCAATTGTCTGAACTAAAATAGTATGATAAGAACAGAACATATATTTTCCTTCCTTTATTTAGAATTCAGTATGCGATGTCATATGCACATGTTACTAACGTAACTACGGGTAAGAGAAGTGGAGGCCATTAATATAATCAATAAGCAGAAATAAGAGGCAATTTTCTCGATATCTTTGTCACCACTGCCAACAATTGCTGTTGAGAATGTCATCACCAGTCCCACCTTACACTGACGATATAAACACAGGGTAAACCTCATTAAAAGGAATCAGCCCATTCACTTAAACTACTGAATACGCTAAACAGCTGCTGAAAAAGCAGTGAGGGGCGTTGGTCCATATTCGAGCGCATGTTAATGCCTGTCATTGGGAGACCGCGGCGCGTACGTGGTAATTGGGATAGGGAGCCAAGAATCCTTGCCATGTCCCCAGGCGTGTCGGAAGTCGCTAACCTCGAGAGACAGCATTCCCCATCCACGTCCCCCTCCCAGGCGTTCAAGCAGCCACGCGCCGCCACCGCCGCCGCCGCCGCCGCCGCCACCGCCACCGCCACCGCCGCCGCCACCGCCACTGCCACCGCCACCGCCACTGCCGCCGCCACCGCCACTGCCACCGCCACCGCCACCGTCACCGCCGCCGCCACCGCCACTGCCACCGCCACCGCCACTGCCACCGCCGCCGCCACCGCCACTGCCACCGCCACCGCCACTGCCGCCGCCACCGCCGCCGCCACCGCCACCGCCACCGTCACCGCCGCCGCCACCGCCGCCGCCACCGCCGCCGCCACCGCCGCCGCCACCGCCGCCGCCACCGCCGCCGCCACCGCCACCGCCACCGCCACCGCCACCGCCACCGCCACCGCCACCGCCACCGCCGCCGCCACCGCCGCCGCCACCGCCGCCGCCACCGCCGCCGCCACCGCCACCGCCACCGCCGCCACCGCCACCGCCACCGCCACCGCCGCCACCGCCATTAACGCCATAAACGCCACGAGTCCCTGCGGTATGGGCGCCATGAACCGTTGCGGCCTCGGACATGCCTGTTTTTAGATTGTCAATTTCTGCATCGCCATAGCCAAGGGGCACCCATCTAGACTATAATTACGGGCCCAGTTAAGCTTTTACGAACGTGTTATTTCACCTTAAGAACCATTGTAGAGATATTCCTTAGAAATCATCTTTACTGGAACTTTCATATTTTCTCTCTCCTGACATTCCTTTTGGTTCTCATTGCTCATTTCGTGTTCGCACTACTTCGGTGCTCACCTAATCATAGAGAAAATAGGTACAACTATTTCTTTATGACCTAACAATTCTGCATTCCTTCACCTTTTCGCCTTTACCTTCTTCACACCCTTCATCACTCCTGTTCCTCCATTTCCTCTTGTGTCCTATTGAATTTGTCAGTCGACCTAATGGTTCTCGCCTTTTTTATTGGTATATCTCTTCTTTAATTTCATGAATTTGTTTTAAGTAAATTGTTTATTCTACTTAATAAGAGGAGAGGCCATTCCGTCTTGTTCATCTGGTACGCTGTCTGTGTACTCTATTACTTTACCAGTAAGAGCAGAATGAAAGAAATTTGTAGGTGGAAGCTTATTAATAAAAAGAGAATTCTCAACTCTGTATTGATTTGATCAATTCAGAATGTATTTCCATTTCCAGATTTGTTTGAATACATTCCGTTTATTGAAATGTAGGACAAATATCAATTTGTATTTAAGTTTAATCTTTAGTCAATGAACATTTATCAAGTTATCTAATTCTGGTAAAAAGAACTTTTCTTTTCGGAAATGTACTCCAGATCTTCTCTTCGCAAACTGGAAGATCAAGTCATTCGTTTCATATGTTTGGATTGAGCGGTCAGTAGCAGCACCATTTCCACGCCCACCTCCAGAGCCCCTCCATCTCACGTCGTCCGCCTGCGGCCACCTTCAGCCACACGACCCCTCCCGCGCCCCTCGCCCACTTGAATCAGCGCTGCCCTCGCCCCTCGGCCCCCGCGCCACGTGCCACCCGCCCGGTCCCCGCGCGGACGCCGGCCTCGCCGCCGTGGACCGCGGCGCGGCGTTTCACATTCTTGGCTGCTCGTAAATAGCCGGTACCTCGGGCGTGGCCGCTCGCGGACCGTTAGGCGGCGGCGGGGCCGGGGAAATCGCTCCTGCCCGCCTGCCGCCCTCCCGCCCGGACGACCTTCTCGCGGACGCCCGCTTCGACCCGCCTCGCCCCATCCCACCCTGCCCCGCTCCGCCCTGTCCCGCCCTGCCCCGCTCCGCCTGGCTGTGTCCCTCTCCGTCCCGTCCCGTCCCTTCCCCTCCGCTGCCCGCTCCGACCGACTCCGTCCAGCTCCGTTCCGCTCCGTCCCGCTTCGTCCCGCTTCGTCCCGTCTCGCCTCGCCTCACCTCACCGCGCACCACTGCCACCCTCCGCCCCGCCTCATTCCGCCTTCGCGACATGCAGCGCTGTCTCGTCTGTGACTCGCCACGCCTCGTCCAGCCTCGTCCCTTCGCACCCGCTCTTCCCCTAACCTTCCCCACCCCGCCTCAGGCGCAGTCTGGGCGGCCGCACTGCTCCCGATAGTCGCCGCCGCCCCCACAGGTTAAAAGACCCTCCCAGCGGCTACATTAAATCACGAGTGATTAAGGCTCTGGTAAGTGGCAGGTCTAGCCATTATTTTCCTTCCTGCGGTAGACACATTAACACAGGTTCGTGAGAACCACTTCATAATAATGTTCTGAATGAACGAGCAATGAATATGAATTTATTTAGAAACAGGCAAGAAACATGAATAATTGCATGTTGTTCATTTCCATTCTATTATGATTATTATGATCACTGGGGGGAGGTAGTCGGTTATTGTGACAGCAGGTACAGCATAATACGGCTAAAGGATGTTCTAATCTGTAATTGTGACATCGAAAACTATTTCAAACCACCGGGTGTCTCCTTACACCGATTAACTGCAACGATTACTAATATATTTCAGTCAAAACCTTCAAATACGAGTACCTGGTGTAACCAAACGATCAGGTCTCAGGAGACAGCTCAAAACACTTGTTCTAAATGCGAAATAAAGAGTAATATTAGCATTAACTAGTGGTCCGCAGAAAAAAGAAACTGCTGGTGTCGAGTGTGTGGAAAACAGGGTTCGGGAGCAGAAACATTGGCATTCTGAAACTGGATACATGAATAATGAAGCTTCTTTACTCCTTTTCATAGCGATGCACTGTCTATGAGAATATAGCCTCAACATCATGTATGAGAAATTGCGATTTACGATTATAAAGTACTATATATATTTTTCAGCCCAAATCGCTACTTTTTAATTATTTTTTGTATTTTTCCAGTCTTTCTGGACATCTAACGAAACCATTGCACCTTCCATATGGCCAGAGGCTATTTAATTTTATATCAATTTATGCTTGTATTCAAAATTTAGTAATATAATAGAAAAAATTAACTATTTTTGTCCTATTTCACAATTTCATGAAAAAATCTCATTTTAATTACTTACGTGGGTAATGAATTTACTGGAAGAACTGTAGTTTCAATTGCATATATTTTTAGTTAAAACTGCATTTTTTGCCTTCCTCTTGCTATATCTGCAATAGCTTATGCTTTCTTAAGAGAGGTTGAGGGGAATCAAAAGAGATGTGAATATTTAGATTAAAATACTTCGAAACTACTTATTATTACATACGTGTACTCATGTGATACGCTTAATCGCGCAGTTACATGGCAGAATGTGATCGTGTAATAAAAGTGTACATTCTCACTGTAACTCCTATATAAAGGGAAGATAGCTCTTTTTTTGTTGTATGATGCTTTCCAAATGAACTCAGTTTCGCAACTTTCCCTTGGGAAGTTTGTAACGCGTTCCTTATACTTGTTTTTTTTTTCTATCACCATAGTTTCCGCTTTGTACATTACAAAAACATTTCAGTTATTTGGCATCAACATCACACCAACTGGTCTGATTCAACTATACTCAGACATGTATCTGAGAACGCGGACAATGCGGACAGTAATGTTGAACACCTTAACGTACATTTTGGTATCTCTCATAATTAAGTTGTAAGACGGAAAACGAGATTACGAAAATCAGATTCGATGGCCTGGAGTTTACCATCTGACATCATATACATTTATATTCCTTTTAACTGGCTGCACGAAGGAAAGATAATGTTTCTTGCCGTGGGTTTCATGAATTTCTTTCCGCCTTCGTATTGTTTAGCCAATCAATGATTTTTCATGACCAAATTAGTGCTGCTATATACTTCGGTTTTTCTTTCTTGGTGCGTGGGGGTGGGGGTCATCAGAATGGAATATCTTACGATACTTCCCGTCGTTCTCGCTTGTGCTACGAGTAGCATGATCGCCAGCCCTGCTCGATACAGTCGCGGTCATATGACTCCTAGCCGTACAAACGAGAACGACGCGAAATACCGCGAGATATTCCATTTTCATGAAACACCCCCACGCGCCAAGAAAGAAAAACCGAAGTATAGAATGACGCAGGATTTCTCGCACTAGTTAGTTTCCTAATCTCTTCACTCCAGACTAGCATTTTTGTATTGCCCCTCCCGTTTTCCAGCTCCTACCTATCGTCGCCTTAAATACATTTTTCATGATTTCTTAAATTTTCAGTACCCTAAAAATAGTGTTAAAATATTACTTAAATGATATTATAAAAGAGTAAAATATAGTCATGATGTAACTGTGCATTGAAAAATCTGGAACAGTTCTTGAGAAGATATCGTGGGAGAGTTTCCGAAAATGCACAATTTTTAACTCCTTTTCATTGAAAAGTTTGAATTTCCCTGTCCTCGATCCCCTTTTCCGGCATCAGGGACCTATGAAACGAATTTTTCTTGCGAGAAATCGCTATTTTTCGCTCCAGGACTTTACAATTTTCTCTTTACTGCGTTGTATATATTTTTCAAGAATATAAAAATCTAACGATTTATTTTCTGCGTTTATTTTAAACTGCAGAAATTTATTCCATATCGGAACAGCTATGACTGACACTGCTATGATGATATCAACAGGCGTCAATCGCTGAAGCATTAATACTAAAATTCAGTGGCAGAAGCAGAAATCTAATGATGCTCCGTAATATGATTTAGGAAATAATCAAATTGTCAATATCAAATCATCAATATTACTTTTGTCGCTTAATTATTCCTTAAGATTATTTAATACTTAGCTTTTACGGGTATTGAAACCACTTCGAATATTGCAGTAGGATTTTTCTGTTATTCAATTGCACGATCATTTCGTTCCACAACTCGCGGTCACATCTTTGACATCGCTAATTTCTTTGCTCTCTGGCTTCTTTTGAATCCTGATTCAATACATCTCCACCATAACGCGACTCCGAGTCTGCCTCTCGTAGCGACGCGAACCGCTCCCTCTGGCTGTTTCGCCTGCTCATTTCGGTGGCGTCGAGTCTCGCGTCGAGATTTAGGAAACACGTAAATGTCGCCTGTTCTATGTATCATGTTAAACGCTCACCTTGCCTCTTGGCTTGTGTGAGAATGTCAGTTAACATGTGTGCTGAAAGAACCTTGAGAAATATTTGAAAGATGTGGGCTCTAACAGGCGAAATTGTGGACTTTCATCTGCAATGTGGGAGTGCGAATGGAGTCGTTTTAAGTACAATATCAAATATAGGCAAAAAGGCAGACATGTATGAAAATTATGTTATAATTATGTATTTTCTAAATTCATTTTCCCAATTTAAAAAAAAATCAGTTTTGTCTGAAGGTGGAAAAGCCATTTGTTTCACGTCGCTTTCTTTGTAATATTTCTGAATATCTTTGAAATATTCCTTCTCACCCCTCCCTTGCTCCAATATTCTGCAAACTCTGTATTGTGCTCTGTATATGCTTGTCACCTACATTCAAGGAAGAATCAAGAACACTTGGAAAGTGGACGAAGAATCTATTTACTCGTATATCAGGGTTTCCGATACGATCTGGAAAGCGGGATGGGTGTTGTCATATTTTTAACATTAGTGGGCCTCCAAAAAATTAATTGACAAGTAATTTCCCTGTAAGTAACGTTCAGGAAGGTATTGTTTGCGAGTACCATAATATGCGTATAAAAACCGGTAATTGGTTAAAATAGGAGAAAGATAGATAGATACTAACAAGGCTGAGAAATGTCTCACCCCTAGGTAATTTACGATGTATTGCCCCTAGTAATTTTATCTCGGGAAAAATAAGTAAATTTTACATTTATATAAATGTTTATTATCGAGAGTAATAGGGTTCGGTTGCCAGTTTGCAACCGAAATTTTGTATGCTAAGAGATCTAGGCGTCGAGTGCTGACGGTGTACGACTTTAGACCCCAGCTAATTTACTGGTTTGAGGCATATCTCGAAGTAAATGAGATTTTTAGTGACAGCTTGTCCGATCAGTGTTTTCCGATTAATTCTAGATGAAGACGAGAGCTGAAGGTATTTTAAATAACCAGCAAAGGACGGTGCGCGATCCCTTCTTCTCCAATGTCCTCTCATTCTATCGTAAGGACATTTTTATTGTTCATTTAGTTATCTCAAAATAGCCGTACATTGTACGGCAGGGAAGCTGGCAAAGGTTTCGAAGGCATCTGAGCGTACCTCTTTCCTCTTAATCTTACTTTATAGTGCGACTGAAAGCAGGCACAAATACAATGTTGTACAATCATGAGAGAGATAATGCATAGTGAATATGTATAATTCTTCAATTACAAACAATATTGTCTCAAATGGGGGGAAATTCTAAGTGTTTACAGGTTAAGATAATGTGAAAGAAGTAATTGTAATGGAAACTCATTAGTATTACCGAAAGGGAAAAATTATAAAATAGAGAATTAAATTAAAAACATATTTACGAAAACGTAAGAATTAAAAGATAAATATATTTATGCATACACATGTTAATGCCGTGCGATATGTCAATGTTGGGGGGGATGTTGAATTGACTTGCAGCGCCATTGGAAAGAGTAAAGAATTGTTTCATTAGAACTTTTGGAAGTATAGCCCTATAGCTAAGCAGATTTTGCTGTCACTTACATATCAAGAACTTCTATGAAATTTCATACATTTCAGTACGTCTAATCCTCAAGTAGGTTGATAAAAGAGAGATATAATAGAGCAATAAATGTCTTGGCAAACGGGCTTACTCTTGGGAAATCTATAGAAAAATCTCTTTGTCCATCGCAATACTACATAAAGTGTTGCGGATTTGAATCCCAGTATCCAGAGTTGAAACGCTTATATATGGTTTGGAACAAGTTAGGCTAACAAGCTTAGCTTGTGGGTCTTCCCTACATTAGGAGAAATGTTCTCATTGTAATACGACGTTTGTATATGTGGATATGAGTCTCCTACTAATATAGGTTTGAAAGTTTTCCAACATTACAAAACTTCTTAGCCGGGAGATTCGAGGTTTAAGGAGATTCATTCTTGTGCCGATTGAGGGTTGCCTAGGCAGGCAGCTCTAACTGATCGTTTTCGAGATTTCTTCCGATGAATATCGTGCCGTGGTGGATGCCGGAACAGAGCATTATACAACAGCCTTATAACACGTGCCTTATCCTGTGCCCACTTCCACCAGACGATAAGCCGATTCTCCATCTCTGTTAGGCATCTTCCTCCACGATATTGGTATATTCCGCACGAACCCAGCGAGTACGCAACTGCCCGCCCAAAGCTCGGATTGGGCTGCAGCGACGTAGGAAGATGTTACTCATTATAGAGAGGACTGTGTGTGTAAAAGCATTTCCAAAGTGCGAAGAACAAAAGGAGGCCTTTTGGAAGGGCGGAAGTGCCTCTATGACAGCGGCACGGCATGGAACGAGGCGGAGTGGAATAGTGCGTGGCGGGGCGGGGGAGGGCGAAGTGAAGCGGGACGGGGTGGAGCGGGGATGGGGAAGGGAAGGGAGGGGTGCAGCGGTGAGTAGCAGAGCAGGCGGGGCGGGGAGGGACGGGACGGGGCGGGAGGGACGGGGTGGGAGGGACGGGGCGGGAGGGACGAGGCGGGGAGGGACGGGGCGGGGAGGGACGGGGCGTGGCGGGGAGGGACGGGGCGGAACTGGGTGGAGTGGGATGGAGTGTAGCAATGAGTAGCAGAGCGGGGCGGGGCGGGGAGGGATGGGGCGGGGCGGGGTGGAGCGGAGCCGTGCAGAGCGGCAGCGCGGCGCGCGGCCTTCGCATGAAATATGGAAGTGGCCGCCGCCGCCGCTGGCCTCGATTCGTCTTCGGCGGAGGCCGCGCGGGGAAGGCGGAGGCGAAGGCGGAGGCGCCGCGGTTTGGGCGCCCGCTAGACGCCGCCAGCCGCCCTTTAGATCCCCATACATCACCTACGCGAGCGGCGTTTAGAGAGGAGCCGGCGGGGGCCCTCGTAGGGACTGGCGAGCGAGGGAGGCAACGCAGCTGTCCAAGGTGTAGATTTTAATGCCATTACTATCGCTTCAGGGTTTCATTTGCTTATTGCAATAGTGGGAGGAAAACGTGCTGTGGATATGTTTCCAAAGACTGATGAAAAAAACCTGGTTCAGCCATAGTATTGGTTGAAGAATCAATCTTTTCTGATCTCATTGCATTGCTTATCCTTATTCTTCAATAAAACTCTGATATGACTAGACTTTTTTGAATACATTTTTTTAAATAGTTAAATTTTAATATTTATAGTTAAACAAGGAAAATTAGTAGAACTGATTTTCAGAGAAATAAAAAGTTACGAAGTTGTCTGAAATCATCGCTGTAATCAAATAATTTAAAATATATTACAAAATTTCAACTTCATACATTCATTCATTCTGCAGTGTAGTCACTGATATGCAGTGGTGTTGTCCGATCCAGTAAGCTACGAAATTTGTCGCGCATCAGTCACGATGCCGGAAAGGAAAGACTTATTCACTTACTTGGAAATGTTCGAGGTCCTGGCCCTGGATACCGAAACTGAGTCTCGTCATTTCCGGGTCGATTTTGGAGGAACATTTTAGAGGCCATGGCGATTTCTATGTTTCTAAATAGAAAATGAAACACTCAGTTTCGGGTCGACATCGTTTAGGTGTAACTGTGCTCAGAACAGGGCAGCTTTTATTCTTTAGAGAAAACTTGTACGATCAGAAATGCAAAAGAAAAGTAAGCTGGGGACTTCAATCGTAGCAAAGGATTTAGTGAAATCATTCGATTTACTTTTCGAAAATAACTGCGAAATGCAGTGACTATGTGTGATCGTACTAAATTCAAGAACAATAGATATTCAGAATCCTAGCTATTTTCCTGGAGTCTATCTCTCGATATTATAGTTGAGACAGGCCTATATTATTTGTGACTTTTCATAAATGAGTCTCTTAATGAGCTCGGTTACTTAGATGAATTTGACACAAGAAAGCACAAACACTGCAATTCGCTGCAATTCATTTATTGTATATTTAGAAAGAAAGAAAGCTAATGTTATTTTGCACTTCAAAGATACTTTACGAACAATATTTGATCAAATTATGAGTAATAACAGTCAGCGCCATGGAATCTTTTTTTATGAGTAGAACACGTGGCATACCTGGAACACTTAAGTCATTCTGAATAATACAATAAATTAGTATAATTAACTATTTACATGATCATGCGCTTACACTTATCCTCACCTTCGGTGTCGTTTCTGAAGTTATTATTCGTATTAATAAAAAATAAGCAGGCATATTCAATACCGTCACCGTAGACGGAATGTAAAAGAAAGGAGATGCCAACTATATTTCTTGACTTCTTTATCCAATTATCAATTAATTTTTGTGATTTTTTTGACGGTTGTAGTACAAATCGACGTTGACTTGACCGCATTCTTTCCGGGGTATTTTTGAACATTTTTATATATATATATTTATATATTTATATATATATTTATATATTTATATATATTTATATATTTATATATATATTTATATATTTATATATTTATATATATATTTATATATTTATATATATATTTATATATTTATATATATATTTATATATTTATATATATATTTATATATTTATATATATATTTATATATATATTTATATATTTATATATATTTATATTTATATATATACTTATATATATATATATATATTTGCTGTTTTCGTACGATTTTCGATTTTTGTTGCATTTTTAAGGACTACCTAAAGCGACACTTCAACTTCGCTTCATTTAACTTCGCCCAATGAATGTTTCGTTCTTCCGACAAATAAAAATTACTGCTTATGAATGGCGATTCTCAAAAAGCTACAAACTATATTGTATGATTAACCTCCTCGAAAGACCACACTTTTCCAATGAGAAGAAGTAAATAAAAAAAAACGAGTCAATGACTCCGCAAAATAGGTGTTCTTTTTGCCACCGTGGATTTCAAAATGAATCCCTAAGTTTCGCACCTCATTTTTATCATAGATTTGTTGCATTTTCGGTAGTAAAGTGTTTTATTACGTGACGCTACCGGATGGGAACTTCGAGAGGGGCCACGCCCCCTGGCCTACCCTGTGCTCCCTCCAGTGCCCGCCACATTCGCTACGTCGGCACGTGCGCGTCGCGCGGGGTCGCGAGGCGTTTGCGTCTGCTGCGAGATGTCGTAACGGCGGCGTCGCGGTCGGTGGCGAAGGGGGGGAGGGGGACGTCGGCGGTGCGTGGCGCCGCTTGCCGCCGCACTTAACGCGTCGCGACGCTGCGGCCCCGCAGGGGTGAGGTGGCGGGCGGGGACGGGGCGGGGAGAAGGTACAGAGGGCAAGGGGCCCGCTGTGACGCCCGCGTGATGTAAGGAACGAGCCTCCGGCTTGTGTGACGCTCCCACCCGCCCGCGCGCCGTGGCGACGGGCGGGGTCTTCACGAGAGAGGGACATGATGCTTACGTCACGTCCTCGAGAGTCCACGGCCGGTGCGTAGTGTGTTTGGAGTTTCTGGAAAGGACTGTATCTGAATTGCTGTGGATAATCGGTGGCACCTGAACTATGAGTGTGAATTCTGTACGCGCATTGAACAAGAGCTGATGTTACATTTCCCTACATCTCAGGGCGCGACTTTTAAGTCATCCCATTACTGGTGTAATGGTGAGAAGCTTTGTAATGGTGAGAAGTTACTTACTAATTAACTAAACAACTAATTAAGTTGGCAAAGATTTTACCAAATTGCATCGCATTTCAAAATTCAGATTTCACACAACGAATCAAACTTTAAAAGTCGTGACCTGAAAATAAGGTCGTAACCAGTTATTCAATTCGCATATAGTATTAGCACTTGCAGTTGCGAGTCTGCAATTGAAGTATTTTGAACGGGGAATTGTAGATTCGAGACCCGATGTTAGCGGATTTTCGACACTTGCGGATGGCTGAATCGAACAACGCCTTTTTCAGGATGATAATTCAAAGAGACGATTGCTGTCATCTTTTGTAGCGGGTTTTCTTCATTTAATTCAGAATATTGTTTACGTACGAAGAAGTACTTTTGAGAAATAGAGATACGGACACTACATACCTGACGTTTACTAGACTTTTATGTACGTAACAGGGCATTTTAGGCCTAAAAATAGGCACTTAATTTTAACCTCATCTCTGTGCTGCGCGTGCACCCAGTTGGTCAGGTTGGAATCTGGATACTCTAGACGTTCTCAAAAACATCTACTCATTACCCTGGGCTGCTTCGCTAGCTCGAAGCATGCCAGCTTCCTAGTGTGACGTCGTCATAGGATGAGGAAGAACACAGACACGGAGTTGACTGTACATATTTATTTACAAGTTTATTACACTATATACACTCCTAAGGAACACTCCTAAGGAACGCTGCTCTCCACAGCACTCCGACTCCTGAGACGAGCCGCCTCAGTATTTACTAAGAGAACCCCAGCTCGCTACACCAGCGCCGCCCTTGGTCTCTTGTCCCGTGGCGAAAAGCCACGCCTCGCAAGACACTGCTCGCGATCACCTCCGCACATCGCTACGGTCAAAACTCGACTCCCAGGAAGCTTATTCCACCCGCCTCCCTTGCGAGGCATCACGTGACCGACCTCCCACGCACAAAGCGTCATTTCCGCTCGAGATTTGGGCTGGCTGCAGAAGGAGCCTGGCGTCCATCTGCGAACGATTTCTGTCGTCACACACCACTAGTGCGAACGGACAGCCGCCTTCTCAGACACGCCCCCAGCGGAGAGAGACCCTCGAGAGACCCCGGGGGGTCCGTCCGCCCCTGCGCGGCACGAGAGGACCACCCCTCCCCCTTGCACGACTTGTGCGGTCGGTCGCGCCCAGTGCTGTGACGCTACACTAGGTTGGTTCAGAAATATACTATGCCATCTACATGAGTGGGACTAGTCTCTCTTCAATTTCACCTTGTTCAAAAAATGGGGGTTCTAATACAACGAAGCCGAGAGCCTATTGGGGGCCACCCTCGCAAAGCAACCCGGGGCCTCTTCGGGGCCGCCTTCTGTCTCCTTTCTGCGCCCACTTTGCACCAACGGTGTGTGTGACATCGAGAAACTGAGCAACCAGACGGTCTTTCCAATTCCAAGCTATGGCTTGTAGTTCGCAACCTCAACCGTTGGACCATAGACGACGAGGCTTTATTCTCTATCTTATCCATATTCACGTACTGGCCATTCCCCCATATATAATTAGAATTATTCCGATTGTACGGTGTGTACGTGAATGAGTATTTTGTCAGAGCCAATCCTGGGCTGTATCGCCATAGGACAGAATGAGTATAGACGAATATTCCTGCAGACATGAGATCTTCGCGAGAAGACTAATTCAGGCCTTCAATTAATGCAAGATGTCCAAATCAGACATCCAACTTAAGTAGATACGGACCTCCCTAGTTCCCTAATTATGCACCATTTCACTGTTGGAGAGAAGAATGAATTATTGTATTCGATAATTACCTCATCAAATACTATGACATAAGTTGACTATGGCGATCATGAATACGAATAGTCAAAGTAGCCTTAATGTACCGTGTTGTCACTGTTAAAACTTATTTATCTACAATTCTCTATCCGTTGTCATATCAAAGTAGCGCTGCAGTCGAAACTTAAGACGCGACTATATGAAATATCCATGAGAAGTTAAGTTAGCAATCTGCAGACCTTGCATTTAGACGAAATGGAAAATTTTTCTACTTATATTGCTCTGGATGTTATAATTTTAATGTTGCTTAATTTCAAAGAAATTTCATTCTAACTTTTGAAATGTGTCTTCCGAAGCTATACATCTTCAAGATGAACAGAACAGACTTCTCTATTCTCTGAAATGCATTTATTATTTCGGAAGACCCCGGTAATTTCGCAACTCAGAAATTGATAAGTAGTGCTTGAGGTGATTGCATTTTAATGATAGTATTTTTTCGTCATTCCCATTGTCTCAAGTCGAAGGACGTTTTCCGCAAAACATGAAAAATGAACATCGGACTTAAAAATAGATTCCATACTTACACTGTCGATGTTAATGATGTTGGATACAAAGCTTTCAGTAGCAGAACATAAGTAAATAAAAACTGCTGTTCGATACTAGAGAAGACTTCATTTTTGTTCGTTGGAGAACGAATGAAAATAAACAGAGGGAAATAATGATGTGAACAATTGTAGATAACTGCTTAATCGATTTGAAGAAAATTAGAGAGTGCGTTGTGACTGGTAAGTGTTGCTGATCGTGATGTGTCATTTATGATGGAGCTCTGCCGGAATAAGGTCACACAGGGTTGCACATGACTTTGTCGTTCTTTTAAAAAGATGAAATGAATGACACGATGTGAGTTATAGTACGTAGGGCACGTGGCAAATTATTTGTGGAAAGAAATTATTCATTCTTGAGATGTACCATCAATGCATTGGTTGAAACGCGTTACTTGCATTGTCATTTCCTGTTGTAAAATTCACAAAATTATGTTGTCATATGTTATTATGCATCACAATTGCAGCATGAGTTATCAGTTTCCTGTAAATAAACGTTTAGTGTACTGAGGCAGTGGAATGAACTTTACTGCTTTCCTCTCTACAAACACGCTAATTTTATGGGTGCTGTAAATTTAATTTCTCCTCAGGATTCCCTTTTTTATACCGAAGCCTTGATTTAAGACGCTCGACACGTGCAAACCATGCTTTATTTCATGGTGAAGGATATTAAAACCACTTACGTAAAACTTCGTAAAAACGAATATTTAAATAAAATTAAATAAATATTAGAATTATGCCTAATGCAATTCATTATGTTCTTATTAGTCACATGTCCCTCAAATTTCGCTCTCCTAAAGCAATGAACTGTTTATAAACATGGCGTACGGGAGTTCTAACAAAAATCATATGCCACTTTTTCTTTTAACATCTAACTTCAGTTCTACCTAAAATTAAGGAAATATGTTACTTTTGTAGGTAAATAATATAATTATTATACTACATCTTTAATATTCAAAATGTCTCTTACCACTTTTTTCTTAATTATTGCAATTTACTTTTTCTGTTTTTCATCTCTGTAAGCTTCTCTTCATCTCTATATTTAGGCCAAAACATTTGTAGACTGAAATCACTCAAGATGACTGAAATGTCTTGATAGTGCAAATGAATGTAGAAAATTTGATAGGTGCCCATGTGTCAATATCGTAATGAAACAAAAAAATGTGTAAACCGGATCTCAAAAGGAAAATATGGTTTGTCCAGACTGAATCACTGCTACAAAACGAAGCGTTCTTACGTTGGTGTCCTTGTGCTTCCGTTGTTCCCTGGGTGCTGCTCTTGTCTGTTTCCGCCTCGACCTGCTCCCGCTCGCCGTGGGTTGCGAGTGCGGACAAATCGCGCGGTGGCATGCGACTCACGCAAGGGCTCCTTATCGCAGATCCCCAACCCGCGCTCGCCGCCGTAATTATGCTTTGTGGAGAAAATTCAATTGTTATAATTATTATGGGCATTGGCGTGCACAGCCGAAAAACATTGGGAGTGCCAGCTACATTTTAGATGCTTCTTGGAATAACAGATTTGTTTCTGGGTCTCTGAACTATTTCATCTATTACACATCATTTCTAACTAGTATTTGTTGGAAAAAAATTTTTAAATGACGTCTCTAGACTGAAGGGATGTGAACGAACGGTCAAGAAAGAGATCGAAGCGAGAGATAATGATATAGCTTTTGTGGTAGAAACAATGAGCGAGAAAGACGAGAAAAAGAAACGAGAGATAATCAGAGAAAATGAAATGAGATAGGAGAAAATAAAAGGAAATGTGAAAAGAGGGTAGAAGATGAAATGTGAAAACGAGAATAGGAGAGAATGAAAGAAAGAGAGCCAAATAGTTGAGAAGTCCTGCCGTATCGCTGTGGGGGCAGCACTGGGAGCAGCGATTACCCTTCATTACGCCTCTTTCACGAGTCGTGCTGCCGTGGAGGGTAATTGGCAAGGGCAGCGGCGGCGGCGGAGGCGGCGAGGGGATGCACGGAGCGAGCGGTGACGCAGTTGCTGACAGCGGGGTAAGGCGGTGGCCGGGCGGCAGGGGCGGCGGGCAGAGTGCGTCGCGACATGCTCGCGAAGGCGGCGTCTGGACGAGCCAATGCGACGGGACGGTTGTGACCGAGAAATATGTCGAAAAATATATTATGTGACTGAATGAAAAATCAAAGGATGAAGAAAGTTTGGAGACGAGAAAAGGGATAGTAGTGGGCAAAAAATAGTATTGGAAAGATGGATAAATTTAGAAAACGCGTTTAAAATGCTGATAATTCTGTGCCTAACTGAAATAAAAGTTAAGTTAAAATGTTAAAAATCATGGCATTTCATTCTTCTAATGTTCTCCGTTTAAAGACATCTTTGCTATTCAATAGAGATCTAAAGAACCACCCCATATGTGACATCAGACTTAGAGTAATAACCCTAGAATAAGCTGCTGTGATCGATCCGTTAATGTAACGTGCTCCTCTTTACCGAACATCATTACTCCCTCTATGAATTATTTCATAGCAGCTCACATAATTACGCGGTCATTTTGGCCTTTGAGGGAGGTCTTTTATAAATCCCTTAGGTTTTGACCGCATTTTCACCGTTGCTCACCGGAGATTTTCGGAGCAGTAAAATGGGACAATCAGTCTGGAAATTGTGTTAACTGAGAAAGGTATTACTCACAATTGAATTTCTCTGCGTTCTTCGTACTAATGGCATTGGGCATCAGCCATGAGATTCTCTTCCAATGAAACTTCGTGTCGTATTCTCTTTGCAACTCTGCAAATTGTGAATAACCAATTAGCAATGAACTTTATTCTGAAAGATGTCAACCAATAAGATACAAAAACACTATTGAAGGTTAGTTCTTGAGAGAAGTTCAATTTTACAAAACTCTTTTAAAGTAATAATTTGAAACCAGTATTTCTGTCTCATTTCTTAGTATTCTGCCGTAAGAAATTTTATAAACTGTGTCACCTAGAGTGTGTTCTCGAAAGGCACGTGAGTAATGGTCGATAATAATGCACAAGCTCAAATCGCATCTCTAGCCTTCGTGGGCTCATCCTGAGCTTTAAGAGTTTGGAGGGATTCTAAAAGCTAATTTACACTCCTCGAGTGTGCAGATAACGGCCTCGAAGGTTTCACAGATACTGATCAAAGGGGTTTAAAGCGAAATTCGGATCCGCTTATTCTCGGTACAGCCGTACTAGCAGAGCCACAGACTAAAGGAGAAATACGACGGTGGAGGGGGAGATATGCTGAGTGAGGGCAATAATGGAGCGAGGTTGGTGCATGACGAAAGGGGAGTGGGTGGGTTTGGGGCGATGGACGTTGGCAGACGTACACGGGACGAATAGGATGAACGAGTCGAGAGTCCGAGGAGGTTGGAATGAATGGATTAGATTGGGTGAAGATCGGCGGATATTTGATGAAGTGTGCGAGTGCTGTAGAAAGAGCGAGGAATAGAGCAGTATAGCTGTTTGGGACAGCCCCAGGCGAGAAGGGCAGGCAGGTTGAGGTAGAAAGGGCGAGACATCTTCGTGGGTCGGATCAGGAAGAGAGCTTTGTCGAGGGCTGGACGAAGTGGAGGCGGGGGTAAACGAAATGACAGGTATGGGGGAGAGCAAAGCAGCTTGGTGCGGCAGGGGCTCGCGGACTCGAAGTAGGCTGGGGCAGGCGGCGAGGGAGGTGGTACGAGTGACGTCGCGTGGTTTCGGTAGGAGCGGAAGGCGGGGTCAGGCGAGGGTGAGCGGGGGGGGGTAGAAGGAGGGAGGCGAGGCTGTGGGGGAAGGGGGCGTGGGGCGTGTCCTTTGATCTGCGCCGAAGTCCCCGTGCGGAGCCGTTCGTTATTGAAATACCAACTGCGATTGCAGTAAAAGCTGTTGTTTGTCTTTAGGGTGAGTGCCGTGTAAATGCGTGGGCAGGGAATTATGTAGGTTTTTGTTGGAGGTATTCGCTTCTTTGGGCTACTAGGGAATTTCAGTCTTTCCAAGCTTTTTATTCTACGGATTTAAGAGAATATCTTTGTAATGGCATTCTTTTAATGAGAAACAGATAAGTCTTGAGAAATAGATAAGTCTTGAGAAATAGATAGTCTTGAGAAATAGATATAGATATATTATATAATTTCTTTTATATTTCTTACTTCCCTTAGATATGACTTTTTTAATACATTTTTATCCTCTACTATTTTAAATGAGAAAATGGAATTAGCAAAAAAATCAATAGTAAACTTACCGAAATCTAAAATCTACTCAATAAAAATCTGATTTTCTGTCCAGTATAACGAATTTCTCCTTACAGTGTTATTAGGAAACATTCAAAATAAGTTCTGTGGTGGTAGCAGAAATGTTGCGGTTATTCATAATGAGAGATAGGGATAATCGTCCACAACAATCACACTTGTGATTGTTGTCGATGATTATCCTTATCTCTCATTGTTCAAAATAAAGTTACTTGTTAATATTCGCATTTTTTAACCTGAAGCTTCCTTCTTCAAAATTCGCATTCCCGTTTTGAATAGATCTTCCAAGCACGTTGGTTGATTATTGGTAAATGTCAGAAAATATGATAGTGACACTTAGCGATGTCCAAAATCACCTTCATTTCACCTTCATAAAAGAAGAAGAACTTGGTGAAAAAGTGTCTGAGTGGCCTGGGAATTACCGCGATTCACCGGAGAGAAAGATTCCTAAGCTTTTAGCGGATTTAAAACCCGACATCTCTACTGGTAAACCATTGCGAACTGATTTCCAAACGATTTCAGTTGTGTAATGTTACGATTTACCTTCAGCTAATTCATGATATGAGCCATGGACGGCTCTTGTAGAATTTACAGAAATGTGCCTCCAAAATTACTAGCCACTGAAATGTGTACCCAGCAATACAGTTCAACCATCTTCCTCCGAAAGATTTCGAAACCTATTAGAGGGCCCTTGCGAAACAATAATATTGCGATACCAGAGTAGCCTTCCAATACAAAAACACGTTCGCAAAGCAAAATATTGGTGTGTGATAATGTTGTCTCCCTTCGGAAAACGCAGCGTTGTATAGTAGACAGAAAATACACAAAATAGTGCACAAACCAAAAAGTTTTGTAGCATATTTTCCCTGAAGCCGTCATTTCTAATTGATAGATAAAATACAAACGTTTCGAGTACGTACATAAACGCAACAATAGTTATTTAACACTAGTTATTATGATTATAAAAACAATTAAATTGGTATTTATTGAATACTCGTACTTATTTGAAACTATTGCTTACGCATGCTTATTTCAGTACTGCTTAAATTTTATGAAAAATATACACGAGTTAGTGCATTTAGTTTATTATTAATATTAAAATAATTATTATTAGTATTATGAAAATAATAATAATTATTATAATTATTATTATATTTCTAAAATTCATATTATTACTTTTTCAATCTAAGCCTTTTTAGTTAGTATTTTCAATATATTTTTCTTGATTGATTTTTTAAATTCTTGTTTTGGTGTTTGTGGAACCATTGTGAGGTGTTATGCGAGCTAAATGATTCATAGAGAGGAAAACAATGGTCGCGCGTTGCGGGCGAGGTTCAGGGATGTTGGGACAGTGGAGCTTACGAATGTGCACGCGGGAAAAATGAAAAGCGCGGTGTACCCCAAGGACGCTTTCTCTGGAACCATTATGTGCTGCAGCCCCAAGCTCGAGTTTTAGCGCGTGGAGCAGACGTGACGTATACATCAGTGATACAACTGACGCTTGCTCATATGTACCACATCTTTACGTCGGTGTTGATGCTTGATAAAAAATAATGAAACATTAGCTTAAAAATATTAAAATGTACTGTAGAGTGCAGTTTTATTATCAAAATATGTTCTAGTACACGTTTGAACTTCTCAGATCCATTGATAATGTTGTTCAAGGATGAAATACAAAATAGCATGGTATAGAATTGGAAACGTTCATCATCTTCAATCCCTTCTTTAATATGAAGCAAATATACAGTTTTTGTAACCCCTTCGAGATCTTGAATGTACACCACACTATGACTCTTATATAATCTTCAGTGTACTACAAAACTAACACAACTCGAAAAATGATGTTTTGTAGTGAAAGTATTTGAAGTTTTGCTGGCCTGAAATACAGATATCAGACACTTAATTGACAGATAACGGAGTAAGTATTATTAAAATGCTTCATAGGTGTACTGTTTATTATTATCATTATTATAAAATTGTGAAATAACTCTCAGAACTCAAAGATCGTGTTTTTCGAGTTGTGTCAGAATTACAATTCATAAACAAAATACTCAGTTCTGTACACATAATTGATAAAATTTCCAAAGACATTTTGGATTAAAGAAACTGAGGTTTCCAAAAACAATAAAAAGGAGGTGAAAGACGGTTCTGAGAAAGTGTCATCACATGATGTTAACCCAACAAGGGTGTAGGATCTCTATCTCGTGGTTTTCTCCCAGCTTCCCAAGGATCCTGAGAGCAAACGCTTAAAAAATAGACGCTTTTTGTTTGCTTGCGAACAGAAACGAGCGAATTTCCTTAGCAATCTCGATGGTCGTCACATTTACATGACTGTTCAAAGTCTCGTATTGCATTTCAGTAGTTCTTCGAGATACGCTCTTCTACTTTTTTAACTGCTCTAAATGTGAAAGAGGTGAAACAATTCGCTAGATATTTTATGAAAAGAAAAGGGATTCTCTATTTCTAAATTCCTATTTTTGGTTTTTGTGGTCTTTTTTTCCCAAAAAAACATTTTATAAACTTATTGACCTTAACATTTTGCTTGAATGCTATAATTAATTATTTAGAATTCATAAGTATGTGTTAAAATGTGAATTGTGCACTACTTCAAATTTCTTTTTGTAAAATTCGCATATTATCACCTGG
This sequence comes from Acheta domesticus, assembly GCA_031308135.1. Taxonomy (NCBI): domain Eukaryota; kingdom Metazoa; phylum Arthropoda; class Insecta; order Orthoptera; family Gryllidae; genus Acheta; species Acheta domesticus. The sequence goes on from JAHLJT010009436.1 coordinate 144,727,806, forward strand.
ATTACATGCTGAACCAAGATAAAATACGTGATAATTTAATCGAGCAAACACGTTAGATAAACTTGAAATTCTCGTAATTGCTCCCATACTTAACATTATCATCCGTGATAAGCAAATAAAGATGCACAGCCTGCGCTGGCGCAAAGAATGCAGAACTAATGAGCGCCTGCGCGAAGCTTCGGCGCAGAAGCGATCGGCCGCTGCTATTCGTTCGAACGGCGCGGCGGCCTGGCGCCCGCTTGCGAGCGCGAAAGCCCCGCGGCACAGTGGGCCGGTATTTATGATTTGTTTCAACGTTTTATTCTTCGATTTTTATAAAGTGGCCGATGACATTAGGTCATTGTTACATCTCCAGCCTCATAAAATTAGTATTTTTTAATTAATTCCCAAACGTCCTTCTCAATGGGGCTCGTGGCCTCAGAAATGTGCTTATTACTGTTAAAAAGATTTATTTCAAAGGCAGGAAGTGTAACAATGATCTAATGTCATCGGACACTTTATAAAAATCGAAGTATAACTTCATCAGCGTTTTTGGAATTTTAATCAATTTTATTCATCTTTAGTTAATAATACATCATTTATCTTTTAATTTCTTACGAAAACCTTTTGTACAATATTTATTTATCAGTTTTTATAATTTCTTAACTTCGCAGATCATCGAAAAGTCTGTATATTCAGTAACTCGGATACAATATGAAGTCTTGGATAATTAACAGTATACATTTTAGTTTTTAATGATTTTACAAGAATTTATAGGGGTGGATTACATTATTTTATCAAATCTAATTCAAAAATTCAATAGGTGAATAGTTAATTTAGAAAAACGATTAAGAAAACATTTTTTTATTTCTTGAAATATGAAGAAAGGAATGTTATTGCTGCACCACAAATATTTTATATAAAACTTGTTGAAGACCTACTCACCCCCAAAAAATAACATTATTAATTACTAAATTCATATGGAATCTGATTCCTAAGTTACAACTAAAGTGGGTAATTTTGAAATGTAAATTTCGATGTTTTATTCGTATTCCACGACCTGCGAAACCTGTCAGTACACCTAAAAGTGTTCAGATGTGAGGAATCTGAAATTTCTCCGGTTAGTCTGGAGCTACGCCACTGTCCTCTGCCCCGTCCGACCGGCCCGAGGTGCACAGGATTCTTGGCAGCCGCCTCCGTTCGTTGATCTTCTCAACAGGTTTCGAAGAGGCAACTACGCCGCGCACTATTTCTTGGAACGCAGGTCAGCAGTCGCCATCACTCATGTTTTTTATTGAGAAAATTTCATTTTTACAGAAGTTGTTGAGGGAAAGGGTATCTAAGATTTTTATATTAAAAGTATTGATATCTCGCATCAAAGGTTTTCTGGGAATAGCGGACACTTTGACGGTCAGAAGAATCAATTCAGAAGGCAATCGCTGAATATCTATAACCGAAATAGTGAATATGTAATTTTGTGGGTGAAGCTTCTGGCCGAACCAGGTGACAATCTTTTGTATTACGTTAGTCACTCTACCAACTATATTTATGATTTGAATTCGGTGTGTGGTATGGTTGTATGTCTATTGTTGAACTTAGAAAGGAAGTAGTATACAAGGAGAAAGTAGTTGATTTGTTTCGTTTTGCTTTTCCCGATTATGATTGATAATGCGCAAAGAAATATGAGATGTGTGGTGATGGAATACATACATACGAGTATGTATTCCATTGTTTTTTAGCAGAGTAGTAGAAATGTTTATCCATTTCTAGATACAACAAAATGAACATAAACGGAAGTAATGAGTACATTGTTTTGTTTAATTTATATTTAATATTTTTGTTTAAATTTGACTTTTGCAGAAGAAAAACACTATATCACATACACAAGAATTATGCAAATGCACAAAACGTTATGGATGGAATGGAATGTTAAGCACATGTATCTCTGCCAGACGAACGTATTCGAGTTCGTGAGTGTGTGTCAGCGGAGACCGATGTGGCGGCGACAGGCAGCGGGAGGGACTCCGACGGGAATCGATGCCGGCGTTAATAAAGTAGAAGGCCTGTGAATCGCGACAGGAACTGGTCGATGGATGGGCGCGTTTTTGCTCTGCGGGAGGGCTGGGCGCCGAGAACGCTCTACGACACATAATCTTTTTCCAACGAAACGAATTACTCCTTTTATGTTGAGGTAGAAATTGAATGTTAATTTATTATTTGGTGGCTTTCTTTGCAAGCTATTTCTGCTTTATCTCTCTAGTTCAGTGTTTCCATAGTAACTTAAAAGAATTTAGAATTAATATTCTCGAAAAAATAAGAACTATTCCACTGAAAATAAAGTTTCATGAAGTTGTTCCTGGTCGGTTTAAAGAAATTATTCTGCCAAAGAGATTTAATGTAGGAAAAACGAAAATAAAACTGAGTAAATACATTCAGGGTGTCAGTCTCCAGTAGACATCCTGATTTTGTATTCTTATATTTGCGTTGAATATCTTACAGTTAATTACATTTTAGCCAACCACTGTATTTAAATACGATTTGGAATTGATCAAATTCAAACACAGGTCTTAATGTATCAACAGAATGAACTAAACAGACCATACTTTCGTATTATTTGACTCCATTTAATCTCAAAAGTTTTTATTACTTTTTTCCAATTGTTTTTTTAAAATTCATCTATCTTTTGCCTACAAACTTTAGAACCTCCTTGTCAGAGTCACAATAGAAAACGTACAAAGCTCTCATCAAAGGATCGACAAAATGAAATCACTTTGTGCTATAGGATAGCAAAGCACTTGCTTATTCTGGCAGGACTGCAGATAAGCAATCTGTGTTTTGTGATAGACCGAAGTTAATGTTATGGATTTATAGTTGATTTAATATTAAAAATCACTTCAATAATTTATTAAAAAATATTCAAATAAGCATTTATTTAATTTTTCGTTAGCTCCAAGTATTTCTAATTGAAGCCTGTAAATTCAGCCAAAGGGATCCATTAAACTAGGTTTCTTCTGGTGGAGCGCGTTCTTTGTCGTTCCAATTTTTAAGTGACTTCAAGCTTTTGGATTTATTTTGACTTGATAATGTAAAATTGGAGCTCTGGGAAAAGGCTTCCTTAGAACATAACAGCGCTTAACTGCGTAAAACCTTGATATTGTCAGTTTCATTCTCAGCTTGAGTAGATATCGAACCCCCCCCCATCAATCAGAATGAGATACACCGTGAGCAGAAGCTTATCTTTAAAACACTTTTACCTTCAATTTACGTGCTTATTCCATTTCTATAAACGTTATGAAACTACCTTTAGTTAAATCTGCGAGACCTCTCCAAGTAATTATTATGGCTATTATGGCTAATACGAAAAGAAATATACTTAAGAATGGAACTAACGAAAACAAATGTCAAGTATTTTTATCACGTACGTGAAGTATTTAAAAATTTTACTGTAATTTATTAAATTTATTCGTGAATCATATAATGTTAGTAAAAAGTGTCAAATATGACCCTCAATTTTTACCCTTTCTATAAAATGGGATTAATTTTCTTAAAATGATATTTTAAAGTATTTTCATTTCTCATGTGAATCTAAAATGTTTTTAAACTAAAAATATTTTTCGAATATTAATATGTTGTATTATTGTACGCCAATAAACAAAGATTGACTAATTTTGTTCCTATTAAGATATTAGGAACGAAAGAAAAAGCAGTGCTGTTAAGTTAATTTGGTCAGAGTAATGAAACAATCAGTTGGGACAAGTACCTGTTTTACAGTCAAACACACACGTCGGACACTAAACGATGAAACAAGAAAACTAAAAGTTACACGCTGTTGCTGAAGGACGCCCTGACGCAGCAATTACGAGAAAATGAAATGCCACCGTTCACCTTGGTACGCTAAAAATCCCACAACTGTAGAAGAGGTCAGCCGGGAACTTTCATTGGTACCTACCACCATGTAGATTAGTACTGGATATTCTATCGGTACGTTTTCATTAGCGAAAACATATTTGAATTGTTGAATAATATCTGCGCACATCGAGTTTGATCAGCACTTGTAATTCGGTTAGGGATGAGAGAAAAGGAGAGTGGAAAGATTATGAAAAGAATTTGATAGAAGATAAAGATAGAAGGTAGAGATAGAAGGTAAAGATAAGGCACTTGCACATAACCGAACGAGAAGTAGTTCTAGAAACTTGTATATTCTAACATTCTCGTCATATGTACTACACAACTTTCTAAAAATAAAAATAAAACAATCCAAATATGTGTTACCATGGATTAACCGCATGTTTCCAAAATCAATGATTTTGAAGTGTACGACTTGATAGAAAGACAACACTTTTCCCCCCGATTAGCAAGCAAGCTCTCCAGCACTGTCTACGCCCACGCGGTGATCTCCTCGCCTCGCCCCAGCGGCTCGAGAGAAGTGGCTGAGCGTCGGGGTGACGTTAACAAGTCTGCGAGTGGTTGCAGGACATGGCAGGGGCGGCAGTTCCTTCGAGAGGCGCCGGCGCCGGGCGGCGGCTGTCACGGCGGCGGGCGGCAGCGGCAGCGGCGGGGGCGCTGTTTAAATAAAAGGCGCCCCCCGGGAGCCCAATCACCGATGCAAATGTAACGAGATTGCTCGCTGACAGGCGGCCGGGGCTTGTCGAGGCGCGCCCGCCGCCGCCGCCGCCGCCGCCGCCACCGCCGCCGCCGCCCGCCCCCGAGATGTCACGCAAAATTCATCACCGTCGCCGTCTGCGCCGGCGCGGCCCCTTTTTATTATTTTATTTTATCGCCCCCTCTTCTCCCCCCTCTCCCTCTTCTTGCGTTTCTTAAGTTGCTAACTTACTTAGCGCGTCCCTGCGCCGCCCGCCCCGCCCGCCGGCGCTCCGCCTGCGGCTCCGTTATGACCCCGTCACTCGTCGCGCCCCCGCGCCTCCCCGCCACGCCCCCGCAGCTACTGTGCGGTCGCGAGCGGGCGAGGCGGTGCCAGTGGGGTGGAGCGCGGGGAGAGCGCGGGGCCGTTGGCAAGCGTGATGGCTAAACTTCTCTCCAGCGTAGGACAATTTTCCTTCCTGGTGCGGAGCGCCTTTGATAGTTCATAAGACGGCTCCGGAAAGGAAGCTGTGTGAATCGGAAAGTCCTTGCTTAGAATCGAACATAAAGTATTTTCCAGATTATTAATTCTTTATACACACTTAAAATATTAATTATGGAATAAATTAAGTCAAGTCATAACAAATACATTCACATTTAATTCTATGTGTAAGAATGAAATTATGTTCTGTATTAAAAAAATCATGTATTACTCACATTAATAAAATAATGAACAAAATAAACAATAATTGTGTTAATAATTTCCGAAAAGTTAACAAGAAAAAACAATTTTCTTACCAATTCTGATGCAATATTTATTTTCAAAGAAATATTTATCCTTCCACAGATCCCAGCCCACACCCTGTGACGAAGTCGATTCTTTACGTATACAAAAAACAGTAGAAACCTTTTTAAAAATAACGACGTAAAAAAACAAATGAAGTAGGGGAGAAGGCTAGGAGGATACTGCGCGAGAGGGTAATTTTTGAAGGTGACGGGTTCGCCTGAATCGCCAACACTTCGTTATAGCTCTCCACACAGACAATGCGGGAGGGCCGTGGGCTGCGTTGAGGGGGAGCGCGAGTCAGGGGGCAACTCGTGCAAACTTTTGACGCGCGTCGAGCGCTCTTTATGCCTGAGTGGGACCGCGGAGGTCCTTTATGCGCAGAGGTAGGCTAACGATGGCGAGAGATCCCCGACACTAATTCTGAATTGGGGAAGAGGTTTCTCATCCTGTGAGGAACGTTAATTCCCTGCTTGTCGTTTGTTGTTGCTTGCGCTTGCAATTTGTGAACAAAATTGACTATATGAATGTGTGGAAAATGATATAAGTACGTAGAGAAGTACAAACATTTCTAGTCTGCAAGTATAGAATTAAAGTATTACGAACTTATAAATGCAATTCCATTCTTAAGAATTTTTATGCTATTATATGTAATGTATCCCCATCTGCCACGTTATTTTCGACTTAACGTCTGTATCCTGAAATCAGGTAACGGAATCCAAATGTCTGAGATTTTGAGTCATCACAATTTTTTTAACCGATTTTCGCAGTCAGTATCAGTGACGCAGTTAAAATATGTGGCGACCAGTATCTAATGCAGAAGGTTCTCGCGCACCAAAATAACAGCTGACCTAATTATTCACAGATTAGAGGCAACACCTTTTATTTATGTACTTTATTTTATATTGATACGCCATTGCTTTTATTGCTTATATGGTGAATATAATACTAGATGGTGAATATATATACATAACGTATCTGGAGCGAGAGGAACATGGTTACGAGGGAAATATGAAAACAGTCGAATGATGCTACATGTTCGTTTATGCAGGGAATCGTAAGAGTAAATTATGAAAGGGAATTATGGGATGGAAATATGAAAATACAAACCGAGTGAAGTTAATCATATAGTTAGTCAATGAGAATATCTGTAATCAATAAAAATTAGATCAAAAATAAGATCCTGTATGTACCACTGGCGTTAACTGGTTAACCTCATGACGCCCGTGGTGCTTAAATGACTATTTCGCATTAATTGTGAGTAATTGCGCAAAACGGACTCCATGTAGGGAAGTTTTCTTGTACGCTAGATGTCGTCTGAGGAGTCGGCGGGGCCGCGCCGCGCCGCGTGTGCGGGAAGGCTCTTCGGCGCCTAAGGCGGGGGGGGGGGGAGGGGCGGAGGCGGGGACGTCGCGCACTCGAAGGCGCATGAATAATCCAGGGCGGAGGCGCCACCCGTGCGCTGCCGTGCCTTCCGGCGCGCTCGCGACTGCTTCCGACGCGACAGCCCGCCCGCTGCCCGCCTGGCCTCCCGTGCCTTGCCCCGACCCCGCCTCTCCGCCTGCGCCTCGCGGCTGCGATGGCTCAGCGGTAATCGGCCGTTGCCTCTTCACTATACTGCGATTCTTCTAACTTTGCCCCTCAAGGCCCGTCTTTGCGATGGAATATGTTACGGTATTTCGTGACGTTCTCTGCCGTGTCGCCAGATTTCGCATGATCGCGTTCGTGTCAAGCAGTTCTTGCGATCATGCGACTTGTAGCGGCACGAAATAGAAAGACGGGAAATGCCATTCCATCGTGATATTCCCTATCGTGGCCATAGGGGTTTTGGGAGGCAGAGTTAGAAAAATCGCACTATATCGCTGACCGGGACCTCTTCACTATCACTCCTAGGTTTAGAGTCACGGCGGTGGTAGATTTTAGATCCTTGCTACGTAGCTGGGTGGTTTTCAACCATTGTCTGGAGGAGAATTCTAGCGGCCGGATGCTCCGATTGGTATTTTTTCCTGGGTTATCCGATGAATTCTGTGCGAATGCCAGGGCAATAATCTAAAAAATGGGCCACAAACCGCGCGCCACAATCATTCATCATCCTAGTCTCCACGTCTCCTCTTGGACACTTTTCCACTAATTTACTCCCACACACTAGTCGCGAGCTTAGATCTTGTCTCGGATGGGGGTTGACTCGATTGGAGAGATATCTGCACTGGGAATGCCCCTGAAACACACGTGTAAGTAGATGTCGTACTTCACGTTTTTAGCCGGGGTGGAACACCGCCAACTCCCGATTTTAACATGTACTATACTTATGGGATTAGTCTCAATAGTTGACGTGCCCTTCGGAACCAAAAAAATATTCACCTGAAGTTGCTTCCTCGCGTCTGGTGGCTCACACTTTCTTACATAGTGGTTTCACCATTCGCCCCTTACACTCCATCTGTCCACTTACACTCCATCTTGTCCTTTCAAATTCTGCCACCATTACGTTTCCCACCCTGCATCTACTGATCAAGTTAAGTTCCCTTCCTACATTTCTCTTCATTTCGGCTCTCATTATTGTGAATGTGCATAGATTAGCCTCGTGCACCGCCAACCTATTCTGCTACAACAACATCACACCCTATCAGATCCCTTGGTTGCCTGATAATTTTCTTTATGGAACTTCACTTAAATCTCTTTTGTTCCAGTTTTATCGCGTAACTCCTCTATTTGATTTTTGTCTGTCACATTTCGGACCTTCTCGTTTCCCGCTCGCTTCGCCCTCCGCACCGTCTGCCTGCCTTCCGCCCCCGCCTGCCTTTCCGCCTTCGCGTGTCTCGGTGCGCTCTACCGCCGCGGCGGCTGTGTTCTGTATCGCCGGCGAGTGGCGCCTTTTGTTTGGGCGTCAGCGCAGAGCGTCAGCGCCCAACTTCGCGCCGCTCGGCGTTGGCAGCTGCTTCTCAACGCGCGCCTTCGCCCTTTGGCTCTTTCACGCCGCTGGTCAAGAACGTTAATGAGGGATACAGACGAACAGTTCGTTCCAGCTTCGTGTTGGTGTTTATGGTTGGAAAGCTCGTCAAAAACAAGAAACTCACACAAACTCTTCTATAAACGTTTATTTATTATTATTATTATTATTATTATTATTATTATTATTATTATTATTATTATTTCTCGGGTATAAGCCGATTCGGACTATGCATACATGCCTACTGCCTTTACCGGCGCCCAGAAACAATATCTCGGTGGCAGGGCATGAAACATCATTAGGAGGGATCAGCTTTTAGCTGGTTCCCATTTTTATCCCTCAGGGTTGTTAGCCTTGGGAGTAATTATTATTATTATTATTATTATTATTATTATTAAATTATATTAAAACCGAAAACAAAAACATTTATGACAAACAACATCACGTATTGTAATTTTCGCAGTCCTTTTTTTTTTGGTCATTCAGATATATGTCGAAACTCATGTGCGTTTGAAAGAGTGTTCATTAAATATTCACAAGAACGCGGTATACATTTATCGTATCGCACAGTGTATGCGCGAGAAATGGTGACAACTCTCAAAATACTCCCTCTCATATCGACCGAATCATGATAAATTGGAATGTGTCATGCGTTCGGCATTCGGAATCGCCATTGCCCACCTACTTCACAATCGATTGACTCACGGAGAAACCACCTCACCCACGTCCGAACGAAAAAAAAATCGGAATGGAAATCGTTGGGCCTTCGTGCGCTCGGAAGTGCGCACTTACCTACCGCACTGCGGGTGCCGAGCCCCAGCGCCCGATCTCTTGTCTGCGCGCGTCTTATCGCGGGGCGCTCAACGGAGCCAGTAGTGATTACGCGGCGGCGATGACGCACGCGATCTGGTAATGCAAAAGCCCCGCGTACGTAAATCCCGAGCGGCGTTATCGGCCTTCGCACCACAGGAACGGCAACGCGGCGCATCCACTTAACAGGGGAGGATGCCGATGATTGGGAAGACATTTCTACGAATAACTGTGTTTTCACGCTTCCGAATATGACTTATATTGAGGTGACGTATTTTTATTGAGAAGGTTCATATCTTATGTAAAGTAACAACATGTTATTTAAAAGAAAGCATTCGACTGATAATTTTTAAGCTGTCAAAGGTCTAGAAACAATCGCCTTTCGTACTAACTGCAGTACTATCTCCAAGGCTGAGTAGGCGTGGCTCACTAATGATTGAAAGTGCATTCGACGAAACTTTAATAGTGCCTATTGCTCTATAGTATTCTAGGACAATAGATTGAAAGTTCTTGGATAGTACGAAAAAATTAACGTATCTGCCATTTGTCTTACATACCGCATTGCATGCGAGCTCTATCTGTTTATCAGATTTGGGAAAGATATTTAAAAATGTATTTGTAAACCATTATTGCTCTCAACACATTTTTTGAGAATATTTAACTCATTGTAGTTGTTGGTTAAACGGTGAATTATCGTTGGCATTTCAAATAAAATAATAAGTGTTATAAATATAATAATTTCATTGTAGTCGACCGTATAATACCCCAATTTATTTGCAATTCAAATGAAATGAAATAAAGTCATTTCGCATCTTGGGGCTACGGGCCTCAACAGACATTTACAACAGATTCTATAAGGAACTTTTAAAATTTCTCAACAATAAATGTCCGACATTGCTAATGTCAGGGGAAAATCGCTCATGATTTGGCACTCTGGAGCGTTCTAGCAGTACCTACATTTCAGCAACATAACATATGACGCCAAACAGATGCTGCCAAATACCTCCAACAATGTTCTTGCGCTCATGATTGCCACGAAAATGAGCGCGCTGAAGGTGCAGCAAAGTATCTATAAAATCGGTCATGAATGAGGTAAGATGATAAATACAAAAGAAAACTATTCGCCCATTTATTTAAACGGGTCTCGAACTCGTGGCTGTTTGTGTCTCACCTCAGCGCTTGAGCCACACAGAGAGGTCTCAAAGCGCGGATTCGCCCTGTGAAAAATCTGCCGCCTTTTTCGGCGCGCGCGCGGCCGGGCCGGGTGGCCGGGTGGGCGCGCTGATTGGGGCGGGCGATGAGGCGCGCGGGCGGCGCTTCCCTCGGCAGGAACGGAGACTCGCGAGAGGAAGAGGCGGCGGGAAACGGCGTACCCATCAGCGCCGCCCGCCCCCGCCCCCATCTCCTTCCCTCTCGCCCCCGCCCCGCCCCGCCCCTCCCTCTCGCCCCGCGCGCCGGCGAGCAACAAGTTGCGCCGTCGGGCACCGGGCCGCCTTGTTGTGTTGTGTTGCGGCGCGGCGCGGGCCCGCAGACTGCGTCCGTGGGCGCGCGGCGGTGTTGATGCGAGGGCCTTGACCGACGCCTTGGAGTCGGCCCAGTTGTTGCATGCCGGCGGCGGCGTAGGGAATTTATTGCGGTTTGATGGGGTGGAAGCGATGAAATAGGGTTTCAAAGGCGCAGGTTGGGAAATTGAATGAAGGTGAAATTGCTTTAGCGCGATCGTCTTATTAATTATTTCAATATCAGGTCAGTTACGAACGTTAAGTTTTGCTTGGTGAGCCAAAAAATGGATTTATTTTAACGTTGGAGGTAAATGCTGGGTGCAATTCTAATGTGGGGGTTGAATGTAGATTTGACGCATAATTGTCTACACTAATTCGTTGATGGCTTAATTTAGTTGTAAGTATTGTAATAAATTGTTTAAAATGCTAGTTTCTTAAAAGGTGTAATGTTGCAGGATTCTCTTCATATCGTTGAATAGTTATCTTGATTATTGACAAATATCACAAATATCAGTTCATTCACTCATTGACGTAGTATGTTCCTTCTAAATATAATATTCATTAATATTGAATTGTGTTTTGCCTCGAATAATAAACTGTTTCGGATATCAAATTAAGTAGTCGTTTCTCGTACTTTTTTCATGTGTAGGAAGTTATCCTTTTTTAGTCATAAAGTACTTTCTTCAAATCTTTTGAATGAAAAGGTTATGTTAAATTTTTGGAAACAAGTTTTTATTTAGTACTATAGCCGGAAATTTAAATTCATGTTCTGAGAAGAAGAATTAACGTTCCTCCTACGTTTAACTTCCTACCATTCCCTTTCTAAGGACCTTACTTCTTTAGAATTTTTATATTTATCGTTTTGCATTCAAGTAGTCGCGACCAAGATTCCTGGCATTTCCGTCAATTTTCAAACTGCGAATTCTGCTCTCGTACATCACATTTTGCTCTGGGTAATGTTAAAATTTCCTGCTTTACATTTTTCTCCTTGCTTGGGCTTGACTTTAGCTTCTTCGTCTCTGTTTCCTCGATCTCCCAGGAGTGGGTCCTCATATACTATTTATCGGATGGATCTTTCTTTTTCTGCTGGGCCACAGGAACTTGATGTTTCCGGGTGCGGAAGCACGAAAGAGTAACCTCTGTGGAATTGTCACCAGAGCCAGCAGATAAATCTGGATGCTGAAAAGACTTGATAGAATGAAGGTATTCACTTTTCTCTAATGATACATATTTATCTCCATTTTAAATAAAAAAAAATCTCGTGCCATTATCGCTATTACTTTCGTTAGCAAGATTGTTAATGTTAATAAAACCGTTCTAAGGTACCCATTAAATTTAACATATCTCTTGTTTTAGTGTAGTTCTTTCTGTTTGCTTTGTGAACAACAAATCTGGTGTACATTTTCTGACATTATGAACCTCTAGAAATATTTAGAGCTATTAATTAAAGTGTTGTTAGCGTTTTTTATGTTTTTGAATAGTTACCAGACCAGTGGCAGCGTTTAGAACTACTGAACTCACGGCAGTCTGGATCAAGGGAAGCATCTTGGGGAGGGGAGATGTTTCTGAAATGTGAAAATGATTTTGCTTGGACTATTTCCATCTAGTCTTCTTATTTGCGTTGATATTAGTAAAATGTTGTATATTATCGACCTTATATATTGAATATACATGAGTAATTCAAAACTGTAAAAACATTCATCTACATTGGTCAGTTACATATTCCTACAAATCATTATTTATTGGATTTTCCCGCCCCGTAACCTCTATCGGCTCCATTTCCTATCTTCAGCCTCCCAGTTCCCTTTCTCATTTTCATGGCTCAGCATTTTCCCTTTCTCACCTTCATGGCTCAGCATTCCTCACGTTCTCTGTAATCATTCTCATTGATAATCAGCATTTTAAAGAAATTGAAAGCTGCTTCTTTCTCTAATCCCTTGCTACATGTGATAAATGCAAATGACGTTTCTACTGTCGAAGTGTACACACAATCTCCTCACTAGTTTGTATTATCTGTCAATTGACTTCTAAATCGTGATTTCACTAACTTTGCTGCGCACAGTGTTTTGCTGACCACTCTAATAGAGGAAACCCAGTTTTGTATTAAGAGATGTAGAATAGTAAAGGACATATTCTATATGCAAGAATTTTCATTATAAATAAATCTGTCGGTGTCCGTTTACATGACTGAAAATTAATGAGACTTTTTTCTTCTCGCAACGGAAGTACTAACGTACAGGAGCTATTGCCAAAATCTTTAGTTATAAAGCAAAGAAAATTACAATTCCGTCCATTTGACGCAAAATCCTTCCTCTTCACACACCCACTCCTTCGTATATTATGAAGCTTTCTTCGTCATCGTCTCGTGCACGTTGCCTCGAGCATCCCCTTGTGCAGCCGCCGGCACCCTTTGCCTCCGCTCTTCCCAGACAGTCGCCGTCGCCCCCGCCGCCGCCCCGCAACCACCGCCACCGCCGACGCTTCCACACCGCCTCCGCCCGCCACTCCTCAGTTGCCACTACCCTCGCCTCCATCGCCACCGCAGCCATCGTCTTCACCGCCATCGTTCCCACACAGTCGTCCGCCACCGCCACACGCGACCGCCTCGGACGCTCTGCTCCCACCGCAGCCGCCGTCGCCCGCCCCGCCAGTGTCACCGCGCCCGCCGCTCCGCCACGCCGCTGCCGCCGCGAGGGCCCGGGCAGCCGGCGCCTCGCCCGCCGTGCTGGCGCCACAGCGGCGCATGCGCTCTCGCCACCGCCGCGCCCCCCCCCGGCGCCCCCGGCCTGGCGGAGGCTGCGATAGTGCCACGGGTACACGGCAGGCTGGAGCAAGGGGAGATGAAATTGGTGTGCAAATGATTGACTGGACTCTTTCCATTCAGCCATCTTAGTTGCAAACTATCGACAGTTACATATTGAATATGCGTACATATTTACTCAGTGGGGTAGAGTGTAAAAAGACTGCGTGTCGAAAGAGTCGTAGTTTCCAATGCCGCCGTGGTTTTGGCGGTTCGTTCTTGGTCCGTTTAGTTGTGCCGATGTGATGATCCACACCTATAAGCTGGTGTTTGTACTAGTTTCTAGAGTATGGGTTGAGAAACATTGCACCTGTAGGATTGTTTTCGTGGGGGATATACTGGGGCGGTGACAGCACAAATGACTTTGACATCTGCTAAGCTACAGCAATGCTAGCGCTACGATTTGGAAATGCCGAGAGTGACTAAAGCAATTGTGGAATCATAGAGTATACCAATAACCGCTACAGTTCCTACAAACCATAAGCCATTAAACACTTATGTGTTAAGTATCCATAGCAGGTGAATATAGCGTGATTTAAGTGATGAATAATTTTTGGTTTCCTAAAAACCTTGGAGATATCCGATTTAATATAAAGTTTATATTAAGTGATATATTTTGTTTTATATTCCGCATGCTGAGTAACTCCAAATTTTGTCTAACATTGAGGAATATGTTTTGCGACGAAACTTGATTACAGATCACCATAGATATTCTTTCAGAAAAGGCAAAGAAAATAGTATCAATGACATTGGTTTGCGTATGGGTATTAGCATCGGAAGTAACAGTATCAATGCAAGCACTGGTCGCAGTGGCGGCGGCGGCAAAAGCCACAAAGGCAGGCGAGACGTTGGGGGCGGCGGCGACGGGGGTGGTGGCCGCATCGGGTTCGAACTCCCGTCGGGGGCCGTAACAAGGCCCCGCGGCTCGCGTTGCGCCCCCCGGGGCACCGCCGCCAGCTTTCTCCGCCGCCGCCCCGCCCCCGCCCCCACCGCCGCCGCCGGCGTCGTTACCTCCGCTGTGATTTACGCGCTGCTCCTTCCTCCCTCCCCCTCTCCCTTCGCCGCAGACGCCTTTGTCGGGCCCTCGGCGCGCCGCCGCCCCCGCCGCTGGAGAACGTACGGCGGGATGGAGAAGGGAGGAACGCGTCTTCGATTCAACTTATTTCGGGTCAGAGATTTCTTTGGTGTATGACGACGTGTGTAGGTATCACTGTAGAACAACTTGTTCCTTCTTTCTGTTCGCTTGATGTAGTTTTTACAATCCAGTTTCCTCTTCTCCAGGGGTCGGCTATCACAGTCGGTGCGCTGAAGAATGAATGTAGATGTTTCTAGTAAGATGGGTGATTATATGAGTTTGTTGAGTAATGTAATGAGACCTTTCTTCTTCAAATTGGTCGTTCGACTACGGTATTGTGCCTCTAACTGACCTTACTTACGTAGAAAAACGTATGAATAGGGAGAAGAATGTTTGGATGAATGCCAATTTCGACGACTTTACACAAGCAATGCATGTATACGTTCTGGCCGATCCTTAATTGCTTCATACGTACCGTATCTAGTCAAAATGACTTTTTGTTAATCTTTCTATACCATCTAGAATAATGAGAATTTTATTTCATTTTTAAAACGTTTTGTCACAATAGTTGGTAAAGAAAGCAGATATAATTTTCCCTTTGAGGCATATGCACTATACAAACTAAACATGCGAACATCTCAAAGAATTCATGTGAAACGTTTTCCATCGCGATGTCTCCGCTTAGGAGCCTCTCCAATGAGCCGGTGCAAAGCTGGCCGCTTGCCACCCCGCGCCCAGAGCGCCCCTGACGATGCAAGGCGCCGCGCGATGAGGTCAGCGAGCGACCTTGCGGGCGCCCCCCCGCCGTCACCCGAGCCTGCTGACCGCGCCTCCGCCGCCGCCGCCGCCGCATCAGCATCAGCAGTGGCGGCGGCGGCTACTCCCGTTGCGCTTTGTTAGGCCTCTCCCTGTTACGCGCTCTGAGAGCTCTCTTCTTTTTGTGTCGCTGAGGGCGTGCGGTGGTCACTCGAAGGGCGATGGCGCTGGAGGCTCCCTCGTGAGCGACGGCAGTTGGGAGGGTTGGATGCGCTGCGTCACGCGTTGATTCGTTCCGGGTGCGTCAACTGCTAAGGTCATTAGTCCCAGAAGAGTAGTAAATGTTTTGCGGGAGGTGACGGTTGTCTTCCGCCGCTGGATGGCGAGATCCGGGGACGACCTGCGTAGGCTTCTGGGAATTATCCACTACCAGGTATCTCCCACCAGCGTCCTCCCAGCCCCGCCCTAAACCGAGACAAGCTCTTAGCTCTCGGCATGCGTGATAGTGTAGTGTGTGCTAAGGTAAGTGAGTGTGAGTAAGGGGTGAGGACACAACAAGGAAGGGGAAGAAAAGACCGCGCGCGGTCCGTGCTCCGGCATTCGCCTGGTGTTGATTGTAGAAACCACGGAAAACTGTCGTTCAGAGCAGCCGGGCTGCTAGAATTCTCCTTCAAACAGCGGCTGAATTCGACCTAGCTGACAAGCTAGTGTCGAAAATCCTGTCACCGTCGGGATTCGAACCCTAGGAGCTTCCGGTCAAAAGTACTGCAGGTCGGGTCTCAGTCACTGGAAACAAATGTTTATTTCATATATGTTCCATTGATTCTTCGATATATCCACAATAATCATAGTAAATAACTCGTCTGACATTGAGGAATATGTTTCGTGTATTACGAATCATTACGTGAAACTGTATATGTGTCCTGTATTTTCATGGGAAACGAGAGAATGTGCACTGATGACTATTCTTTTGAACACTTGAAAGCTCAATTAACTGGAAAGTTTCTAAGACGTGTCTCTTCTCTTTCCCGTTCTCATGGTCACATTTTTGTACCTTGTCCTGTCGTAGCTCTGCTATTATCATTTTTGTAAGGTCCTTAGAAATAATGTACTTCAATAATTTCCATGCTTAGAAATACATTTTTGCGCTCTTGATTCCTTTAATGTGGTTAGTTGTTGAAACTACATGACACAAACTATTCAAGAGTGTCTACAAGAGTGAATCTGCTGTTTCGTAAGCTTAAAGCGCCGAGCAGATGTAGATAGGCTGCCCGCAGTACTCCAGTGTGTTGCAGTCTGCGCTTTACACCGCGGCCCCTGCCGAAGTCTCATGGACAGGGAGCGGCTAATCACGATCGTACACATGAGGTCACCGATACATCAAACTGAATATACTGTGACTCTCAAATTCATTATTCATGTATCAGCACCTGAATATGATGCGGGGTACCAAGATCATAATGCTTGTAATGTCACGTTCTGGCAAAGTGGCTAATGAGTATTTCTCAAATGAGAACCTCCATAAATACTACGGACGAACCTTCACTACGTCCAACTACGTTGTATTCTGATGCAATCGGTTTATAAAAACTGTATACTTTGCAGTAGCAAATGACTTGCAGTATCCGCCCTCATAACTGTAACTCAGAATCTACGTCTTGCAATATACCAGTTTTAAAATTGGAATCATCCTCATCAGTTTCATGATTTGCAGCTTTCGATGGCGATTGTATGTTTTAAAATGATTTAACGAATTCGTAGGCAATGTACAATAAATTGAATAGAAGTAAGATGTTATTGTGTACAATGAAGATTTCTTAGATTATGTTTCTTTGAACTGAAGCAGTAAAGCATGTCTGTTTGCACGTTTTTGCATATATGATTACATTTTCAAATGAAATTTTGGAACGACTTTCAAGAATATTTATATACATTTGACGTAGCGTTGTATTCCTTACTTCACATTACATGACATTTAGTTTATGTACGATGAGTAAACGAAAATGTTACATTCCTTAATGCGCTGAGCTTGCTAACTGTATAAAATACACTACAACTCAATACTCGCAATCTCGCTGATTGTGAGAATTCGATTTATCAATTTCCAGTTTCTTTCATCGCCTTCCTTCTCGAGGAGAGTGAACTATTCAGAAGTGGAGGGTGCTGAAAGCTGAGGAAAAGAGATGATGAATGTGGCCGCTGATTAAACGCGAAGGGTGGATGAAATCCGTGAAAAACCACCAATCCCCTCTCACAAGGGTCCGGTGAGTGGCTGCCCCAAGAGAGGTTTGGGGACTTAAGGGCCCCATGTTCAGCAAACGAGCGAACTCTGTTAGTACAGTGTTAGTGCGATAGAGGAAGTGGTATGCAATAACGCGAATAAGAAATTGATTTTAATTCAGATCCATAGTTCGAACAAGTGATATGCGCGAGTAGCCGCTTGATTTGTACTACGTTGTTGTTCATGCAGGGGGGCTTATTGAAGACAATTGTTGTGATAGTCTGAAATGGAAACTGAGATAACACACTTTCTAATTCTAAGAAAACTACTTAGAAATATTTCACATTTATTCTTTCCGGATTTTAATATTTTTTTAAAGTTATTTAATTAGGTAACAATCAAACATTAAAGATATTATAGTTTTAAATCAAAATTTTATCACATTATCAATAGACTATAATTTACTTCAACAAATAAACATAACCAAAAATATTTGTATACATGATTGACGATAATATTCAAAACTGCTGAAAAATAATATATTACTATAGGCTATATCACTAACTTGAAAATTCGGCATAGAAGTCTATATATTTTGTCAGAAATGTTCTATTTTTAAACAAAAGATAATAAAAATTGCAAAATACATCAATATCGTTAGCCAAACAAGGCAGTTACGCTATGAGTGACGGACTCTAAAATTTATTATCTACCCATTGTAATTCACTTCCTTGCAAGGTAGTAATGCCGAACAAGCAGAATACTAATAAAAAAGAAAAGACAATGATCTTCCATGTATTTAAGTGCAACTTATTAAAATGATCAAATTCATGTTATGTAACCTGATGCATACAAGACAGTCTGGTTTATGGCGATATTTTTGAAAGTTTTCCTAAAAGCTATCTTAAAAAGCTTGCAATGAAAGTATTCATATTACTGTACAAGTAAGTCCCGTATAATATCTTCAACAATAAACAGAAAGTGAACGTAATTATTTTGTAATAAAATCTCAGAGAATAAGAAAAAATACTGCTCACGGAATAGTTCTCTCTCTTAAACACACATCAAACCCAACGCGAGGAATTTTTGAAGAGCTCCCCCGAGCACTCCGAGCAAAAAGAAGGCCGCAATTTGCAAGGATCACACCCCCTTTCCAGCGAGGATCGTCGCCCGAAGATAAACAAAGCCGTGCGCCGAGTGGCTTCTCTTCGCAACATCGCGCGGAGCGCTTGCATCGGCGGAGGCGGCGGCGGCGGCGGAGGCGCAGGTCTAGACATGCAAATTGCCGGCCGGCGCCCTCGATCGATAGGATAGATACGCCGCCCCAATCTTCCCGCGCGCCATCACTCATTTCCTTATGACAAGTCATCCGCCCCGCGCCCCTGCCTCGCCCGCCCTCCGCCGCCACTCCGCTCTCTGTCCCTCCTTTTATGCGGGCGGCGGCGGCGGCGGGCGCGCGCGCGCGCACAGTAGCATTTTTTGGCCGGGCGCCCGCGGCGGCGGCGGTGGCGGTGGCGGCGGCGGCGCGGGGCGCGGCGCGGCGAGGCGGGGCGGGCGCCGCGGGGGCGCCGCGCGATGGAGCCGCCGGCGCCAGCGCGGGCCCTGCGCGCCCCCTCGCAACCCCCCTCGCGCCGGGCGGCGCCGCGGCGGCGGTGGCGGCGGCGGCGGCGGGGACGGCGGCGCGCCGGGCCGAGCCGGGCAGGGCCGGGCCGGGCCCGCGCTGGGCTGCGCTGCGCTGCGCCGGGATGTGAGGGAGCCACCGCCGCCGCTCGGCTCCTTTTACTCCTCCCCGCCGCCGCCGCCGCAATTCGGTCAGGTGGCGCCAGACGCCGCCCCCGCCCCCGGACCGCCCCCGCGGCGCCCGCCCCGGGCGATCGTTGGCCCGCCGCTGGGCGATGCTCGCGGCGCCCCTTTCCCGATGCGCCCCGGCCCGCCCCGCCCCCTGCTCGGCCGGAGCCCTCGGCGCGGCGCGGCGCGGCGCGGAGCATTCGCAGCGCAGGAGTCCCCGAAGGCGAGGACCCACGCGCGGCGCTCGCCGCCTCGAGAGGCCCTGCCGCCGCCGCCAGGAGCTTCTTTCGTTTTGCTCCGGGAGAACAGCGGCGTTCACAGCCCTGTTTTGTATCTCTGGGGTGGAAGGTTTAATGTTCTGTCTCCTTTGTTGTGTTCGCTTCAGGCGAACCACCTAAAGCATCCCGCGTAATGTACACAAGCTTAAAGATTCTAAACTACCGTGTTAAGAAAGACCCACGTGAGACCTGGAGCTTCCATGTAGGAAATAATACCTAAAATGTTTGAATACATAAAAGTAATAATGTTTTATAATATTTTTTTCTTGTGAAAACCATTATCTCAGTTAAATTGATTTTATTCCCCCAAACTGGTTTAATTTTCATTTCAGTTTTCAGTTTTTCAATTGAAATAACTGTCAACGTTTGCAAATGAGATATGTGGGGTTTAACCTTTTCAAGAAATAATATATTTTGTTTCTTTCTGCTTGCATCTAAGAAGTAAATACACTGAGTCCTACAATTATTTGATAATAGGATAAGAACTTAAATTGAATTCCAAAACTGATCTAAGGTTTTTTATATTGTCTGCTTTCTTATCAGTAAATTTACTGTTCAAAATTCATTGACTATATAACATTGTTATTTCACAAAATAAAATATTTACTCCTATCAGTCTAATTTTTCCTACAAATCATTCCCTTCTAATCGTTTAAATAAGTGATCACATATATTGGCTACTTTTCTTCACTAATCGAGAGTTTAATCCGTTCTCGAGAGTTTTCCTTTTATGATAGGTAAAAATAGGCACAAGTAAAAAAATCAGGCAAAATACTTCAGGTAAAAAGGCTAATCAATGATCCATGATGCAGTATGCAAGTTTTCATGATGCACGTGAATTACCTTGTCTGGGATTCCCTACTGGCGTTGTCAATCAGTACTTCGGTGTGGAGCATATGATAAAGGATTTCCTTACCAGTATATGCACTAAAGTTGAACAAGCTTCAAGTAATCTATTGGTATCTTAAATAAACAAGCTTTGTTGTTATATGTTATCATCAAACTAAGTCCTTCAATTTTAATTTGGAAAATACATCATGAATATCCTATCATTATTTAAAACGACAATTTACATTAAGAAACTGTTCGTTAGGATGAATGTATTAATATGAACTACGTTAGTGCGTGAGTTTCATTCCACTGATCAAATAATTGTAAGTGTAATATGTGTAACCAATTGTTTCTATTGTAACTCTTATAAATCCACTGATTAATCCTTTCCTATGATTAGTTTTAGATTCTAAATACGGTGGACACAATGTCGAAAACACGGATTTTCATTTTCCGAGATGTTGTAGTGTAAGGAAAAACATGTTATCTGAATAATGCGAAAGGCAAATTTTTCTTGGGAGAAGTAATGTGAACTTACAATTTGAACATTAGATGGAAACCTAAATTATAGAGAGCATTCGACATCGTGAACAAACTGAACATTTCGAAGTGAAACGGAGCACCTTGAAAGGAGGCTGGTGACTCCTTAGGTCATAGATGTCCTGTAAGAAAAACTCTAGGAATGACGCTGGCGCCCCTTCGCAGTTCCTTCGGGGGGGGGGCTGAGGCAATGGCGGGTCGGGGAGGGGCAGAGGGGGATCGGCTTCGCGGGCGACCCCTCGTGCACCCCTGCATCGTTGGCGGTACCTCCCCCTCGCGCCCTCGGAGGCCATCGACGCGCGCCCTCGCCCGGACGACCGGCTCATCCTCATTCCGGCTGGAAGGTCATCGGCCTTGGGGTCTCTCGGTTCCGTCCCCGCAGGGCAAGGCCCAACAAATGCTATCGTTTTGTCGTTTGAGGCGTTGGGGGTGTAAATGATGGTAACAAGCATTTCGTAGGCAAACGCACTGTGAATACCACAGTTTTACACGACATGAGCAGCGCAAGCCAGAACGTACGAGAAAGTTGTCACTTTCATTTGTCGTCTTGTTCTCATGCGTTCATTTGTCTCTTGGAATCACTTCAACTTAGAATCAATTGACTTGGACTTTAGACAGAACAACCTCTTTTCCTTCATAAAGGAAAATCATCTCAATTTTTTCCAAAATGTTAGATATTATTTTTACCCGAACGCATTATATATTATTATTATTATTATTATTATTATTATTATTATTACTGTATTATTATTATGATTGCTGTTGTCGATGTAGTTGTAAAACTGTCCTCGAAAAAGGTGGAGTTTAAGGACGCATGCGTTGGTAGTTTCTTTGGTGACTAGAACATTTTACGTGGAATCTCTGAACATCTTTCTTTTCTCCTTTCTTTTGCGAGTGCCTATTTGTTCATACTCAGAAATGTTTCTGTGTTTTAGCTGAATCGTTGCAAATCTTCTGATACTTTTCTACACGTCCTTCTCTCGCGTGTGTGACATGCACTCTAGGGAATTCCAGAAATAGAATTTCTATCCCTCCAATATCTGAAGAAAACTTTTCGTGGAGTTGAGTCGGAGAGTCTTCTTTCGCTGGATGTATGAGAAAACGTGTTCTCATGAAAAGATATAGCGTAAATAATAAATTCATATGCGAGTTCGCATTGACGCTTGCTGACCAGATACATATCTCGAAATAAAATATAATTTAATAAGGCGTTTAAATAATAGCGAGTTAATCGTGATGTTTAAAAGCGCTTGCTTGTCGCAACGATTCTTGACTTTCCTGTCGAATATACCAAATATTAGTGCGAACTCAAAATATGATAGTATTATTATATTTGCTATGAAATAAGTTTTATTTTATGAAAATATGGGACCAAATTTTAATGAAACATTTCAAGTGCTGCATATTTGTATTAACTCTTAAGACTATAAAAAAAATTTCCATCAACGTCAGATAGGTGGGTGAGGTGAGAGTTCTGCAACCTCTCGTCCATAGTCGCTCCAAACGATTCCTGCAATCTTGCAGAGGAATATGTGCAATATCAGCAATTAGTCTGATTAATAATAATTGTTACTTTACTGGGCCTTTCGCTTACCGAATAATAAACGGATTGACGAGTGAGTGACTGGTAATGAAGGTCGACTGAGATACAGGGCAAACGGGAGAATCTCTAGGAAAACAGACGTTACCTAGGTTTTCTCCATTACAAATTTCGCACGAAGTGCACTACTCGGGGCGCGTCAGACAGCACAGTGAATGCTTTCTACCTCGGGGCTTGTCAGAGTTCAAATCCCTGTCGATTCGTGTAAAAGTTGTGATAGACAAAGTACAGTCACATCATGTATCCTCCGCGCTCCTTCCGTTTCGTCGTACCTCTCATTCCATTCCTGCTCCATTTTCATTCTCACATCTCTTAAATTTACAAATACATATCAACATCGTCATCATTATTATCATTACATCTCACCGTTACTGGAGACACCAAAGAGCGTTGCGAGTCTGTCAGCGGAACATTCATATCCCCACATTTCACACTCCAAGCTAAATAACAATAAATTGACACGGAGCGAGAAGGATTTTCATCTTCGTCATGCAGTCCACAAAAGGACTTTGTCTGCTGTATCACGAGTCGTTCGTACGTGCGTCGTGCGCAGTCGCCAGGAGCAGTCGACGGACGCGCGGCACGGCGCGTCTTACCTCTCGCGCGCGGCGGTGGTGGTGGTGGCGGCGGCGGCGGCGGCGGCGGGTGGCGGAGGCCGGGGCTTAGGCGCGTAGACCACGCGAGACGGTGGCGGCGACGCGGGGCGGCCGCTAAGTGGCGAGCAAACAGCGCGATCCTCGTGTCCGCCGCCGCGGCACGTCCGCCGCCCCCTCCCCCGCCGCCCTCACGCACCTGCCGCCCGGGCCCCGCCCTCGCCGCCCTCGCCGCCGCCGCCGTGTCGTCGTTGCCGTCGTCTTGCGGCGCCGCGCCCCATGTCTTAAGCCCGCGCGGCGCTCCGGCCGTAATCCGCCGCCGCAGCGCGCGGATTCTTCTTATTAATTGGAGGACGTGCGGAGCGGCGCGGCGCGCGGGCTCTCACGTGATTGCGCGCGCCGGGAGGGGGGGGCGGCGCGGCGGGGGGACGCACGGTTGAATGGGCTTCGGGAAGGTGTGAGGTTGGCGAGGGTTGGGTACGGGCGGGGGATGGAGTGGTCTTAAGGGAAGAAGGTGTCTCGGGGAGATGTGGTGATGGGTGGGGGCAGGTGATGTGCGTATGAGAGACGGTTGTCGGTCCGAACGAGGATGGGTGAGGCGGCGTCGAGAGAGGAAGGTCGGGGTAGTCAGTGGGGCAGAAGTGGGTGGGCTTAAAACGTGAAGTGAAATACTTTCGGAAGGTGTTGAGGTGACGGTGATTGTGATCAGGTGGCAAATAACGTACAGGATTCAGTTTTAGATTTTTCGAAATTCAAGACACATATTTCTTTAGATGTTATTAAAATGTACTACTGATTGAAACTATATTGTGAATCATGGTGCATGTAATCGACTGATATACCATTTGTGCATAAGGAAAGTTGAAATGCTTATCATATTTTATTTTCTCTGTTGCAGGTGGGACCCGCTGACTGGCTACTAGCGCCCCTCGTGGCCGCCGTCTTCACATTCCAGCTGTTCGTGAAGACGATCAGGTAAGATTTCATTTCATTTTTCATACCTCCATTGTTGTATTCTGGAAAATACATTGCATGTTGGGAAATGTTTACTACTCATTTCTTTGCATTTGTGACCTATGCAAACTCTATGGCATATTATTTTTCCAAAATATTTATTTCCTTTTTAACATTCGAAAACAAAATACGATAAATTATTAAAATACTATTATTATTAAAACATAAGATAGGTTTTTGTCTCATGATATTAATAGTTTTAAATGAATAAAGTTGTTCTATCTTAAAATTTTAGTGCACTATTTTATTTATAATTTAAATGTTATTGTATTTAAGATCGGCTTATAACATATTCATAAGCATTCATTATCAACGCACTTCAGGCAATTTGTTTTATTACTCGTATTTTGACATAATTTGGAAACTGATTAAAGACTTTCAACTATAACAAGAAATTAAGTTTGTGAAAAACTGTTCCGTGAATCCATCTCTAAAAGCAAGTCTATTAAGAATCAACTAAATGAATTTCCATTGGTCCTTTTGTAACGTTCCTAGTCAATGATTACGAGATAAGTCATTCAACATATTTATTTTTGAATCAAGAGAATTTTCGCGGTCGTCTTAAGGAAATACAACATACCATATTAATTCCTATTGGCCCCTGCTTTCCAGCTGTCTTTCTCCAGCCTTCTTTCCTCTTTCGATCACTCGCAGGTTCCAAATCAAAAAATGTGTACATGAACACTATACTATCATTCATGCAATGACGGAAATGCTATGCTGTTCTCTTCTCCGCCGTTCCAATAGTTTTCTTCGTCACTCCCTCATCGACCTCTCCTCCATATCCTGTACTATTCCAAAACTACTACTTCCCCTCCCTGGTGCATCGAAGCCTTCGTCAATTCCTCCCTTCTTTTTTACTCAAATGGAAAGGCATTTTCGATGCATGAGTGTTGGAATAATTAACTGACTGGAGGGGCAGCACCGTCGCAAAACATAGTGTAAGGTCTGTTTGATCATGTTTTGTTGAAGTTTACTGCGAACAATTGTTGTTCGCAGAAATTGTATGAAGGACCGACATGAAATAACGGCCTTGTTATTGATGCACTTAAGATCAAATTCATCATTAAAACGCTACAGGAATAATTATTTATGGTAATCGGAAGAATTTGAAGTAGACAAATCCTGACGTAAACCATTTCGTTAGTTTTGGAATCTGTTGGGTCAATTATTTTTGAATAGCCACTAGTAAAAGCAGTTCTTTTAGAGCATGCATAGCGTGCTAAAAGTTCAATTTTTTGCGCGAGTACTTAAAGTGACACGATGCTCATATAATCAGATGTGAATGCAACAAAGAAAACAGAATACTTTCTTGTGAGCGCACCAGCTACTACTGACCTTAAGGGATTTGAATACTTGAATAAAATTAAATTAGAAGCTAGTAAGGCTGCCTAAAAAGTAGTGTATGCCATACGTAGTAAAAGTGATTTTATTTTGCTTTTAGAATTGTGCCACTCGACCTATCGACTTCGGTTTACAATCATTCCTAATAGGAAATAAAGGATCACTTTTACCTGTAGTATCGAAAATAACTATTCTGGTCGGCTTACATATCCAGTTTGCCTTTTTATTGTATTACTTCAAGTGTACATGGCCAAATGCGTCCGCCTAGCCGTAGTAGAAAGACCGGTACCCGGGCGCTAGCCCCCAAGCCGGTCTAATCTACTACTTAACAAATTCGCTTAGACATATTAATTTAGAAAAGAAAATGATATTTGTTAATAGTGACATATAGCTCTTAGGATCCACAAACATCGAAAATTTGACTTGCAAGAACTTCACTTAAGACCTAAAACTACTTTTTACTAGTAATTACGAGAACATTTTGAAAAGAATGTGATACTTTTTAATATTGGGATGTAGCCTTTAGGATAAATAAACAATTTGACTTGTAAGAACATAAGGCTTAAACTCACTATTTACAAATGATGAAGTGATAGAGATTCTAAGTGTGTATCCGTATGAGACTTACACATCCACATACGGAAAACGCTTACTTCTTTTTTTGACAGTGCTTTCGTTGCGCGTGTCTCAGGTTGGGCGGAGTGTCAGCGCGTCCCCTGCCCGGCGCAGCGCCTGCACCCGTCGCTCTCCCTGGGCCGAGCGACGCCCTGCAGCGCGTGGCCCCGCGCGAGCGAAGCGCAGCCCCTCCCCGCCAGCGCACGTCGCCGGCGCCAGACGCTTCGCCTCGCTCCGAGCGCGGCCTAGGCCCCTCACTGATCTCGAAATACTGTCGCGGGGCTCCACCGCGCCGCCAACAATTGGGTGTGTACAGTACAATCCTGGACCAAGCGCCGAATCGGGGACGCAGAACTGACGTCTGGTGTAGTGACAGTGCGGACTTCCCAGTGACGAAGAGGGACTCCGAAGCGCCCCGCCTCTGCGACGGTGGCGCTGTCAAGCGGATGCACGTGGCCTCAGCGCCGGTCGTGTCGCCTAACTGTGCTCTGTATGTTGTTCTTGTGTTCTAAGTGGTTTGTGTGTTTACACATTCTGCTACTATCTTCGTAGTCAGTAGCTGTGGATATCGTTGTACAAGCGGTTATGTGTTATCAGTTGTGGTAATATTTATGAACATACGTAACCTAAGTTGTTGTTATGTGAAGTTTATTTCAACATGATGCTTTATTCTACTCAGGTTGTTTCGACTTGAACGTGTGGGGCAGTGGAAAAGTTATATTGCTTTGAATTGAAGAAAGTTGTATAAAAAGATATTGTAAGAAGAATCATTATCATAATTGCATATTATGAATTCATGTTTCAATATTTTCGTTGTCAAAGTCAGTTGAATTTTGTGACCACAGGTAAGGTCGTCTACAGAATGTCAATAATGTTTATGGTCAGTCCAGTTTGATATCACCAGATGCGACAAAATACTGACCGTTAGGTGTTGTTCTATAATATTGTGGTCGCGATTTACGAGAACGTTGATCACTGCTTGTACATCTCACTAAGGTATCTTTCACAAAGCCTCATGTAAAATGCATCAGGCGTAGTGTAATTCTCTGAATCGGGAAAGACAAACGCCAACATATGTGTAAGCACAGCATTGCCACTGCATATATGCCTGCAATGTTCGTTTCTTGCGGATGGAAGTGATTCCCAATTATAATTGTGCTTTACGACCATTGGTTTTCCCCGATCTGATCAAGCAAATATTTTGCGCAGTCACCATTTGTTGCTCAAATCCTTACATGCGTAATTCTTGTGCAAATTTTTTTGTTTTGGTTGTTGTTTTGTCCTCTCTGTTTGAAGAATTTAGAGAGACGAGGCCCTTAGTCGATCTCCTTCACAATACCTGGAGTTGTTCTACTGAACATGGAGTACATTAAGCGTAGCAAATATTTGATTATTTCTCAAGTGTTGGTTCATAGACATGCCTAATAGTTATTCTTGCACTCACCTTTTTTAACTATTAACGACTTGAGTGTGTGAAAAAACAGAAACTGTGTGCTGTGATTCAAATTCGTTGTTCTAATTGATAAGTGGGGGGCCCAAAATATTGGCAGCTCATTGTTTTCAATTGTCTTGTTCCTTTCTTGTTAAGGAATCGTACCACTATCTTGGGTTTCAGTTTCAATTTCATTCTAGGCACACTGTATGTTGACTATGATTGCAAGTTCACCAAAAAACATGTGTTACTATTAAAGAATTTGAAATGTTTATACAAAAAATTGATTATACATGTTTCAGGAACTTTTTCAAAACATTGAACAGTGACCCCAGTTCTCTCTAAAGAGAACAGCTGATAGTGGATATGGAATTCTTGTAATATTGTTATTTTGTATATGTATATAGTATAAGTATAAGCATAAGCATAAACTGTTAAGTGCCATCATCTTGTACAGCCTGTTGCAAGAAAGCAATGTGCATTATCCAGTTGGTTTAAACAAGAGAAAATTCTTTTACGTAAGCTATGGGAGAACCGTAAGGTGGTAACTCTTATGGACAGTGGATATTTCAAGTCTTTAGATGCATTGTGTATATAGGTTATAAATTAGTATCATGTGCCAGTGTTATTGAATATACTAATGACTACATATAAATCTGCTGGTCTGATATTTCATTATCGGTTTACTGTTATGGGTTTAGAAGTGAAGTGATATTCCCGAAGTGTTATATGTTCAACCATAGAGTGATCACTTTTGGGAATGAGATATTTGTATATTTTGTTGTGTCCATATTAAAGTATATTACTCAGTACCAAAATACTGTTCTTTTCTTATTTTGATTGTGTCTGTCCTCCGTACACTTCCCCCCGACCCTTATCTTAAGAAAAGTAAAGGTTTTTAAATCGCTGATGATTAAGAGAGAGATGAATATATTGTACATCACATAAATTCAGAATATGTAATTCTAAAATTTCAAATTCAAATTGTTTCAATAACGTCT
Organism: Acheta domesticus; assembly: GCA_031308135.1. Taxonomy (NCBI): domain Eukaryota; kingdom Metazoa; phylum Arthropoda; class Insecta; order Orthoptera; family Gryllidae; genus Acheta; species Acheta domesticus. The sequence goes on from JAHLJT010009436.1 coordinate 144,756,297, forward strand.
TGAAAATAATACTGTCTTTATCTCCTACAAATCGCTATTTATTTCATTTTTAATTACAATTGCAGACCTTATTATATTTGTTTGGAGTTCCGCAAAAATATGAAATTTTACAATATCAATACAATTCTAAATATATCTTCTAAGAAAGACATTTAAGAGAGATCCTAAAAAGGGTTCTAGTCAAATGGTCAAACAATCTTTTTACCAAGACAGAGAACTTTTTTTGACCCAGTCATACAACTAGATTTCAATGATAGGTGTTCCAACATATTTTATGATAATTCGCTCTTTTTTTCGTCCACACTTTGCATCGATTACATTCTTGCAATGTCCATATCAATTCAAGGATTTGAAACCTGGAACGAGTTACATCAGGAAACCTAGAGCGTGTTTTAAACAATATTTCCCTAACCGAAGTTCGCATACTCGAGCCACTTGTAGCCAGTGAATTGATGATAGTGTAGAGGCTGGACCCACGCGAAAATTTTGCTCTTCGTAAGTCATTGTTTTAAAGGTGAAACTAGCTTAATATTGGATTCCAACTTTGAATAGCTCCTAGGCCCATCATGTTGGGCCTACTGACGCAATTTAATTTACATACTTTTGGAATTTCTGCTTGTTCTTGACCATTCATGCATGCTTAGGTGTGGCGGTTCCCAGGGGAACTAAATCTCAAAATAAAATTAATAGAAGGATCAAAAGCGTCTCAGTTTGAAGAATACTGCTTAAAAGTGTAACTCGTATCCACCTGCATGTCTTCCAGAATGTCCCCATACATATTCCCCGTTCCACACGTTCTGCGCATGCTCTTCACGTGTGCTCCAGGATCTCATTTTCTGCCACATGTTGCCAACACGATCTCCCACAAGTGCCCTGTTTGTTGCTCTAATTGTTCCTATATAATCACAACGTTTTTCGTATGTACCCTATATGTTCCCACGCATGTTTCCTATCTAATTAATACAGGTTTCCTCACACGTTCACTTTATGTTCCACTGCATATTCTCCCGATGCATATTCTCCCGTTCCACTGCGATTCTCCACATATTCGTCACATTTCCTCCACGTTTAGCCCATATAATTCCCCCTCATGTGCCATTACATGTTAACAAGAAAGTTAAACTGAAAATTCCAAAATTTTAATTTAAGTGTTCTTTAATTATTAAAAATAACTTATAAATGTTTCGGTGTTGAAAGTGGAATGGCTTCCCTAGCGGATGAAACAGGAAGTTTTGAATTGCTAGAGTACTCAGAAGAGCGAAAATACCAAAAAATGTAACATAAGGGTCCAGAAAAATTTTGCACGACATTGGTAACTCCAAGAATTAGCACTTTTAATATCGTTGTTTTAAAAGTAAGAACAACTTCACACTGGAACCAACTGCCAGCGTTTGTGGCAACGCCAACTTCGGGTTGGCAGAACCATCCAAATATGCAGGTATCATTTTGAAGTTTACGGCCTACAAAATAATACTCTTGTTTCTGTAGTGACATGAGTACCTTATTTTAAGGCCCTAGGTCTCATCGTTTCCACCCGATGGTAATGTTTCATCGTTTCCGCCCGAATGTAATGTTTGTTTCGTAACGTGATGTGTTTTGCGAGTTGCTTGTCCACGTAGTTTCCCCATACGGGGTTTTGTATCTATGGTTTCTTATACATTGTAATAACTGTCATTCTTCCTCGGGTATTATGTAAAGAGGGGATATTTGAACCATTAGCCAAAAACTAAAAAGTAGATATTGTTATCTCCGGAGTTGCCTACACTTTACCTGTTTAAAAAAAACAATGGATATAGTTTAGAAAAGCACTCCAATATATTGGTCGTCTAATGGCAATTTCCAAAGGAAGAAAGCTCGGTTGTAAAGTGTTCTAAAATGTTACACAATCTACAACTCTAAATCATTCATTAAAATAAAAATATTATTTGAAAATAAATATATAGAGCCACATGTACGTAATTGTTAACATCTAAACACATTACATGCTAAATCTCATGTACTCAAGTTTCTTAAGTGTTTTGACTAAAAAAATCAATAAAGGTATTTTGGCCATTGAAGAACACTTTTGTAAAGCAGAACAAGCTACAAAGCCTGCAGAAGTGCTTTCAGGTTACTAGGTACGTACAATTTTTGTATTTATAATTTCCAGCTACAATTTTTATCAAATTAATTTTTACCTTTTGCTGTCGCGATCCTGTCCATTTGACTTTTCATCTCACAATCCTTAACCGGCTAGTTAGTGACATTGGGGGAACTACCTGCTTCATTCTTAGAAGTATCTGCCTAGAAAACGCAACTAGAGATAATTAACTCCACTTACCGCACTCGCTCCTCCATCTGGTGGCATGTCGAGGAAATCGATTGACTAATTTCTTTCAGTTTCCTTTTTCTCTAAACTGAGGTACACGCTACCCACCACAACTAACTAGAGCGACATGATTATGCATTATTGGTAGTTGAAGCTATGAATTGAACAACTCTCCTCAATAATATGATTGAAACAAGAATATTCATTGTATGAGATTCCATCACCCGCCTTCGTTTATCGACCTCTGCCGACTACACTACCTACGACAGCGGCTGGTTCTCAGGCTACTATGGGTTGATCACGTTCGGGCTCTATGAAGAAGATGAGAGATTTCTGCTGCATAGAAATAGATACAATTCGTTTACAGTCGTGCATCCATTAACTCGCAAATATATGATACGCCTGAAGTAAATACCACGCTCCTCAGTAATTTTATTAATCTTTCTGCATTAGAATTTACAATAAACAGTTATAAAATTTAAAAATATTGTAAAACGAGCATTCAGTTATTGTGCAGCAATAGTTTCAAAGCGCAACTTCAATTGATCGGCGGTCAGGACGTAAGCAACTATAGACGTTCGCACGAAGAGGGGGGGGCGTGACTCTCCTGAACGTTTTGAAAAGGTCCAAGTAGACTTACATATTAAAACTTTGTTTTCGCAATACTTTTAAGGCACGATTTTCCTATTTTTAACGCGACAATTTTAAGAGTTGTTAACGGGTCAATAAAATCAATTTTATTTATTGATTGTATCACTAAAAGCTGTAATTTCATTCTCCTTGCGGTATGTTTTATTATTCTTTACTAAAACACGTCACATTGGTAGCATGCAGCAGCCAAAATGCCCTTGTCGAGTGTGTGGGAACTGAGGTGCTGGAGCAAGTTGTTTCGTACGCAGTGACGCTCTGCGGATGCAAATTTAGCCGCAACATCAAGTACCAGAAATTGCGGATTAAGACCAAATATTTAGCCATTCTCCATCAAAATAGAAACTGTTTCATTGTTTTTGAATTTTTCCAGTCTTTTTAGGTATCTAACAAAACTCAGTACACCTCTCACATGGACACAGTCTGTTTTGTTTTCCCTCAGTGCATGTGTATACTGAAAAATAGTAATGTAGATATACGAGCAAATGATAAAGGTTAATGGAAAAGGGTGTCTATAAATTAATTCGCCTACCATCAAAGGTGGCTCAGGGCATTAGCTGATGTCATTGCAGTGCCTCTGACTGGAAATTCGTAGGGTTAGAGTCCCGACGGTGGCAGGATTTTCAACAATAGGTTGAATTCAGCCGCAGTCTGGAGACTTCTAGCGGCCGGCTACTCTGATCGGTAGATTTCCATGGTTTCTCCGATCAACACCAGGCGAATGCCGGGGCAGTTCCCTTACAAACGGGCCAAGGACCGCATGCGATCTTTCTTTTTTCTTCCTTGTCCTATCCTCACCTCTTACTTACAAACACTTTCGCACTCACTTGCACTACTCTAGCACATATGCCGGGAGGCCGGTCGGGAGCGTAGAGCTTGTCCCGAGTAGGGTGGTCCCACGCGAGTGAGAGATACCTGGTTGGGGAAAATCTCCGCAAGCTGACGTAGGTCGGCGCGAGATCTCGTCATCCAGCGAGGAAGATCACCGCTACCTCCGGCGATAAAATCATGCATTACACTTACGGAACTAATGACTTTGGCTGTTGGCGCCCCGAAATAACTAATCACTTAATTAGTTCCCGCCCTATTGTTCTGCTCATGCGCACGCATGAGCAAGGAACAGATAGGAAAACAGTTCTGCACAGTTCTTTCACTGGGATATATGTGAAGTTCGTAGTAAAATTAATCAAAACTCTGATCTGTTTTACATACGAGTTGCAGGAAAGTCGAAGAAATTAGCAATAAAATAATATTTCCAACTTAGTTTCTGTGAGCTGCGCACTACTTATAATTAGTTTAGTGTGGCGCCTCCGGAAGATACTTTTGCATTAACATTTTTCGTTTGTGCAATGAAAATTTGTAATATGAGTAAATTTGGAAAAAAGAAAAAGTTTCCTGGCTCGTCCAATCTCAGACGGAGATTTGTACGAAAAAATAGAGCTGGAAATACTTCTTTTAATTCTCTTTATCGTTAGTTTCATAAACAGGTTTACTATCACATGTTACGTCACTACTATCGTCACGTTATGTCACATGTTACATCAAAAAAAAAAGATTATAGTAATTCACAACGTGTCACCATTGTAAGTGCTTTGAATGCCACCCCATTCAAAAAATTGTATCATTTATCTACATTATTTTTAAGCATCCGTTTCAAGATAGTGCCAAACGAATCTTATGGTAGAAAGCAATCGAATGAGTAATGGCGTAACTTCCATTTCCAGGCGCGCACGCACACGCACACACACACACACGCGCGCGCGAACGTTTTAGATGCTTAAATTCCGAAACGTTTTCACGTCAATGACCTGTATGTGCTCTGGAAGTACGCGGGGGAAATTGTCATTCTCCACCAATAGCCGGAGACGCATCAAACACCATCTCATTCGCCCCAGAAGATGGACCGGAAGAGGTCTAACCGTTGGTGACGGACAGACACACGCCAGTTACCGGATTACTCTAAATAGGATACTTCGGTTGATTGATGTTTTCGGCACATCAATTGCTACGATCATTATTGCCGTAAGTGTAGTGAATGTTTTATTCAAGGCCGTGGCGGTGGTTTGTTCCGCGCCGGGGGTGAGATCCAGCGTCGACCTAGACGTTGGCTTCCGGGAGATTCATTTTCCCAGGTGTCTCCCCAAGAGGGGCACCGCCCCACCCGGGACCGTCTCTAAGCATCCGACTTGTCCCCCGACGTGTCTGGTGAAATTAAGGTTGCGCTACTGCAGTTATACACTTTTATGTACGTTTGTATATATGTATGTACGTGCTTTGGGCAACAGCTCGCGAGCGGGCTCAAGCCTACCAGCGACGTCCCGGCCTCGCGGCCTCGTGTGTTAAGGGGATTCGTATGGACAGGACAAAGGCATCCACACGCCGTATTCTGGTCTTCTCAACCTGAGAAGTGAGTTTTCTCATCGTCATACAGCAACATATACCGGGACATTCCAAGGAAAACGCAAACTATACTTACACGCCCCGACCGGGAATCCAACCCGGGGTCCAATCCCAACACTTTTTACTCTGGTCCTTATTCTAAATTAATAATGCTGTTATGTTGAAAATATATTTTAGATGAACTGCTTAGAAGACAAATGCCTTCAAAGCATTAAGCCAAAGATTTAATTTTCAAAATATTCTTTCAACGTGTAATTAACGCGCGGATTACGCACATACAATATTTTTTTTAATTTTAAAATTACAATTTCGAAACAAAAAGCTGATCATAAACATCCCTTAAAAATTACATTAAATATTACGGAATGTACTTTGAAGACGTTAGTTTTTAATTCCTTTATAGCTGTTTGGTCAAACAGTTGAATGCGTTGCTAACTAGTTGTTGACATGAAAATAAATAGTAAAGTGACAAGAATGCAGAAGGGAAGATCGCGCTGTGCGAGGTCTGTTTGTTAGGGTACTGCTCCGGTATTCGCCTGCTGTTGATAGGAGAAACCTTCGAAAACTATTGATCAGAGCAGTCTAGACACTAGAATTCTTCTCCAGGCAGAGGCTGAATTCGATCAAGACGGCTCTGTAGCTATTATCGAAAATCCTCTTGAAAACCGAAACATGAACCCTAGGACCTCCCGCTCAGCGACGCTGCAGTGACAACGGATATACTTACTGAGCCGTTCCAACCGGTATATGACCTGGAATTTCGGTATGGACGTGACATTTTCCCGAATTATAAATGTTTTAAACCCTAGAATTTATATAATTTTGTAACAGAGTTTTTACAAAATGATTAAATAAAAGGGAATAAATGTACAGTGATTTCTCGTCAGTGTACACGTGTTTTGTTTCTCTTTAATTAAATGATCACAGGTGTTGTCATTGCCAACAACCTACATCCCACTATACAGTTCACCACAGAACTACAGAACGAAGACCAATCAATTTCTTAGACCTGAATATCAGCATATCGGGAAACAAACATACTTTCAATATTTTCAGAAAATCAACATACACAGACACTGTCATCCACAACTCTTCACAACATCCTATTCAACACACGCCGCCTTCCACTACATGATACACAGATTACTGAGCCTGCCTCCGACACAATCTCATTTTCTGGAAGAACTTAACACTATACAACATATTGCTAGATCGAACGGTTACGACACAGAACCCATCAAGAACATACTACGCCGCAAAACACACAAACAGAAACTGAAAATGTACACTTCACTCTCTGCAGTAGCACAAACACCAGATAAGTACACTTGCTTACCTTATTTTGGCAACCTTTCAGAAAAAGTCGCACACAATTTACGCAAAGCCGGTATCAAAGTTCCTTTCAAATCACAAAACTCACTCAGAAAAATGCTATCCTCTAAAACACACACAGATCTTTTAGAAAAAAGCGGCGTCTACTCATTACATTGCCACGACTGCGAAGCCAAATACATTGGTCAAACAGGCAGAACTTTCAACACAAGAATAAAAGAACACATACACGCTTGGAAACACAACTCCTGTAAATCTCACTTTGCCAATCACCTCCTTCAGACAGGCCACACGTTCGATCCACATACAGATATTCATATACTGGAAATAGAAAACCATTATCACACCAGATTAACTTTAGAAAACCTCCACATCCATTTAAATGACAACCTTCTGAATGAAAATATAAACCATAATCCCTCCCCTCTACTGAAATTATTATTAGACACCACCCTCACACCGCACTCCTCCGGGCGGCTCAATAGACAGGACACCGCACCCAGGCCATTAACCCTCCTCCTCCTCCACCACCCCACAGCCCGGTACTTGAGCCGCTTGGCCCACCCAAACCCGCGTAGTCGTTTCGTGGCTTCCAGACAGCAGGTAAGGAACGGCTCAACTTACATTTCATGTTTCTGTTAAAAAAAATGTTTTTTCTCAAGTTCTATTCAATTTCATCCACTTCCTTGCGTAGATTCAAATTCCTGTAATTTAAAAAATTTCTTTCCCTTTGTTTTCATTTCACATAATGTTAGTTCTGTTTTTAAATTACTAGTAATCTGCAATTCCTAATGTTAATCTATTGTTTATTGTTATCTCTTGCTTTTAATTGTTTAATTGTTTGCTATTTTCTTGTACTAGAAAACTGATGATGATGACTAAGCCATGGAAAGCTGCTCTTAAAATAAAAAAATTAAAAAAAACATTGTTGGCAATGACAACACCTGTGATCATTTAATTTTAAATGCCAACGACATTCACCACTAAACCAATATTGTTTCTCTTTCACTGGAATACGATGGGCTCCCCAAATGTAAATTTAATGAAGGTATTTAGATAAACATCTCCGCTGAAATCAATGTAATTTCGAACACTCCTCCTCTCTTTCGCATGTAGAACTTGTGAAAACCCCATACCGAGGTCAATCATTTCTTTACATTACATATCAACCATTACATGAGCATTACCACTAAGAGCATAGGAAGTCCCATGTTAGCACATTTTGGTCGGCGCGGACAAGTTCCTGCGACTTCCGCCCACCTGGGCACTCTTTGGGGTACTTCCCGCTAAATTATGGGAGTTCCATGCTAGACCAGGGTGTCATGGGGGCGCCAATTCCAAAATTCGCGCGTCCCACTTAAAAAAAAAAATCCATCATCAATCAATCAATCAATGAAATGGAATGAAGACATTAATTAAATCATTGTTTCCCCGCGCCTTGATGCATGTGACAGTTCTTCCGCCGCCCTGCCAGGTTTGCAATCAGCTACCCTCGCCGCCGACACCGGTGACGTCACTACATCACCACCGTCACCGCCGCCACCAACACCATCGCGCCGTCGCGCCCGTATCTCTCCCCCCGCCTACGTCCGCCCCCCGCCGCCAGCTAGCCGGCTGCCCGCCCCTCTGAGCCCTGCCCGGGGTCGAACCCGGGCACCGCCAGAGCATGTGCGGCCAGCGGGCGACACAGCTGGTGGAGTGTGGGCCAAGCGGATGGTGCTATGGTGGACCGGGAGCATGAAGCATCCACGGCGGTGAAGGGCATTTTTCACGATTTCTGCATTGAGACCCTCTACTGGACAGCGGTATGTGATTTGTAGATTTGTAGGAGCGGTGGTGCTGTGACAGTGGTGTGGTTCGACAACCCGGCCATGTGTGCCTCGTAACCTTTCCATGTTACATTCATTTGGTTTTTGCTTGCTGTGTTAGTCAGGTAGCATCGCTTGGTCAGTGTGTGCCTTTAATTTTGTGTTTCGCAACACTGCAAGAGTTTTGTGAAATTGTTAAAGTTTTGTGAAATTATTATTAAAGTTTTTTTTTGTATTCTTTGACATCCCATCATCGGCGAACTTTCTCGTTTTCCGACAAGGTGCGTCGACTCACGTACTCTAAGATATCAGCAAGATCAGCTTTCCTTGCAGCGGCATGGGGTTTACCAAGTCCTAATTTCACTGTTTTTATAAAAAATACTTTTCGAATATCAATATTTAAATCATTGCACTTCATTTTTAAAGAACTTTAGAATGATGTGGAAAAAAATATATACTTCCATTTAAAAAAAACAAAGTTGAGTCAATACGTCTGCAATTACATACGGTACAAATAAGGATACAAAATATGTTATTTGCCCCATCATCTGCAACAGTATGGTGCAAATAGCATCTCGATACCTTAGACCGTTCTCAAGATATTTGCTGTGGCCAACTTAGGTGATCAACGCTGCACATTGGGCTGAAATGGCCCGAAATGCGCGCATTGGGAGAAAAAACAAAATTTGCAGAAACGGCAAATAATATGACTGTGTATGCTATTTATGAGTTCCTGAATCCAATTTCAAGTTTTATATCACATTTTGATTGCGATATATATAAGAAAAAAGCATTCAAAACGAAGCATTTTTGTCAATGAAATTAATCTCCATGTTATTTAAATGGGAAAATAGGTCTCACTTTAAAAGGCTGTAACTTTTTTTCTCCTCCGTTCTCCTCAATAGGATTTTTAGGAAAAGAAGTCTATTTATATAACTACATGTTACGATTAAATGCAGCTGCGTCCACCTGCGTCCGTGAAAATGACAGCGTTTTGTAAAAAGTTTAACACACCAGAAAAGCCACGCGCCATGCTCGGAACCTGCGCATGCGCGTGAGCACACGCGCGTCTTGCTACCAGTGGCTATCATGCCAAATTGGAGCTCAAACATTTGAATTTTGTTTGAACCTACATTATTTAATTTAAAAGATATTGATGGTAACAAGCTAGTGAGGGAAGTAACAATATCTAAAAATTACGACGAAACAATACATAAGAGCGTGAAAAGAGATGCACATATTAATTTTAATATCGTCAACATTAGGTTTATTTCTCCGCTAGAGTTGGTAACAAGAGTTACATCCTTTACTTCGCTCTGCAAGTTGCTTTTTAGAGTGTGACTGTCATACATGCTACTATTTTGTACATGATTCTTGTGACACGTTTTTCAAGAACAATTATTTGTTTCATTGTTTGTTTCAACTGCAATAATTGAAGGAAAAGGTGTATAGTTTATTTTCGAGTTAGTATCCAGCTATTCAGTGTTTAATTGCGTTTTCACTAGTGTAAGATAATATATCACAACTACTTTAAGCAGAGTGTGTATTTTCGATCTTATTGTATTATGTTATACATTGCAGTTGCAGTTATATGATTTTGTAACTTAATTGTGTATGTCTTACACAACATAACCTATGAAAAGCAATCTAATGTTTTTCTGGAAATAACATTTGCCAAGTTGCTATAAGCAAATGCAAATGAAAACAATCCATGGTGTCCGGAAAAAGAAAAAAATATCTTATTAAATCAGCCTCTCACATTTGACCAAGTGAAATATTACCCGTAAGTTGACATTTGTTTCTCATTGTTTTAAGAACCGTACAAAAGCAATGATAGCATTTCTTCAGAATTTTCCATGTTTATGACTATCAAAAACAGTAACATTCTAGTTGAATTGAGGAAATTGTTTTTGTAGGTTCTTCTCTAAATGAACAGAAACATTACTGAAAGAAGCAAGATAAGATAATCATCCCAAAGAAGTTTTGAAGAAATCTTATGTTCACACTATGTGAATAGATGTAAAGAGTGTTTGCTTTAGTAATTTATGTCAAGCTATTTAATTTGTTTTCAGACCAATGTTGGGGCTTGAAAAGAAGTTTCAAAATCTTTGTTAGAAATGTAGCAACATACTCTTCTTTGAGGTATGATTTTGAAACCATACATTTTTGTTTATTCAAAACATTTTAAAAATTTTATCCTGAAAAATAAAAACAGACATGGTTTCAAATTTAAGGTCATTCAATCAGTAAATCTACAAAATATATGGGAACATTCTGATTGTCTCTTTCTAAAAAAATTAACATTATTTATCTCTTTAGAATTCAATGAAAACCTTTAAATATAATAATTTGGAGGGTACTAATGGGTAACATTCTAAAGTGTTTACAGGAAAATTAAAAAATATTGTACACTTTCAAAAGTTGTAAAATTTGTGCATTGTGGTTCAGAAGTTTTGAAATATGTTGTCACATGTTTGTCATTGTTGTTGTCATATGTTGACACAAATATGATGTCAATTGACAAAATGCACATTGTTGTCAATAATGTGTCTTGTTATAATTGATTTTTTCATACATGTGATGAACTGCTTTTGTCACATGTTCCCAATGAAATTATTCAATATGCTGAGATATAAATATAGTAATAAATATTGTGTATTGTTTGTTTTGTAGTAAATAAAATTACTTTTAAATAAAATTTTGTTACTGCATAATCATTGAAACTGTCCTCAAAACTTCTGTAATGATATTTTTGTGCCAAAAAATATAACAAATATCCCAAAAATAAATTTATTTGTGATTATAGAATTGATTTTTTTGTTATATGACTGTGGAAATTACTTTTGATAAGAACTTAAATATTTAATAGTAATTCTTTAATTTTTAAATTAAATTGTAAAGAATCAGGCTGTGTTGCTGGAGTTAGTTATCAAGATAGTGGTAAAACGTCTTATAAACTTGGATTTTTGAAAAAATAATGAGTTTCACCACCAAACACAATCTCTAAAATTAACTTCCATTATATAGTGTACTAAAGGGCATCACAAGTACGTCTTCAACATTTTCCAAGTTTCTCTTTCCTTTTATTAAATATTCAAGGCAAATTTTTGTTCAATTTTCTAAATATCTCCTCTAAAACTATTGGTGCTAAAAAGCACATATTTTGTCGCAATATTTGCAATTTGAAATTTCCAAAAATTCAGAGAGCCTAATGAAAATGAGATACATGACATTCTTTTAAAGTTTCACTTCTCTCCGTGGGAAAAATGTATAAAAACATTTTGAGTCGTTTTTGAATTTTTTTTTAATTTCACAAATTTCAAGAGCAATTTACGCGAAAACGACTCGTTTTTCACAAAATTGTACATGAACTTTTTAAAACAGCTTTTGTTTTCGTTCAGTTCGATTGGGAATACCAATTATGGAGAAAATCAGCTGAACGTTAGGCGCTAGCGTTGACCACAGAGACAAGCGGACTGACGTTTTGTCGAAGTATCTTCCTAAGAGCGAGGAAGTAAAAACGTAGTGTTGGCAATCGCAGCGATGCGTTGATCATTTGTCACTTCTTAAATCGCTGCATTGATTCGTAGGTAAAGTAGGTTACTTCGACGAGTGCAAAGCGACTATATTGCATTCAGTTTGATCCGTTACATGATCACGACAGTTGAACCGTGAGAACAAATTGTTTTCCTGGAAGATTAAAACTTGTTTAAGTATATTGTATTGTATTGTAAATTATTAGAAGGTTACTTCTAATTACTTCTAACTTCATATTAGGTGAATTTGCTTCTATCAGAACAACGTTAGGAAGAAAGTGCTTGATTTTTTTGTTTAATAACATGAGTTCGAATGCTGGAAAAGGTAAGATCCTTTACAATAGTTACAACGCTTTTATTTTCTGGTAAATAACATTAATAATATATAACATATTCTATTTAGATTTCAGAAAAATATATTTTTTTGAAAATTTCTTTGACTCATCAAAATTAAAAAGTGAAATTGTTAAAATCATCCAGAAGTATGCCCAAAAACATGGAGCAATCGTAACTGAGAGAACGGCAGAGCATTTTTTGGATAAAGTAGTAATATATTGGAAAAAATGCCATCGAAATAAAACTCGATTTTTCTCAAAACACAAGGAATTTTTGAATTGTAATTTATATGAATGCCACGATCAAACTAAAAGACAAGCACCTGGCAAAAGAAGGCCACGAAAATCGTTTGACCACATCAGTATTTCCCAAAAAAGACGACGAACGGCAGGTTTGTAATAATTAACTCACTAAAAACAATCGTAGATGACAATATCTGGAATTTGGAATTAACATTGATCTAAAACTTATTTTCAAAATAATGAAGCCTTAATTTTATTAAATATCTTACAAACAATTTTGTTGCCATTAGAACATTGAGTAAAATACTTTAGTAGTGCCCTTTTCCAAACACGCGGCTTGTCCCAGTTCAGCACGGCTTATTCGGGAATGATGTATATCCAATTTATCACATTCAGATTGGACCTTCTGAGTATTTTATTGTTCTATAAGTAGTGCAATTTTCAGGCATTTTCATTTGTGAGGAATTTAGTTATTTTGTTTTAGCAAATGCTTTACAGAATTTTGACACTCATCTGTTAGTTCGAGCAGCAGCAGGCTGGAGTACAACGATGCATGGAGAGGAGTCTGGCAGCAAGTCTCCGTTGAATAGATCGTCTGCACTAGACGTGTTGGTAGTTCTGCAACGTACTAGGATGTCTGTGAGTTCCCTGGAGAAACTCGAATTTCTGTTGCAGATAATCACTTCTTCAACACTCCGCAATAGTTTTAAGTGTTGTCCGTGTAGAAACGGTACAATTAATTGAGTAGTTCAAGAAGTGTGTGCGACACAATTGTATGTTGCCGAATATTACCGGCACCGTTAGTTGAAGATTTCGAGAGAGTTCGTGCCCACCACACAGTTGTTCACATACGAACGGTACAATGATTATTTGAGCTGCACGAACGAGCGTGTGGACACTAGAGCGGACAGAAGACAAGTGATTTTGTATTAAGTTGGCCGGCCGGCGAGGGCCGCGTCTGTGAGAGTTGCTAGCGTGGGAACCGAGCGAGCCGGGCACTGGGCGGCCGATCGCGAGCAGGGGGTTCGGAAGGGGAGGGAGGTCGGCGGAGGCTTCCGTACAAATTGGCTTTCTTTGTAAGATTGACCATGATCTTTATCTAATGATCAGTTTGAAAATAATTTCGAAATTTTTGCATTAATTTAAGAGGATTTGTATTCGTATCTACCTTCTTTTGCAAATATCAAGAAAAAAATATCCCTGAGATGTTGTTTACCTAAATATTATGAATTCCACATGTGGCAAGTGAATTCCACCTTCCATATGAATTACACATTACTATTTTAACCCTTGGTTTTAATGAATTACACATTTTATTTTTATAGTGTTTCATTTGTTCAGAGTTGTTTACACTTATATACTTTATAAGAACTAAATTACTTACATTGAAATTTGTATTTGAAACATGTTGTAATTTTTATTTCATTAGTTAATAAGAATTGCAGAAAGAAGAAAGTAATGCACTAATGTTCGCGGCTTCGTCTTCATTAAGAAAACATGGAAACCCTGAAGCAGCAGGAGTATTGGACCAAATCATGAAATATCCTGGCAATATTTCCGATTTAATAAAATATGCTGAAAAACCGAAATCTTTGCCCATAGAAATGAGCGTGGAAAAGGCTTTGGCCGTAGTTCTCGACTGTGATTTGACAAAAAAACAATATAATCTACTTAGATTAAATTCTAAAGATCAAGGTGAAGTAATGTTTAATTTTCATGATAATTACAGACTTAAGAGTTTTTTTAATTCAACGAAGTTAATTTTTCCATTATTTGTGGGACCTACTGAAAAAAGTGCATCCCAATGATTTAGTAAACTAAAATTGAATATATTCGTTTTACTCTCAAAAATTCAATTTTTGCCGTAAGTTCAACTAGAATACAGTGCATATAATTTCTATTATTTTAAATATATACACACCTATGAGTAATGTATTAAAGGTTTCAAGTTTTTGTCTACTTTCTATATAAATTTGCTAGCTGAAGTTTCCCAGGAATAAATATATTTATTCCAATGATTCCAATGAAAAATTGTAAGGTAAATTTAATCACATTTGACCAAACCCCGCCCCGACCAAACCCCGCTTCGTCTCGTCCCGTCCCGTCCCGTATTACGAAATTCTAATGTTTCTAGCTTCAGTAGTTTTTGCAACGCGTTTACATAACGGTTCTTTCCCTTATAAAATAACTTATAATAGATTTTTGATAAGGTTCAAAATTGATTTTCTATCTTGAACATCATTTTATGTTCATAACTAGGACTCTAAATATTTTTATAAAAATGCATGCAATTTAAAAATATTAAATAATGATGTTTTGAATTACATTTTTTCACAGAAACGAATAGATTTCCTTCGTACGTTAAATTGGCCAAAGCCAAAGAAAAATGCTATCCAAGGAACGTATTCGTTAGCAATGTAGAGGCTATAGTTCTTCTACAGACACTTTGGATCACACTGCATCAAGATTCATGGAATTTATTAATAATGATAGTTTACCCAAACACCTTCTTGTATATTATAAATGGGGGTTTGATGGCAGTGCTGGTCAGAGACAATATAAACAGCACTACGAGAGGTCCGACGAATCTGTGTTCATAACTACTATTGTTCCTTTAAAAATTGTGCAAGCCAATACTCAATCAATTAGTATATGAAAGAATGAAACATCTTCGTCAACTAGGTAATAATTGATGTTTTGGAATATTCTTTTTATGCTATTAAAGGCGATTTAATTATCACTTTCACGTAATTATGGAAACACTCAGAAAAAATCTTGTTTACCAAGACCTATATATCTCCCAAAATGTGGCGTATCACTTTAAGTACGTAAGTTTTGATAAAAGTCTCTCAATAATTGTATTATTTTTGTTATTATTATTTATATCATTATTATAATTTTTATAACTAAAATTATTTTATATTGCTTATTTGTAATTTTAAACAGATATTGTAGACCAATAAGAATTGCATTCGAGAAGGAATCTGTGAATGTTATTCAAACAGAGTACAACAGAGTCAAAGATGAAATAACAACTTTAATCCCTTCTAAAGTTAACGTGGGAAATAAGGAAATAATTTTTGAACATCGTTTATTTCTCACAATGGTGGATGGAAAAGCTATAAATGCATTGACGAATAATCGAGCTTCCTCGGTAATAATTGTAACAAAAACTGTTTTCATTTAATATTAATATGAAAACCACAATAATTGTTATTTTTATTTCCAGAGATGTTACATTTGTCAAGCAGGTCAAAAAGATCTGAACAAATTACATGTATCCAAATCAGTCCGTAGATCTAATGAGGCTTGTTTTGAATATGGTATTTCCCCATTGCATTCAAGGATCAAATTTTTAGAATATATACTTCAAATTTCATACCGGTAATTTTGAATTTACAATAATCATTTTGTAAAAAAAAATTTCTCATTCGTAGAAATTATACCATTCTCAATTTTGTATATTTCTTAATGTCATATTATAACATATTACAACACTATGGTATTTATGTAACTTTATATTACTTAGAATGTGCTTGCCAAAAAACATGCGCAAAAAAGGAACACGATTAACTGCTGATCAGAAGGGATTAATTAAAAGAAGAAAAAATCAGATTCAAGAAAAGTTTCGCAGACGAATGGGCTTACTCGTAGATTGTCCAAAGCAAGGTAATACAATTAACCAAAAATATTCACGCAAAATTAAACTAGTAATTATGATCACACTTCTTCGTGGTTCTTAAATTCTCAATTTCTTTTTTTCTTTCTTTTTTGTTTTTACTTATTTAAGGTCGATTTTAACTGCTATGGTCATACAGTGACCACTATAAATAACATGCTTTCTACCTTTGGAGTAACGGCGAGACACACATACGGTCACACACAAACATTCATGCACGGGGCGGGATTCAAATCTGCGGCCTTTCAAGTCAAGGCAGCAACAGTTCTTTAGCCTTGGTGTCCTCGGCTATTCAGGCCGACCCTTAAATTTTTGTTGACTACATTTCTTCTCGTTGTACAATGTTAGAAAATAGTAATTTGAGTATGCATTAAGGAAGGTAAAACGTCTGATTTTCTAGTAAAATGAAACTGAAAAAAATATGTAAAATTGTAAACTGATAAAAATTATGTAAATGAGTAAGTTTACACAAAATAGTGGTACTTTTTATAATAATAATAATTTAAACTTTAAAATAGTAGTTTCAAAATTATTGTGAATTATTACAGTACCTAATAAAATTATTTTATAATTACCCTTGCGGATTATTTCATGCATTTAGATTTACCTTCATGTTTGTTTTAAGATGTATTAGAATGGAAATCTAGTATTTTATTGGATTATATTTTAATTTCATTTTCCGACACCAATTTTAACTATTAAAATGTCTTTGCTGGCGTTTGTCTCTTTTTAACATGTATACATTTCTTATTTATAGCAAATCTTCACAAGCTACTAAGATTGAACTGATATTACTATCTCACGTTCACAGGATTCGGTTCGAGTAATGACGGGAATACTGCCCGAAAAATTTTTGAGAACCCTGAAATTTCTTCGAAAATATTAAAAATAAAAAATAAAATAATCAAAAGATTAGCAACTATTTTGACGGCCATTAACACAACTGAGCCGTTGAACGCCAATAAATTTGGCAATTTTGCTTTGAAAACAGCAAAATTGTTAAAAAAAAGATTTTAATTTTTGGCCTATGAGCCCTTCCGTTCATAAAGTTCTTGTTCATGGCAGGGAGATCATTAAACACCATGACTTACCTGTAGGTATGAATACATTTTTAACACAATTCTTTTATGTAACTTGTATCATTAGAGAGTGTGAAGTAGAGACCATGTTTCAAACATTGGCAATAGAGTAGTTGCAAATCAATGTATTATATTTTTAAGTTCCATAAAAACACTACTTTACAAAAATTAAGATTTTAATTTATTCACAATTTTGTAATTGACTCAAGAAGGCATTCTAGTTAATAGTTTCATTCTAATCATGAAACTGAACAAGTTGAGTCAATATATTGCATTCAATATATGAGTATTGCAATATATTGCACCATCAACCTGTAAAACTAGTGACTTACGTCCTAAATGTACGCGATTTACTAACGTAGGAAACATATTAGCTCTAATTGTTTCAGGTTGATTCCAGGAAAATTTTAAGTATTCTCATTGTCTTGCATATTCCATATGAAAATAAGTACTTTCTCTGCACTGTTGGTTCACTACATTACCACAGAAAATCATTCATTAGTTAAAACTTTAACTGATAGTCTTGTTTCGTTATTTTCAGGAACTTTATCTGAAGAGGCTACAGAGCATAGGAATAAAGACTTCAAAAAATTTCGATGCCAAAATTCGAGAAAGATGTCAAGAAAGCATAATTTAATGGACATTTTTCGAAGATTTTTATTGACATCCGATACCTTGCTCTCCCATTGTAGAGCATCAAGTAAAATGAAAAAGAAGAAAAGAATATTACCACGTGATGTTCTTGACCTTTGCCTGAGAGATTGAAAGTCACACTCAGATTTTTAGGTTACAGAATTTTTTTTTTCTTTTGCTTTTCTATGCTAGATTAAAAAACTCATGAACAAATTTGGAATCATTTATGAGAAAATCTTGTTTCTAAACACTTTATTTTACGGAAAAGTATACGATAAACTAATAATATTCTGAAAAATTGTACATGATCTCATTTAAAGATCTAATTTAAAGAATATATTTCATTCAGAAAAATTCGGACCCATACCACCTTTGTAAGTGCATTTATTCTATCCTTATAGGAAATTTAAGGAAAAAATTTGGAGTCGTTTTTGAGAAAATTTTGAAAATGTCCGAGGGGCTTACTATAAAGTACCCCCAAATTTTGAGGAATGTCTTTCAAATCGCGACGCCTGCAGTGCAACCAAATTGGCTGCGGAATATTCATTTTGGAAGAAATCGTACTTATTGTTTCGGCCGCTACGATTGTTCACAAACAGACATTCGGACGGACGTTTTGAAAAGAAACACATTTTCGGTATCAGAGGGCCCCAAAACGTGTATTTTCGTTGATATCTGGAAATCGATTTTCCTCAGCATTACATAACTTTCCCTATACTACGTATATACTCCGTATATACGTACGTATACGGGAAATTAAAAATTTATATTTTCAATGTTGAAATTGTAGGTAGATGATAAACAACCTTTTTAATTACGATTACGATTTTTATTAATAATTCAAATTCCACTGATTATGTATTTAAACTTAATAAATGTCATTAAAAAGTACTTGAACGTGTTGTAATTACCATTTAAATCTTAACTTTCTTTCTTTTGACATATAATACATAACTCCTCCAAAATTCCCAAAATATTTAATTTTGGGAAATTCGATGACTTTTCAAATTTTGATATTCATTATTTTACAATTTTTACAGCAAATTCGCAATCAACGCCCTCACAAACCCTATAATATGTATTTTAGATAATTTGAATTGAATTCCTAAAATTAGGATCACCATTTTGAATTTTACAATCTGAGATCAAATTTGCAGTAAATTACACCACAATTTTCATGGTATACTTTTGGCAAAACTGAATTCCAATTTCAAAAATAGTCACCATTTTGGATTCGCCATTTTGAATTTGACTATTTTGATAGCAAATTCGAAATTAGCATCCTTTACAATCCAATGGTACACATTCCTTTACTATATTTTCTAAATCTATCTATTCCTGTCAGGCTTGTGTGTTTTTCTAATCTCCGCCAAAACAGCATGAAAATAGTTGTTGAAAATGAGGGTGGCGCTATCTGTAAATTGCAATTGTTTACAAAATTTAGTTATTTTAGATCTTATATTAAAGATCTGTAGCGCACAAAAACATTTTGGAGGCCTTATTTTAAAATAATTGCTCGTGAAAACCAATGCACGCGTTTCAGCCCGTTTCAGCCCACTGTGCGCTGTATTGGTTAAAAAAATTGTCACTTTAGAAGGAATACTCTATTAAGATTCTTTCAACTGAAGGTTATTTTCAAATTCACTGAAATCGGATATTATTATTTTTAGTTTCATGCAGTCTCTGAATTTCAAACCACCTTCCTTGATTCTTCTATGAGGAAATGTTATGGTACATTCTGAAAAGCACTAGATATCCAGAATAATATAAGATGGTCCAGAATGGAGATCAAATATCCAGATTTCTATGAAATGATTGTTACAAACTACAGTTGATGAGGATGGTGACCAGTCTTTATGAGGTGTACTGATTGACTGATGTCGGCGCGTCAACTGCTACATTCATTAATCCAGTAAGAATGATGCATTAACTTTCTTGCTGGCGCTTCAGATCTGGAATAGCAGAAGACGGGGCTCCTCGTGGCAGATGACACGCGAAAGACGGAACAAAATATCTATGGCTACATTGGAACCTGCGCCCCTTTGAACCTAAGTATTGTCTTGGAACGCTCTCCGTATCCACAAAGTCGACCAACCAGGTCACACTCACACTGACGATAATGTGTAATTATTAAAGGCAGTAATTATAAAACGATATCGTTGAAGCTTTTGGTGACCTTGCATTGCCTACGTCACTTGGAAGGTATAGATAGGTTCGCCGAGGTAAGAAAGAAACGGAGACCGTGAGAACGCTTGCAACGTCTTTACCCTTCTCTCCGGCCGACAGCGGCGGTTTTACAGTGATGAATCGTGCACTCGGGCGCGCCCGAAGAGGAGCTTCTAGCTGACCGTAGATGCTGAGCGCTACTCTTGACGACATTGTCATGACTCTACGGTGACGTTGGCAGCTCTGAAAAGCTGCACGTTCTGAGAGATGCAACTTCTTTGCCCTTTCCTCCTTTGATAGAACACTTAAGTGCTGCACACGGACGTGAACGGTCTATGGTTAGGACTTGTTTTTGGGGGAAGGCTACATCGACTCTACTTTCTCTGCGTTTGGAATTTGTAGTTAAGGTGAGTATTTGCTTAACTCTTCGGGAAGCGCGCTGTTGTAAATTTTACAACAGCGCGGTTATTTTTTCTCTAGCCTAGACCCTACACGTGCTGGGAACGTGGTTCTGGCGTGTATTCCTTCGCATGACTCTCTCCCACCATTGCCACTTGTTCAAACCGATTGTCGATCAGATAGTTAGTGGCAATACAAGTTGAATTGAATGCGCGTGCTTTTGTGTTGCACTTTTTACAACACGCGCCTCGTCATTAACATTTTAATTTTTGTTGCAATAAAAACACAATTAAATACTACAACAAGCACTCTAAGACTAATAATAAGAATTAAAATTTACAAGAACAATAAATAAATATGTTGAAACGTTAAATAAACGTGTTGTAAAAAGTACAACGCGTGACTGCTCGCTTAAGTGAAATAGGCACGCTCTTTGAAGGGTTAATAGATTTGAGGAATAAGCAAGATATAAATCAGACTGAATGTTCACTGGCGGCAGTAGTGTACACCTAGTAAGGAAAATATTCCTCGAAATCTCGGTTTTCAATTAATCACTTATAACTTTTCAATGTTATCATTTTTCTTATTAAATAAAATGAGAGACTGGTTTTCATGTTACGAAACTATAACGATCCGTAATTCTTCTTTGATATTTGAAATTTATACAGGTGCGTAAGCAACAACTTGAAATCTGTAGTAATCATTGTTGAAAGAAGACGCAAAGCTTTTAAATGAAAGAGGATGTCAATACTTAATAATGAAGATGAAACATTTTCCCTTCATCATCTAAGGATTATGTAAGTTATGTAAAAGAATGTGAAATATTATTTACATTTCAAGAAGAGTGATAATTTTAATAAACCTTCCTAGTTTATTTAAATCGGACAAGTAAATAGATATTTCAAATCAGTTGGGTTGTAATGAATCGCTGTACTCAGATACTGATTTTCATTAACTGAGTTACGTTGCTGATTTTATATGGTATTGGAGAATAAAGCAAAACATTTTCCAAGTAATAAACAATAGAAGATATGAGCTTTTGAAGATTGGCAATAACACAATAATGCATGTACTGTAATTCGCGAACGAGCTCAAATTGAGAACCATTGAAACTGTTAGTAAAATGTGTAATCCTCACGCAGCTTCAGAATATGGATTTATAACTTATATTCGTGTACTAGTTGAGAACTAATAATTTCTAGTCAATGCCTTTATATGCGAAATTGCGAGAGCATTTTTGAAGGTTACACGGAGCAATCCGTTTTGTTATCAATTTTCCTTTTATAGTTCAGTGGTAGATTGCACCTTTGAGAATCAGAAATATTCCTCCCACTATTCATTCGGGATGAAGTTGGCAGTAATGCCAAAAGCAGAACTTTTCCAAAGCTCCAATGTTCGGTAAGAAATATAATAAAAGCTCTTATCCCTTATCGCACTTCTCGTTACGGCCTCCGCTGCTAACTTAAATTTCCGATCTCCTTTATGGTTTTCCAGAAAAAGGGCGTACAGGGTAAATTTGTTAGTTGGGTTTGTTAATGAAAAACTCAGAATAAGTAACTCTGTGAAAAATATAAAAACACCACAACAATCAAGGTACATGGAGGTGGTGGAAGAATGTGATAGTTTTAAATGGAATGTGGATTTTGAGATGTGCTGTATATCTGAAATCGTGCCAATGAAATTGATTGCCCTATCAAGTTGTTGTAAACCAGTCAGCCGCCTTAAAAAATGAAGTCTTTGGCACATGTATAATGTTTGCTTAACACGTATAATTACTACTAAGTTCAACTGGTCATCACAATAGTGGTTTTCGGCAGGTTAATCAGCAATAGTTAGATCGAATGATGAGATATATATTTGTTTGCTGCTAAAGTTTTCTTGGGCATACTACAACTATCTTCATGTCTAAATGCATATAGCCTTGAATTCTACCCACCCGTCTGGGAAGCCTAAATTTGCAAAATGCACGCAATACTCTTCTTTTACATCGCTCAGCAACTGAAAGCTAATTCATTGGTTCAGAAGGGATGAGGGATGTATTGTGTTTTTCAGTCTTTGTAGCCTCCTAGTTGCTAAAAAAATGTTTATTCCCCAACTTTGCCAAAATGAACCCTTACTACGGACTTCGTTACATTTCTTTACTCATTTAGGAGTCTATTTATCTGATCAGATATATCTGATAGGCCAAACCTGTAGTGTCAAGGTCTTCAGCTGGTGGCTATGGCACACGTCGTGGCACCGTAGCATGCCACGAGCTCCTGTGCGCAACTAGCGTCGGGAAAGGAAACTATTAGTAACAATAGGTAAGGCGTTGTCTCTGGTGGTGGGGTAATGAACTGCGCGGAGGGGCGATTTCGTCGTGGCACTCGTGCCACGGACTCCCGCTCGTGGCATCGACCATGACAACACTGGGCCAACCAATTGGTTTTTCCAGTCATCTATGCAGCTTTTGTTCACACCTCAAATACATTCCTGACAACGTTAGTGGTTAGTTCCCTGTCTACCGTGATGAAGTCGCACACATGGAGGTAGCGTTTGCCGTCGAGACGTGGGAACTCGACCTTGCGGCCCGAGTGCAGTTCCCCGCGTGTAGGAAGGAAACGCGTAGTACCTTGCGAAGCGGCCTTAAGGCGGCACTCCGCCTCGCAACCGCTCGGGTGACGAGGCTTCCGGCGAGATCGAAATTTAATTCGGGGCTAAGTGCGCCGGCCTCATCCATATGTATCGGCCGGATTACAACCCAGATTGGCTCCTCCGCGCCGCGCCGCGCCTCCTTATATATAGCCGGAATAAAAAGAAAGAAAACTTGGTTGTGTATTAATACAATTTTTTGAAATTGTCTTCGTCTTCCGCGGCGCCGGCTTCGGCCGCCCTCCCGCCGCGGAAGTGCAAACCGAACTTCAATATTTGCGAGGTCTCCGCGGCGCAGGGCGCAGGCGGCGGGCGGCGGGGGGAGGGGTCTGTGTTGGCGGCGCCTGCGGCCGTGAAGGGGCGGGGCCAGGGAGGGGAGGAAGGCGGCGGGGAAGAAGGGGCATGGAGAGAGGTCTATGCCTGCGACCGTGAAGAGGCGGGGTAAGGGGGGAGGAAGGTGACGGGGAAGGCGAGGCGGGGAGAGAAATCTGTGTTGGCGGTGCCTGCGACCGTGGGGGCCAGGGAGGGAGGAAGATGGCGGGGAAGGCGAAACGGGGTCGCGCGCGACCCGGAACGGGGAGACGGAAAGCGATGGCGGGTTGGAGGTGCGGTGGTGTCGAACTCGACCCGCGGGCAGGGCGGGGAGTGGGAAGGAGGCGTGGCGTGGCAGAGGAGGGCCAGACGCGGAAGTGGCGGGGCGGAGATGTGGGTGGGGTGGATCCGAAGAGGCGGAGAAATCGCTCGCCACTTTGCGGAGAATGTGGCAAGAAATTGAATATCTTACGGGTGCGCTTCAATCTTCCGTTCGACAAATCTCTTCGGGAGAACGGATCTTATCGTAACTTCTTTCCTTAATTAAAAAATCCGCGGCGACGAAGCCGCCCTCCGCGTCAAAATTGCTTGGCCTGTCTGTCTCCCGGGGCTTTCTGCGGGAGTTCTGCGGAGAGGAACCTACTCACTACCTGAAGACATGCGACTGCATGCCGTAACTCGGTGCCGCCGACTCGCCTCTGCAACGACATTGGCGGTTTCTCATGAAAAGCCACATGCGCTGAGGAAATCTGAACACGGAGCGGGAAGATTTTGTTCATGCGGCACACGAGAGCAGAGGCTGTTGTAATGCGAGTATCTAGTTTAAGGTAATACTTTCCTTTGGAAATGTGATTTCATCTGTGTCGATGAAGGAAAATAAAGTAGAATGATGGTTGGAGCAAGAAATGCGCTTCGCGTAAACACAAGGGACTGTCACACTTTCACTTCTGTTGTTGACATCGAAAGTCAACTCGACGCATGTTGATATCCTTGCACCTCGTTCTACCTATTCCGACACTAGTTTATCTTCGAACTTCCTGCTGGAATACGTATGAAATCCTGCAGTACGCTTAACACTGCACTCCGTTCAATAATACTATAATAATTTACAGTATGTATCACATTCCTGTAATTCGATTAAGATAGTAACACTTCATTGCCATAAAAGTCAATGAATTACATCTTCAGAAAGCTCTTTAAAATAGTATTATATTTTTTATTACCCACATTCCAACTACTAACGTTGAATTTCAGTATTGTTACAAATACCTCAAATCATTTCACTTCAAACAAAAGAAAGAAAATTATGTTCATTACTTCTTTATAACTAACATTTGTAATGATTTTTCAGAAACTTAGAGAATGAACAAAAGAAATACTTAGAACAATTTTTATAATTAAATTTGAAAAGATTAAAAATTATTTCTATTTTCTCTAATGACTATTTTGAGGGTTTTAAGCTATGTACACGTTAGAATCTCTTGACAACCTATGCAGCGTCACCCGGACAGCTGAAATCATTTGCATGATTCTCGCGGCGGAAGTCTACGACCTCACTGAGTCCATATCAAGCAATGATCATGACTAGGGACGGATTTTGTTGATCTAAAACATTGCCAAAAATTACCAATAAAATGGTCTTAAATGTTTTTAAA
The DNA here is from genome assembly GCA_031308135.1 of Acheta domesticus. Classification (NCBI taxonomy): domain Eukaryota; kingdom Metazoa; phylum Arthropoda; class Insecta; order Orthoptera; family Gryllidae; genus Acheta; species Acheta domesticus. Next base: position 144,781,461 of record JAHLJT010009436.1, read on the forward strand.
ATCACCTAAAAGCAAAGAAAAATTACGTAACAAATGTGATCAAAACCAGTTCGGATAAACAACTCAATCTGTTGGATACGTTACTGATGTAAGCGAGACTTCTTCCTTTCCTTCAAGTGAACTCAGCTGGCAAACTTTTGGTTTGGATTGTTCTCTACCACGAAATCTCTGCCTTAGTTATTCCGAAATCGGCCAAACCGACAATGGCGCTGATAGGCCTGGCAAGAACCTTGAGTAACCTTAGGTCCTAGGAACCGTACTTACAACGGCTGGAAAAAGAAAAGAATGAGCAAAGAAATCGAATAAGCTACTCAGGAATTCTGTGGAAAATAATTGTTGCATCTCGTAAATATTATTTGAAGTAACCATTAATATGATATTAAAATCGATGAAATCAGCACAAAATGAATTAAAAATGTCGGGAAAAGGTAAAAAATGACTTATTAGTCAAAATTGACGCACAATGACGCACAAAAAATGGATCAATTCCTTTTGTCTTAACTTAAAATTAATTCCTATACGAAACGGCTTTGTTCTAAAGTGGAAAGAACAAAAATGACATTTCATTAAAATCCGCCCCTGATCATGACAATAGCGTCGTAGGCTGAATTGCTTATGACGACCACCTAGGCGACGGCCTAAGTGGCGAGCGCCGAAGCGGAAAGCATTGTCTGCATTGTCTTTTGAATTTAACATCTATCCCCCTTCTTTAAGGAGTGGGGCATTGACTTTGGCCCTCTGTCTGAACCTACTTCAGTCCAGTGTTTTCATCCTGGAAGGGTTTTCCAATATGCAATTAGCAGATAGAGAAATAATTTTGATCCTTTTCGGACTCATGAGATAAGCAATTCAGCCTATGACGCTATTGCCAGAATATTTAATCAAATTTATTCCATATTATTGAATGAACTCTAAAAGATATATATCCCTGAACTAGATAAATATAATATTTTCCAAAACTAGTTAAAAATATAGACTACATAAACTCCCGGAGAGAAGATGAGTGAAGGGCCTGATTCACAGCCTGTCCGCCACGTCGTCTGTATGATTAAAGTCAGATGATTAGGCGATACAAACCTATCCGATACCTAAGCGAATTTGTAGAGTTTTTGTTCGTCAATTAGGCTTTGCAAACCTGGCAACAATAAATGAATACATGAGCCACTTGTGTTGTTTTTTAACGTGACACATTCCTTCTGCGATTTTACCAGATCGACATTGCGTAGCTTACGAAAGAAAAATTTACAAATTTCATTTTGAGAAATGGGATCCAGAGATGTGAGTCATGATGTCAAAAACTTGAGAATGCTTTTTTCCCAATTTATGAACGATATACAATGGTGCCAATAATAATCGTGGATGCAGGTAAATGTTGAACGGAACGACGCAGATTCCCAAGCAATCTGTCCTTTCAACCAAAATCAAACTAAAGTCTGACCCATAGTTATAACGAAGAATGAATCAGCCATGCATGCGAAAGCTTCCACGCCTATCACCTTCAGACAGGGTCTGTGCATCTTCTCCGTTCAATTCAGTCAAAACTATCAATCGTGGCAATATATAAGCTGAGATTTGACGCGAAAGGGGCAACATTTTTTATGATCTTCAGCCTCCTAGCCTTTTGTCCATACCTGAAATAAATGGGTGGTGACATGATTTCAGTAATGAAGTAGGAATGGTGGACTGAAGCTTTCGTATAGATTTATAAAACTGTCAAGTTACCTTCGTAAAATGATTGTTACTGACTGAACCAGCTTCTTCAATATATTTGGAATGAAGCAACGAAGCGTACGTATCAATCTCGTCTTAAAAAAAGGGTAGACAAGAGAAAAAAGAAGACGATTGGCAAGCAGATAAATGTTCAGCTTCTCTTTCTTGGGTTATCGCAACAAACAGTTTCAACTACATCGCCAAAACTAATAATTATTAAGCAGAGAATCATTATATAACACTGCTCAACAAAAAAAATAACTTTTTGTTCAATTGCCCAAGTTGCCCAGGAATTAGCAACGAATTTATGGTAATTCATGTGCGCTGAATCCAAATATGTCAATAATTTTATTGAATTATCTCTTGTTTTTGTGCTATGAATGTTGTAATGAATGATGCTTTCACAAAACTCACAGCATTTAACGCAAATATCTAACTTTATATGGAGGTGTTATTTTCATAGTGACACTCATGGTGGAACTGGTTTATGAAGACCCTGTGTAGCCTACTATTCCACACACTTGTTTGTACTAAGGAAATTTAACTCCCAGGACGGACATCTGAGCGTCGCTCTCATCCTCACCCTTCGTGAGCGTATAAGTACATCGCTGGGCTGGCATCCGGATACGCCGGAACGCAATGCCGAGTCACGAATATCACGACACGCTCATGTACCTGAGACTTGAGTAAAGCCGTCCCGCCAGCTTGAGGGCCAGGTACTTGGGTAAAGCCGAGAGCCGAGACTTAGGTAAAGCCGTCCCATCAACTTTCCGGGCTGGTGCCGCAACTGTTCATGCCGATCAATGCATTAGGGACAAGTCACTTCTCGATACCCTGTTGCAAACCAGGCAAATTTTTGGGCACTGCCTCGAGGAAGCCAAGAGCCACACCGGGGCCACAGGAGTTGTTGTACCCAAGGGACATGGAGCTCCCGACCCGACACCCCACTACGATTTACTTTTGCTAACGATGAGAGCAACATCGGGAATCTGGGCACCCGGGCGGGAGATAATGTGGAGCTGGATCTTATTCCCTGCGTGCACTACTACTCCACACACCTTGACTTTACAAGGTGGATTATACTCCCCAAAATGGGCACTTTGGCGTTAGCCTTTCTCCGCACCCCCGCGGGCGTACAAGTATGCCTTTGGGCTGGCATCCGGATACGCCGGAACGCAGCATTCTACTGGGGCGCCTCCCCAATGAAGCCTGGATGGGTTAGCACCGCGCAAGCACCGAAGTCTGGTTAAGCGCCACTCAGTATTCGCTGGGACTAATTCCTACTCAATTGGCCATGAATATCGGATTTAACCATGACGAAACCAAGGGTTCAAATGGGAACCGCCCAGACCGAAGCCCAGGTAGCCCGGGACCCCCAACCCGTCACCTCACTCCATCTACCTTGACGCTATCAACGTATCCGGAGTCTAAGCAACCTGACAGGAGATTCGTTTCCTTGTCGGTTTTCTATTTCTGGGTTTGGGAACAGGACCCGCGCCCAATCAAAGGTCGGCGGATAGAGACCCAACTGGTGGGTAACCAGGCAAAGGAACTTAGCACCGCCAACTCAATGCACCTACCTCGGCGCTAACGTCGTGAGAACCGCCGAGAAATTAAGGTGCGGATGGACGTTTCCAAGCTCCACCAAGGAACCTCATGCCCTTGGTCCGTCGGTACCCCCATGCGGGGAGGAACTGGGTCAGCAATCAACTAGATCAGAGATTCACTGTGCGTACTCCTCCGTTGACCTATTAGTGACAGCTCGTGTGCTTAGTTCGGTCAACTTCGCCGTAGCTATCTCTTGTCGAAGTGAAGCCTGCACGAGCCTGCTCATGCGCTGTCTTCATCCGTTCCTATCGTTTCCATGACAGTTTATTTATTCAGAAGCGGATCGTGCGTGGAAAAATGAGCTGTTTAAAAAATTTGGGGATATCCCACAAGCAATGAAATGAGGCAAATAACAGGAGTAAATTGTTAAGCCTTTTAAATTGTGAAAACGTGGATTAAAATAATAATTTAACAAAGTGTTTTTGCATTGAAATATCTATCGTACTCCCAAAATTCACGAACTTTAGAAACACTCTCAGATTATAATCATTTGATAATTATCAAATGATTTAGTTTATTTAGGAATACCAGATACAATCAATCATTCTAAATAAAAAATACCTATGCATTTTCTCATTGTGCGTAATTGATGCCAGCAAGAGTTGCTAAATTGGGAAGAAATATTGATACATCCTAGCATTGTATAATTTATGCATGCAATGCTGTGTGATATACTTTATTCTCGATGGTCTTAAAGAAAAGGTGACACAACTCTTTTAAATTCGATTTAGTCCACTTCTTAACTTCTTTTTTTTTGCTCGCATATAGGTCAAACAGGACCACGCGTACATGCTGCCTTTTTTCGGAGCTCAGAAACATTATCTCGGAGGCAGGACATGAACCATTCTTAGGGGGGATCAGCATTTTAGTTGAATCCCATTTTTATCTCCCAGGGTTGTTAGCCCTGGGGGTATGGAAGATGAAATGATGATGATAGTGAGGGGTAAAAGGATGGCACATACATGTATAGACATACACAAATACACCCATGTCCGAGGCGGGACAAGAACCCGCGGCCCTGCGGAGATTGCCACGACACTGCTGATTTAGCGATCTCGGCCACGGAGCCAACCTTAACATCTTTATTATTTAGTAAACTTGGGAAACAAAACAGCACTCATTTTTGAACATCAGTACAGCAGTCGCTCTAAACTTTTATAATCTAATTCATCAGTTTTTGTTACATTTAAAATATTATGTTGAGATTAACAAGGTTCCAAGTTTTTAATTTCAAATTTGTCTTCATAGCCAAGATGCTTACAAAGTCTCTTCCACAGAATTCATTATAAATAAAAAGGTACTATTTACAGCATTAAAAAATTGAATTTGTTCACTTAATAGTTAATGCAACACACATCCTAATTAAACGACCGATGAATTGACAATTAAACGTGAAATCAAGTTAACAAATACAAAAATCTAACACCCTACAAAACACCACAAGTGTTCGTACAACAGCACCAGGGTTCCATTTCGACGCCACTCGTCCATTGAATTGAATTTCATTTTCTGTAGGAGTTCCTACCGAAGTAGGAGTTTATCCGTTTGCGATTTTCGAAACATTTCTCGCTTAGGCGCGAAAACAAATGTATTTGTTGGTTAATAGAGACGTGAAAATAATACGAGGGGGCAGAAATCATGGCAACTATTTTTTCTAAAGGAAATGTTATCGTAACACACAATTTTATTTGTTGCGTGAAAGAAATGCTGTACCAAAGTGTATTCACAACACCAGATGGCTCTGTGAATGTCTCTATTAGCAACGGGAGTAACGTGAAATCATTTGTCTTACTGCCATCGTGCGAGATGAATGCAACCAGTTTCGAGCAGTCCTCATACACAAAACATGGGGGAAAAGTCTGCATGGCAATGTTACGCATGGGAAAATTGTCACAGGGAATTGGTGGAAGCTCTTGGGAATAATTTCCCTCCATATCGGACAGTCGCGCCATGGGCAGGCGAGTTTCTGTAGTATGTGTAAATTCCGAATAGCTAGCCCAGGCCCGAGGAAATAGAGATCTAATACGAGAAAATCTGTGCCACTCTCTCGCACCACTAGTTTAATGTCTTGGCCTTTCACACGTATATTATATATTTTCACCAGTGCTTGTATTCTCACAAAAAGTAGTTGCAATGACTTATCTCCCAACGTATATGCTAATAACATTTTATATCTTGCTGTGAAGAATAATATTGTATGTATAGTCACAAGTGCTGGAGTTAATGGGAGTACATGCGCATTTCTGAATGTTAACAAGGGCCACTATTGCGTTTATCAATGTAATTAGTATCTTCATAATAGTCCTGCAATGTTTTGTAGACTAGTCTGAGCTGAATGTTTAGAATCTGAGCAGCTCGCTCGATTCGTTGAAGAGTGTGTTGAGTGTTGCGTTCTTCGCATTAAAATTAAATTATCCGTCTCCTCTTTCCATTAATTTTTCTTCTCTGGGTGCCTTCGGGCTGCTCAGTTAGCTTTTCAAGATGATTCAAATGTTTTAAAATAGAAACATTGAAAAAGTCAGAAAAGCTGAAAATCGGGAAATTGAAATCGTAAGTATGTGAAACTCAAAGACAAAAATTAACGGTTTTGGAGGGGCATCGAGAACTTGTCATGAAAGTATTTGGAAAGTGTCTTCTAACTCCACCTGACAGTCTATCTGACAGTGAATTGCAGAAGGTTGCTCCGATGAGTGTAGTTTCGTAGTGCGCTTGAGTGAATGAAAATTAATTCTTGCTGAGATCTAAATTCGCTTAATACCATCATCGACGAACGTACCATTAATAATAATAATATTAATAATAATAATAAAATAATAATAGTAAAATAGTTGAAAAGAGACGATAGGGTATGCAGTTACCTCCACTGGCAGATCTGTAATCCCATCGAAGTTCCAAACACCTACTCTAAGTGATACGGACACTCACCAAAATCAATGATGTCTGTTGGACTGTGCACAATATTGTACGACCAACAAATTCAAACTGATCGCACGATAGTGGCAAACAAACCAGATATTGTTATTTGGGATTTGGAGGGAAACAGTGTCTACTTGTAAATGTGGCTGTGCCGTGCGATCAAAACGTCGTAACCAAGGAGGCAGAGAAGCGTTTTAAATGCAAGAGTTCGGAAATTGAGATCAGTCGAACGAAAAGCACAGGTTGTCCAGATAGTTATCTTAGCTTTGGGATTTGTTCCGCAAAATTTGTATAAGAATCTGACAAAACTTCCAGGACACTTAAAAACTGGGAAGAATAAGACATTGCTTTATTGGAAACGGCCTACATTTTGCCCAAAGTACTGTAGACAATCCCTAGATCTTCTTGTTAAGAAGTTGCTTGCAACCTGAAATAGATTTTATAACGAACCGACTCATAACCTCTTTAGTAGTGAATAAGAGGAACAATAATAAAAATAATAATAACAACAGGATAATAAATCAATAACAAAATAAAATAAAAATATATGAAATATATTTACTTCAAAAACCCGAGCCTCTTGAATCCCTCGTATTTACCTACCTTCAGCATGCTTCAAAACGGTGCTGCGCTGGTGGCAATGGCTAGATACAGCCAAAGAAAGATGTCAGCTCACGCGGTGCTGCCATCTGTCGGCGGAAACTGGCGTGTGAGGCCGCGGGCGGACGCCGAAGAGTTTTCAGCGAGAGATAAAAGAAGTCTGTTCGCGTGTTTTAATTAAATTTGTCATGCATAATTTTTCCCCGCCTTCCTCACATCCCTCGAGATTTCTATTCTTTCATGAATAAGGGAAGAAACTTTTTCCGTCGTTATTTCCGGTTGTCCCTGTGTTCTTCTCGCACCTTCCGGCAAACTTCTTCGGAGGAGAGCGTCTTTCCCTCGCTCGTCTATTATGCGGCATTTCCATTGCGAAACCTTCCGCCCTCCTCCTTCAATGGTACAGGCTTCGCTCCCCCACCTCCTTCTGCTGTCAGGCCCGATTTGCGATCGCTTCGAGAGTATGTGAAGTTGCATGAGGCGGAGTGAAAGAAGTTTTTGAAATGCCTAAAAATATAAGTTTCTTTATTTGGGGCCGACCTACGTATCGCAGACGGACTCAGAGTTTACCGTTCTGCCCGCAGCGAAAGAATGTGGATTCGATTCTTGCGTCTTTTTGTGTTGTTTTGTGTAAAGTATTATATAATTATTTTTATAGATGGGGGGGAGAGGTGGAAAGCAATAATCAACCACCACCCCAACTCCCATGCAATTAATTCTATCATTATTCATGAACTCTGAGTTTCTTGGTTGTGATGTGAGGCTTTCGGCCAGCTAAGAGGTTGAAAACGTTACACGCTATCGGGCTTAAAAAGTACCTTCGAAATTTGCAATCGTGAATCGCCAAAGAAAAATAACAACAAATGTTACAAAAATATCACCCATCTTATACACGGAAGTAATGTTCGATATTTTATTTTGTGGCCATATAATAAAATCAAAATATTTAATACCTTTGAAAAAACAAAAATTAATCGCAATATCTAAAATGTAACTGGAATTAGAATATTTGTGTATGAAACGTGTTTTTATAACAACAACACAACACATCACGTACAGATACTGCCTTGCTGTATATTTCATTTGTTCAGAAATAGTAAAAAACGTATAACTGTGTGTGAATATAGCACTAGAAAACATTGAACATTATGTATATTTAATTTATTTTATGTGTAGTAATATACTCTAATGAAAAGAACACATTGCTGCAATTAAATCGCAATTATCTTTGCTGCAATTTTAATATAGAAAAATTATCTCCGAAATAATTAATTGTAAAAGTATTTATAATTCTTGTTCTTGTAAGTTGTAATTTCTTGATTTGTTGAAGGTGTGTTCAATAAAGTGTACGTATTTCGTTCCTAATATGCCATTGCTTTATAACAGACTCGGAACTCAGAAAGAAACCAAAAACAAAATGACAAAACCATGCTTAAATTACAAGTTAAAATGACGGGAGTAATTTTATCGAACGACAAAAACGAAATTGCCGCCATGCTCAAGCAATTGCCCAGCATTCAGTCATCTCTAATCTGAAAATATAAGAGAGTTCATGTTCATTATGCGCTTTATCTGTGTAAGCTTCTGTCTACTCCATCGTTCTTCCACGCAAAGCTGCGTATCTCAGTCGGCGTCTGCTATCACCGACAGCTGGCGAGTGCATGCTACGGTCAGGGTCGAGCCTCCAGCCGCTGCAAAAACGAAGAATTTCTCGCGAACAGCATCACGTGTTCAGTGACGACGAATACCCCCAGAAGCTCGTTTCCTGGAAACTGAGGGTGACTCGAAATGTGTGTTTTGCATATGAGAGCGTAATATGTTATCTCTTCATTGTGAAAGTTGTGTAATGGAAAACAAATAATTTTTATGTTGTTAAACGCTTCAAATTTGACGAGTTCTGCTGAGAGCAACTCCGTGTCACAGAGATTAAAACCTAGACTTATAATTGAATTATAAAATATCACTTCGGGTTAAGGCGACAGTTTTAGAAGACATTTTCACTTGTAAATTGAATGCTGAAATATTTGTAGAAAATATAACTTAATAATATTCAACTGAATATATTTAATCAAATTTTGTTTTCTTCAAGGCAAAATTCTGAAAAAATATAACAAACGGACATTCAACCTCAATATTATTTTTTCATTCATTAATTCACTTAACATAAAAATGACAACACTACGTGACTTTCGAAAAGGAAGAAAGAGAGCGGCACTTACTCTCCTAATGCGAAGTAAAAGTACATGTCAACATTTCTCTTCGGAATCAATGAGCTACCCAAATAGATCCGTATATGTGGTATTGAATGCAACAAGTGAATATTGAATCCGTATTACCGTTATTTAGAAACAAATTTGCAAAACGTACGAAATGTATTGCCTTGAAACTTAATAGATTTAAAGAACTTAAAGTGAAATAGGCGAAAACCAAACTGTGAGTAATGCTGCAGAAGCACAATTGCGTTTTTATACTCCCATTGTATAATTATGTCATTTGATGGCTGCAACCCGTTGCAAAATGATACTCATTACAATGCAGATGCCATTGTGATACGGTTCTTGACCAATCACAGAAAAGTTTACAAACCAAGTATTGACAATTAACACATCCAGATCGCTGCCCGTAGTATCTACGGGCGCCGACAGGTCACATTTCGACGCCCGTAGAATCTACAGGCGCGCGAGATTCATAGTGTAAATATTCTTATATGCCATTTTCCGTTTTCTGACTATTAATGGAGGTTTCTACATTAATGAAATACCTAAAAATCCGCTAGATTTCGTTTTCTGCCATTTAAGTTGCATTAAATTGCTTTGGAATACACGGATTAGCATGCTCTCTGCAGGGACGCTTAAGGAACGCTCTTCAAAATTACCTCCCCTATGCCAATTATTGTAAATAAAAGGTAATGTTTTCTTCATTATTTCAATAGACACTAATGTAATGTCATGTATAATGTTTGAAAATTAACATAATTTGTGTAAATTAAATTAAAATAAAGATGTTTAACTTTTTCGAACACAATTTCTAGTGTTATTTACATTAAAAGTCTTTTAAACTATTAATGTTAGCACAAAAATAGGAATTTCGTGTAAAAGTACAAGATGGTTTCTTTCAAATAAAAAAAATCTTGAGTCTATGTTCATTGGTTTAGAAGAAATGAGCCTTCAAATATACAACAAAACCATACGAACTGTGGGGGGAAAAGTTGGGCAGAGTCCTACGACCTGTATGTGTTAATAATTGATAATCGTTCTTATAAATGTTTCGTTAGATTGTGTACATTAAAATTGCATTTAATATAATACAGGGTGTCCGGGGAGGAAATGTCGAAATTTCGATAATATGCTCTTAAGACAATTTTAAGCATATTTTGTCTAATAAACCACATGGATATTTCGAATGGCTGAGCCGCAATAAGCACTCAAAAGTTGGTTTGAAAATATGCTTTCTAGGCAAAAACTTGTTTTGTAGAAGCATAGAAACACTGCACATATATGTAAATTGTTTATTATTAACAAAATAAATTAATATATTTGACCGCAAAGAAAAATTAAGTGAGAAATAAAAAAGCACACAAATTTACACATTTCTTGGTTAATTTTTCTTTCTGAACAAAAGTATTCATTTCTTTTGTAAATAATAAACAATGTACATGTTTCTGGAGTGTTTATCTACAATGCACATTTTTGCCTAGAAAGCATATTTTCAAACCAATTTTTGAGTGCTAATTGCGGCTCAGCCATTCGGAATATCCATGTAGTTTATTAGACAAAATATGCTTAAAATTGTCTTAAGAGCTTATTTTCGAAATTTTTGACTTTTCCTCCCCGGACACCCTGTATATCCTTGTCAGTTTTAATTTATTAGTAGTAATTTTTATGAGGAATGTTATTTAAAATACATTAGAGCGTAATTTCACTTTGATCTTATTTGACTAACCTGTGGTGGTGATAGAGGGAATATTTGACGTTAAGATCGGAACGCAAGTCATTTTATGTTATATGTTGCTGTCGTGTGGTTGCCCTTAAAACGTGGCCAATTCTTTAGTATAAAATGTTTATTGAATCCAAGGTTGAGTTGGCACATCCAGAAATAAGAGAAAAGGGGAAAATGATGACCTCTGAATTATTGCCGCAAGTTTTCAACTCTCTCGCAGGCGGACTAGTAAACCATATCCACTTGAAGCAGGTAGGGTAGCTGTCCGCTAGGCCTTGGCCTTAGCATCCTACAAGTCAATTGCCACGAAATTATTCGATGTAAAAGCTTAACTTATAATAGTTACCATACGTCGTATAAAAAGTATCGTACGAAACTCGATGTAATGGATATTAATACATTTGTGTAAAGTTTACGATACTCGTGTATTAATACTCATCATTACACCTTCGTATCATAATGTACTATTTTACGTTCTACTTCACATTTACATTCTTAAGCGTACAAATATCTATTTTCAAATGAATATGACAACTTATTCTTATTAAACTTAACTAACAACTTATTCACATAAACATACAAAACAGTCGCCTTTAATGTTTATATACAGTGGCTCACATTAATATTTGGACAGCCACAAATACTGAAGGCGTTTCTTGTTGGACTGTAATTTTTCGCACGTGCACGGAAGTTAGTGTGAAGAAAGGCAAAGGAATTGTCTTTATTATTAGGAAACAGAATAATATAAAGAAAATGTTTTTGATACACAACGTACGTATTATTAACACGGATTTATGTGTGAATATGTAAGAATACGAAGTCACATTAATATTTGGACACGTAATGGAAAATGTCCTGTTACCCCCTCGCCAGCCTCCTAGACAGCGCGGTAAGCGCACCATCCCCTACTCAGGACCAACGAAACTACGCAGTCAGTTGCTGTAAATATTTCCGCCTAGGAACACCTCGTGAAATGGGGCGCAAGGGAAAGAACTCGATGTTCGAGGAGAAGCAGCTTGTGGTTTTCCACCACGCAAAGGGTCTCTCCTGCAGGGAGATTGCAAATCTTTTGACCTATGAGCAAGAGCACGGTGCACGATATCATTAAGAGATTTGAGAAAGAAGACAGAATTGAATCTAAACCGCAACAAGGACAAAGTAAAAAAGATCCTTGAAAGAGAGCAGCCTGCAAATTTGAGGAAATTGCGAGAAAATCCGAAGGTGAGTGCCGTCCAGCTGGCAACGGAACTGTGCGAGGCGTCAGGGATATCTGTGCACCCTGAAAAAGTGAGCAGAGTAATTAGGAATCCCGGATATCACGGCAGAGCGGCCGGGAAAAAATCTTATATCGGTGCTGTGAATAGAGCTAAACGACTTCAGTTTGCAAAGGAATATATGAAATCAGAGGAGTGGTAGCGTGAGGTAACTTTTATAGATGAGAAAAAGTGTAATATTTTTGGCAGCGACTGTAGGAAAATGATACGGTTCAAACCAAATACAGAATTGTATCATAAAAACCTAATGTCAACTGTGAAGCACGGAGGTGGACACATAATGGTGTGGGGATGCATATCAGTTGCTGGCGTGAGGGAGCTGGTGTTTACTAAAGACACAGTGGACAAACATAAGTATCTCAACACACTGAAAGATAATTTACACAAATCTGCTGACACACTGGGCATCAGGAACTAGTTTAATTTTTATCAAGATAACAACGCGAAACACAAATCATATTTAGTGCGGGAATGGTTGTTGTACAATTGTCCAATAGTGCTGTAAACGCCGCCTCTCACCTCAATTCAATCGAGAATTTATGGCATGAATTGGAATGTGCAGTCAGGAGAATCTCAATTACGTCAAAGTCCCATCTGCAAGCGAGAACCAAGGAAGAATGAGCACAAATTGGACTACAGTACCTGAACAGGATTATTGGTTCAATGCCAAAGCGATTGCAGCAAGTCATTGACAACAACTGTTATTTTTGTCCTTATTGTCATTGTTATCCTACAAAGTATTAATTGTCTTTCCGTTTATTTATTTATTCATTTATATTATATATCATTTCACGTTTCCAAATATTACTGTGGATAATGAATCCAGACAATTTTATTTTATTTTATTTTTATTGAATGCATCAACTACATTCGGCATTTTTGTGTATACTGTTATCCTTTAATAAAGGAACAATTCTGTCTCACTTTCTTGCTTATATTTCTTTTCTACAAACGTCTAAATATCGCATAACTTACGATTCGATTTCTGGAGTATATCGAGGCGTCAGAATATTTAAGTGAGCCACTAGATTCTCCGACCAAATGATAATATAGCAATTACAAAGGTAGAAGTGAACCCAATTAGATTGACTTTGTGGGAGTTTGCATCTCTTCAAAAATTAGAGGTAAAAAATATGGAAGTGTTAAGCAAATCCAGGAAAGGATCAAATGCAGTTGTAGAAGATTTTGTGGCAGAATTTTCGGAACTTACTGATAATGATACTGATACTGATAAGAGCAGCTAAGAAATTATTTTGAAGTGCATTTTTTGTGCATATTAGCAAAAAATCTAAGATATGTAGTTGTATCAGTATCGTTCATACTTGCCAGCAATTTTACGGCGTTAATGATTTTGAAACTGCAATATTGCCAGTTCATATTCCCTATAAAGGGAACTTACAAGGCCATTGGGTGTTGGGAATCTTTGAGCAGGAGTAAAAAAAATTATCAGTTACTACAATTCATTGATATGTCCAATGCCAGAGACTATACGAACTTGTTTGAACAAATATGTGCATGACATACATTTTCAGCACATGAAAATAGTTGTAAAACAGTTTACAGCAGGCACGTCAAACCGCGCCCGTGCGAGCTACTTGCCCGCATGGTGAGCTCGATGCTCCTGGGGGCAAGGGCAACTTCCCCTGACTCGGCACTCGTTTCCCCTTAAAACCCAGAAAGGGGAGTACAAGCGCAAGCTGAAACGATGCGAGGCGGTGAATACTGGCTTCATAAGAAAATATGTTTTCCAGATTTCGTCTATCAAATAACGGAGATTTGTATTATGTATATATTCTTTATTATTTATTCCTATTTGATTTTTCTTTTCTTACTTAATTATCCCTTATATAAACCTCTTTGGTAAATGACAGGAATATGTTTCAATGGATAATTCTTTCCTTGTTTTTGTTTTGTGTTGGAGTTGTGCAGTATTAAATCATTCAGTTATTTATAGCATTTAGCCAGTTTAATTAGTCTCTGCAGGTTGAAAATTCTCTCCTACGGACGGACAGCGTTTTCAACAAACAAAAATATTCGTCTGTTAAACCTTCTAACCTGAATGTAGAAAGTTAATGATTTTTAAGCTCTGTTAAGTAAATTAAGATGAAGTAAAAGAGAATTACAAAATCAAGATTTTTTGATTCAATTTTTTAAATTTTACTCTCAATTGAGAACTTGAAGTGGGACTGATGTTTTATATCGTTTTAAAGGATCATTTCTTTGCTTTAACTCTTAAGTGGTGACCGCAACCGTCTCTGAGACCGCTGAGAAAAAATAAACGCATAGCCCTCCTTTCTTGTAAGTCGCAATACGTTTTTCTTTACAGTACCTTCCTATCTCTTAAACTACACTCATACGCGGGGCAGCAGATCCAGTGACAGCCGTTCGCCTGTGAGGGCCTTTGAGTTTTGGAGCGGTTTTGCTGACCTCACATCACCAGTAGTGGGACGTTTCTTCCCACAGTGAATGTGCATTGCAATTTTTTTTATTAATTGATAATTTTCGTATAACAATGCATTATCGTATTTAAATGAAGGCTTTTTAATGTAGAGGATAATATTTAAAACCTTTCTACGAGTTCTTAAGATAATTAATAGTGAAGACATAGTAAGAAACAAATTGTAGCCAGAAATTTACCCGACGAGTAATAAATATTTATATTTTTTCATTTTACATATTAACAACAAATCCATTTATTTTCTAATTTATTATATCATTGTTAACGTGAAAAAAATATCAAGTCAACCTGTAATGGAACACCGAAAATAACAAGTTTCTCACATTTCTCAATATAACTATGAAAATGTACAGAATTTTGAAATATATGGTTCAAATAGATGCAGAATTTCGCGTCTTTCACTGGGAGACATTTGTGCGCTATTATAAACACGAAAATATTCGTTTATATGAATGCTTTAAGGTAGTTGTGCTCCAAGTAAATACACTGTTTTCAATTTTGTTAATTACTATAATCGATTATTAGTCAATATTGTAATGATTTCATTTCTGGCACATTCCCCAAAAACAATTGTAAAAGAAAGATAAATATTTATTAAACTGTAATTAATAAAACAACGTGTACATGAATCGATAGCAACAAGACAGAAGAACAGCGCGCCGCGAAAAGCCATATTTCCACGATTTTGGAAACACATAGGATTCAGTAATTTTGAAAAGAAATCTGACCGTACAGTTAATTGAAAAGTAAATAAATAAACATTGTAGTCATTGTTTGAACAGACGGTTCATTTAAATTTAGAATATGAAGATTGGAGAAAAGTCCCAGTGACGTGTCAGATGCAATAACTTAAATAGAAATTTTTTATGAAGAAACATTAATTAGGCAACGAGAGGCGTTGTAAATCGTCTTTGTCTGAATTTAATAAAAATTATAGCAGATCCAAAAGACTTATAACACATTGAATTTCTGAGCTGAAGAAATATTACAAATTAATAATATCAAAACAAGTGACGAAGTGGTGTACAATTTCGACAGAGAAATTTAGCGTTTTCGACGTATAAAATATCAAAAATATATGTTTGGGCCAAAAAACTTTAACATTGAGCAAAAGCGTTAATAAATAGACGCATAGTCATGTCAGAATAACTTATATCGTGGATTTTAGAAAAATTTGGGAAAACAACAATGAAAATGCAAGAACGAAATTCGCCGGCATTTTTTCTATTACGAGGTGACGTGGTAAATCGACATGGTTTTAAGAACACTTCTTTCGAGTCAGGGGCGACAGCAACGTCGAATCCATGTTGGATGAATTCGAGATTTGAGAAATTGGACTTAGACATTTTTTTGTGATGAAGCGGTACAGTGCAATGGACATCCGAACGAGTATTGAAAACCGATATTGATGCAGTGAATGATCGAAGAGAGAAGAAGTTGTTTTTCATTTTTATTTTGACTCTGTGCTTCGAAGTTGATCGAGCAATTTTGGACTTCGTGGAGAACTTCTTATGAAGAAAGTCGGCAGACGCGGGATTGGTGCGTGCGAATACATCGGTGCGTGCAAGTGGGCATGCAATTGACGACCGAGCTGGCAACGGCGCTGTCTCGGCGGAATTCAACAAAAGGAAAGTGTCGCATTCGTGGCGTAATCATCAAACCAGATATTTGTTTTTCGAGAATACTCAAGTAAATTAAATTAAACTTTGACAAGACTAGTGAAAAATTATTAAAATTTTAAAAGAACAATGCATGCAATTGTTGCCGAACGAAGCGATGTAAATGTTAGTCTCATTTTCTTATTGTTAAATTTATAATTACGTACGTATGCGAGAAACTTTTTTATAACATTATTTTTTGGTAAAAAGGAATTCCTGAACGCATAAATAATTAAACATCAGCTGATGATTATTAGTTTCATTTGAATGTGATGGTATTTAAGTGATAACGATGTTGCCAAGCATGAGTACATTTATGTCATTATACATTGTTGCGTTGTTATTGAGAGAGGGCAACAGAGGACGGTAGCGCTCCATGTTAATGAGAAAATAAACGAAAGAGAGCGAGGTTTAAAGTTCTTTCTTTCTTTTATGACAAAAGGTGTTATTATTTCAGTATTTAGAAAAACCTGTGCATGCTGCAATAGCGAACGTTGTTTACAGGTATTTCTCGTACGGGGCCAGCCACGACCTACGACCTAAAAATAATTTATGCAACCTCGTAATATAACAACCGTAGAGATTCGACAGAAATAAAGAATTTGTGTGGCGGCAGCATTATAATTCGAGGCCACTCGATAGGAGAATCTAAGTAAAGATGATTAGGAAAACGGTTACCGTGGCAATTATAGTTGAGATCAGGGTGAATAGATTAGGTGTCATAGTAATTGTCACGGTCGTACCGTGTGGTATCGCATAGCCGCCACATAACAATATTTATTAATGTTGATTAATTAATTAAAGAAAGGGGGATAGTAGTAGTACGGTTGCATTGGCACCACAACGTGTGGCCAGGTTAGTTGAAGGAAGTAGTAGTATGGTTGCAATATTATTATTTATTAATTTAGTTGAACACAGAGGTGACGATCGTTACTGTTATTTGAACGGCCCGAACTGTAAATTGAAGGATGCGTTTTTCTCAGTGAATTATACATCGAAATATCGAAAATGTTTATTATTTATTATGATCACCAATCTTTACATGTAACTGTAGTATATGTATTATAAAATCTACTTCAATAAATTCTGATAATTAAAATGCAATCTTCTGTTTTTAGCAAATCGAAAGTATTTATAGGTTTATTTATAGAGGAGAAGGTGATAATATGAGTCCCCACTATTAATTCGACTTTAAAAAACGAATTGAATTTTTTAAGAGATATGGTAACTTCATCTTCAACATTTGTATAAACTTTATAAAAAATATGAACTCTATTAACTGTTCATAAAGAGGGTAAAAAATCAATAATTCAAAAGAAGTCACGCGAAAAAGCATTATTCGCGTTTTCTTGAGATCTGGAATATCTACCCTTCCTCCTTTACTCACATTATTTGAATTTAGAATAAATTCTAGAAAGGAGCTTTGTTGACAAAATCCTATAACCACAAATGCATGCTCCCGAGTAACAGAAACTTATTTTGCATCCAAAAACGAGCTGTTGGTTTTATATGATGGTCCGGTCAACAAAATAATCAAACCCCTTTACTGCTCTCATATTTAGCTAAATGAGGGCTCAACAAAACGTGCGCGGATAGTAACAGTCACAATGTAAACGATGTTCATAAAAAACACACCCACAAAAAATAATGTTTTTTGACAACCATTACTTAAGCAGCAAGGGCGTTATGCAACAATGGCGTTTTCTCGGGCGACAAACAGCCCTAGGACCAGAGGCAATAATGCTTTTTGTCGCCACTCGATCATTAGAAACGGTTAATGTCCGTGGTACATAAGAGTTCTTTTTTACCTAATATTTTATGCATTGTATATCGAGCTTCACATCAAAAACAATAACAAGAAATAATGTATCAGTAAAAAATAAACATATTTATGACCAAAATTTTCGAAATACACACGTGAATTAGTGTCATTTGCGACTTCTCTGATTCATTACCCTATTTCACAACATTACACGTAGTTAACTGACGAGCATTGTACTTATTGTTTTCAACTGTATAGTTGAAATTAATTCAATATCAAGGAGAGGTCAATCATTGTAATTTGCTACCACAGCCTACCTCTGAGTATTATGCTGCAAGTCAAACCTGGTTGATTCGACAATGTGTCTCTAATCTGACGGGAAAGAGAAGACGAAGTCCAGAAACCTTCGTGCGGATCACGTAACGGTTATATTAATGATTATTCCTTGAAGCCGTTTACCTTGTTAGTTGTACTACACCTTTCTTCGGAATAAACCCTTTTGTTCAATTTGAATGAAAAAGTAAATTCTGCGCTCAATGACTTTGGCCTTCATTTTCCACGAGATTTTCGAATTTAACACCCTCAGTCATCGATCTCTAGAGATACCTGAAAGAACTGCTCAGAAAACCATTACATAATGCAAAAGTTGTCAATTCATGAATGGGTGTGACGCAGGTGCATGAAGAACCACTATGCGCTTGTGCGCAAATATCACTGCTTGATGTGCTGTTTTTACTTTCTCTCTACAGCTTACGCAGGATCCTTGATATCGAAAAATCGAATGTCGACAAAAATGTCTCTTTTGGACCGTCTGTTTGGACTGTCTGTTTGGACCGTCTGTTTGGACTGTCTGTTTGGACCGTCTGTTTGGACCGTCTGTTTGGACTGTCTGTTTGGACCGTCTGTTTGGTCCGTCTGTTTGGACCGTCTGTTTGGACCGTCTGTTTGGACCGTCTGTTTGGACCGTCTGTTTGGACCGTCTGTTTGGACCGTCTGTTTGGACCGTCTGTTTGGACAGTCTGTTTGGACAGTCTGTTTGGACAGTCTGTTTGGTCCGTCTGTTTGGTCCGTCTGTTTGGTCCGTCTGTTTGGTCCGTCTGTTTGGTCCGTCTGTTTGGTCCGTCTGTTTGGTCCGTCTGTTTGGTCCGTCTGTTTGGTCCGTCTGTTTGGTCCGTCTGTTTGGTCCGTCTGTTTGGTCCGTCTGTTTGGTCCGTCTGTTTGGTCCGTCTGTTTGGTCCGTCTGTTTGGTCCGTCTGTTTGGTCCGTCTGTTTGGTCCGTCTGTTTGGTCCGTCTGTTTGGTCCGTCTGTTTGGTCCGTCTGTTTGGTCCGTCTGTTTGGTCCGTCTGTTTGGTCCGTCTGTTTGGTCCGTCTGTTTGGTCCGTCTGTTTGGTCCGTCTGTTTGGTCCGTCTGTTTGGTCCGTCTGTTTGGTCCGTCTGTTTGGTCCGTCTATCCTAAATATATTTTTGTTGAATAAAAGTGCAAAGAAAAGAAATCTATGGTATTGTCCTTTCATAAATTACCAAAACCAAACACAAATAGTTTCAGCATTACGCAAAATTTCAAATAATTTTCTACGTCATTCGACTACAACAATTTTCAAAAATGAAACAAAATGGGAAGTGCAAAATGAATAGGCCAGTTAGTTTTACATGTGTAGTGTGTAAATTGTTTGAAAATTTATCTAATTTGTTTAGAAATCATTTAAATGAAGTAGAATTGGTTTTTCATGAACAACTTTGCTTTAGAAATGATTTTTCTTGTGAAAGTCAGATTATTTCGCTTACTCAACATCTGTCTGAAATAATCACTCGTAATTTGGGGTAAAGAGTGGATGTAATAGTTATTGATTTTGCTGAAGCGTTTGATATAGTTCTGCTTGAATTATTGATATTGAAACTCATCGATGGATAACTTAATAGACGAGTAATGGCATGTGTAAGTGAATTTCTTGTGCATGTATAAGTGAACGATGTGAAGCGAAGCGAAAGGTGCGATAATTGTGAAGTCAACAGATAAAAAATATTGAGCATTTTTTAATATTTAGGTAAATTTGTGTGCAGTGCAGTGTATAGAAGTGAAGTGAAGTAGAAATGATTTTTATCCCTTTTTGTTACTGCTATTCTAATACATCTTCTTTTGTTAGACTACTTTGACATACGTTAATATTTTTTTTGAATTTTGTAAACGAGGGTTTCACATGTTTAAAATGTGGTAATTTTATAGTATAATTATTACATTTTATTTTATAGTATAATATATGTGATATTATGTATACGATGGTGTTAGATTAAAATGTTTGTCCCTATTTGTTTGAATATGAATGAGGGAATTGGTGCAGGCTTGGGAGCTTATGTGAATGTGTGGATTTATAAGAATGTATAGGCGTGTTTATGTAGTGTGTTAGTAAGTTTATTTAACGTGATTGTATACATAGTGCGTATTTGCATTTGTATCTAAATACACAGTGTATAAAATATAACTGGATGTTACTGTGAGAATGACACTTCACAACCTCCTTCACTGACTAAATCTTATATCGTCATACTAATTAGCATACCTCGTCACTTTTGCAATGAAGAGAATAAACATAGCCGGAAGCAGAATTTTAGTTTCCTTTCTCGTTGTACTTATCAATACTGGGGAACTAAATTAATTAAGATGCTCTATTTGGTATTTACTTTTATTTCTCTTCTTTCAAAATTATATTTTATCATGAAGTAAACAAAAAATAGAGGAGGGAATATGGAGTTACGAGGTTTGCTAATTAGCATGGTGATATGTGATATACATACAATAAAGATAAGTACAAATGAATAAGGCGCCTTGTGAATCAGTTCACATTTTAATTGTAAAAAGAAAAATTGGTAATTAATAATGTGGAAAAGAAAATTAATATTTTGGAAAACGAACGGACGCGTAGGTTTACAAGACCTTGGTTTTCACTGACAGCTGCTAATTACCAATGGTATTAGTGGGTTTTTACTATTAGATGGATTTCGAGTTGTTTTGAAAAGGGAAAAAAAAAGTCATGCTTTTTACACATTTTTTGCTTAAAAACATGTTTCCGCGCAAAATTGATGGCAAAACCTTAACACTCTTTAAAGCATTCATACTAGAAAAAAAGCAACGAACAAGCAATACAGTGTTCAGGACATCAGCTCTGACGAGTATTTACCTCAGAGTTTTTTGGCACAAGAGTCTATCGGTGACAATTACGTTCAATATATGTCAAAATATCAATCACACGCAGAAGGTTTTTATGGCTGTCCTGATGTGCTAAGCGAAGTAAAACATCTATAAAACTTGCGTACATATTGTTTGACGACAATAATCTATACGACATCCAAAGATAATTTTCTTGCCAACACTAATAAACTACGATTAATAGCAATGTTGATTATAAAGTTTTTGTTAGCAGAAATGACATGCAAATAAGCGAAAGAAGAGGCGAACACTCCGATAATGAGCACTGCTTTCTCCTTAGATCCAACATTAAGACCGTGATAATATTTATTTACGATGTAGTAGATTTGATGTAAAATTGAGAGCTCTCTGCTTGCAAGCAAATCTGACCTTTTTCAAATCCGAGAAAGACGTTCCTTTACGCACATTTTCACGTATGATGCTATCAGTGAAACCATAACCGATAATAAACAAACATATATACGGTCATTATATATATATATATATATATATATATATATATATATATATATATATTTTATCGTAACATATGATATGACCATAAAATTTTCACATTATTTGTTTTTGTTTGATTCTTCAAAGAACATTTTGACAATGAAGTAGAAAACAGTTACACTAAAACAAGACAACTAATTACAATCATTAAATATTACAATATGAATTTAATTTACAATACACAGAGACAAAATTATACGCAGACATACACACATACATACATACATACATACATACACAGGATGGTTATAAACTTTCCTTACCGAACACATTATAACAAGCAAACGAATAGTACAAACGCATAGTACGAGTACCAAACTTGCTAGTATTACTGTCCAGGGTATGGGGTGCAGGATTTCTATACGTCACAGCGCCACCGGCCTGTTCCAAATATGGCCACCAGGTGCCATGATCAGGAATAGTGCTGAATAGTCGCACACGCCGGACCGGTCGCCGTTCACTTGTTGACAAGTAATAGTAATGCTCAAGTAAACAACAGTACGCTGAATCGCTGGCTGAAAGGATTACAGAAGGGTCCTCTTTCTCCATCTGCTTTGCGGATCATGGTGAAGTTTGTATTAACTGGGGAATTGGGTGTCGCTCCGGTAAGAAACCGATGATCAGTGGAACCACAGGTGGTTGATGAAATTGCTGTTGCTCTGACCGACAACACGGCACGCAATTCTCGACCATAAAGCAGTGCGCGTGCTGTGTCCCCACAGTTGAACATTCCGTGGGCCATTGTACGGAAGGTGTTCGAACCATTCGCAAATGGTATCCGTACACGATCCATATCGTACAAGCGCTTTCACCACCAGACGCACAACAACGTGTTCACTTCTCTCTTCATTCTCTCGCAAGGATTGAAGTTGACGAGGCCTGATCTTGGACAATCCTAAGAACAGACGAGACATATTTTTCTCTGACGGATGAGGTAAACCCACAGAAGTGTGCGGTGTGGGGGGGTCTTCACCGCCAGGCAATGTGTATGAAGTTCCTCGCATGGTGAATGTGTCATCGTATGGTGTGGCTTCACGGCGACGTTCATCATTATCCCATTCTTTTTGAAGAGGCCGGTGCTAAAGGTTCCAAGACATGCAGTGTGACTAGCCAGCGTTACTGCGATATTCTTCGCCTGCATGTCATACCCTCTCTATCGGAAAGAGACGCATTGAACTTACCAGTTTATGCAAGATGGGACCCGCACATTGCTCGCCAAGTGTAACTGCTTCTTCGCAACATATTCGGTCACGATCGCATTATCAACAGATCGTTTCCAACGGCTTCCGTCACGATCACTCGATCTCACTCCCTGTGATTTCTGGATGTGGGACTACCTGAAAAACAGGGTTTACCAGGGCAACATTCACACATGTGTTGGTCTGAAGCGTAGCACAGCAAGAGAGATATCAAGCGTACCTGTAGAAATGTCTCGGTCATCTGTGCAGAATGCAATCCTGTACTTTCAGACTCTTCTGGACACTGACGGGCACCATATTAAGCCTCTTTTGTAACGGTAATGGTACCGGCATGCAATGATCTAATGCGGCACATTAAAGGTGTCCATTGAATTGCGTATTCATTCCATCATTCCCTTTTCTATGTCCTTCACAATGTTCACAGTACGTTTCCAGCACGTGCGATCCCGCACGTGGCACACATTCCTTGGCACAGCCGGTTAAATAGGTAGTAGTAGTGATAACGGGTGTAGTAGTGGCAGTGGCAGTGGTAGTGGTATGGCGAGTTATATAACACCCCAGTGTGTCTCTCGCATCCCAGTCTCCATATCTCTATCTGTGTAGTCTTCTTTACTCAATGCTCTTTTCACCACAGCCTCTTCTACTCGTTCTCCTCATGTACGTCTAGGTCTTCGTCTTTTTCGATGGGTAGCTGGATGCCATTTCCACAATATTTTCGGCTAACGTTCTTCGTTCATTCTTTGTATGTGTCCATATCATTTTAATCTTTTCACTTCTATGGTGTCAATTATATTAAAACTTACTTCCGCTTTTTTTCGTTCTTAACTTTATCTATTAACATCAGTCCGCAACCTCGGCGCCAAAGTCCATTTCCATTGCAAAGTCCATTTTTGTGCTCTTTTTTGTTACTTCCCCATACCTCAGATTCCTAAAAGGCAATATTCTCTACAACAGTCATTCTTACGTAATTTATCTTTCCATATCAGTGGATGTAATTGTCTTAAAGCCACTCTGACTTTGGCAATTCTGTTTTTAATATCTTGCGTACTGCCTCAATTTGCTTTTATTTCTGTACCAAGTTATGTGAATTTTTGACAGGGTTTTACTTCCGGATCATCATCCAGTTTCAGACCTTTAGCAATTCCTCCTACAACCATTCACTCAGTCTTGTTAAAATTTATTTCTAATTCCCATTTCGAGTACTCTTATAATTTCCCCAGCATATATAGAGCATCGCCGTCATCTTCAGCTAACACCACCTGATCATCTGCGAAGTGTAGAGAAAATAGTCACCAATTTTAATACCCGTATTATTACAATTCTTCCTCCATCTTCTCAGGGCTTCTTTCGAATATATTTTAAACAAAGTCAGGGCTACACGCACCTCTGTCGTATACCTTTATTTACTGGAAATGGGACCGATATGTTTTTCCTGTTTTATTTGGTTCGTATTGCCACTGTACAAATCTTTAACGTCTCTTCCTATTTCCATATTGCAATCGTCTATTTCGCCGCACTTTGTCTAATACGAATTGAAAGAAGTTTCTTGAAACGCAGAGTTCAGTATTGGCTTCAAAGCACAGGGTTCATGTTATACTAAGAATATGATGTTATCCCTTACAATAAACGTTTTAAAAGTCTTCATTTTTCTTCGAGTCATTTTACCATTATAAATTTTCAAAACTAGAAAAATGTTTCAAATCCAGAATATAAATAGAGGAAGTAATATTAGATTCAGCATCCCTAACATTATTATGAGTACATTTTCTACACACCATTATTATCAGTGTCTCATTTAGAGCATATCGTAATTCTTCTAATGAGTTTTACTTCACAAAGAAATTTAAAAAAAAACATATTCTAATCTTGATCTAAACAACATGAAAAAGAGATAAATGTTTCCTTTTCCCCAAGGAATATTTATAGAAACGTTTAGAATTTTCATAGGCTGCTACATAACGCGCAAAGACATAATAAGTAAGTAAATAGGATGCGATATAGCAAGATACATTAAGGGAGTAGGGAAGAATACAGTACAAATAGATTGCGAAGTTAGAGTTGAGAACGAAATGAGAAGTAGATTCTACTGAGCAAAGAAGTCAAAGAAGTAGAATTCGTGAAGGTGATGCAGAGCTTGAGAACATGTGATTGATGGATGCGGGAGATGTTAGAGAACGGATAAAGAATTGAGGGGGTACAGATAGGAGACGATGGAAGTGGAGAGGAAGAAATGGTGATACAGAAGCTAAGAGAGGAAAGAGGATAACGTAGATTAGGGGCCGCTAGGGAGGAAAAAGTAGTAAGTATAATGAAGTACTTTAATAAGGAAAGGTAATAAGGAAAGGAGAGGTGCAAGAGATAGGGATGTGAACGGGGTGTTGTGTAAAAGAGAATGGAAAGCTGAGGAAATAAACAGAAGAATGATTAAGGGATGGGTGGAGCTTTTAAGGATTTTGGTAATGACGTGTGTGAATATGAAGCTGAAAGAAAGCTGAATAATGAAAGATGATGTTTGCTACGTTTGGTGACGACTTCGGACGGAAGTCTTGGCCTACGGTGATGCTTGCTCTGGCTTCTCGATTGCTGCATGTATTCACTCATTGGGACTTCACGTCACCTGTACGACGTTAACTCAGTGTTCCCGGTACAGTGGAACTACGATATGTAGTTTTCAATAAGCTTAATAACGTACAGAAGATGTTGGTAAAGAGAGCACGGCTTGAGTAATCCGCTCCTCTGGATCCGCCACCCTCGAAGAACTATAGTGAGCTCGCACTTCGATTTGTAGTAGTTCAGAGAAGAAATTCAGTCTCGTGGCAGCTCTTGGTCAGCTTGCTCGCTTTCCAGTTCGCAGCCCCGGGTTCGATTACCGGTCGAGGCGAGACTATAGTGTGCGTGTTCCTTGCAATGTCTCATTATATGTTGCTGTGTGACGATGAGAAAATTCACTTCTTAAGTTGAAAAGATCGGAATACGGTGTGGGGATATCTACGTGCTAACCACACGTGCCCCCTTAACCCGTGAGGCAGGGACGTCGTCGGTAGGCCTGAGCCCGTTCACGGGACGTTGCGCCAAGTACATACATACAGAAAAGAAGTTCATCCGTTTCAGTATTTCGATCTTGATGGTTATTTTGAAAATGATTATGATGATTGCTATTTCTAAAAGACGGAGAAGGAATCGATTTTCCTTAAAAGAGGTGGTTTGTTAGTTGAGTGATTAATTATAATTAATCACCATAGTAATTTATAATTTTATGTTTTTGGACGCGCCAACTGTTACGGTCATTAGTCCCGTAAGTGTAGAGATGCATTATTACGAGAGGAGGCGGTGATCCGGTGATCGTGAGATCCAGTGGTTTTCCCCAACCAGTTATCTTTTACCTGCGTGACAGCGCTTCAGCCGGGACAAGCTCTGAGCTCCCGACTTGCCTTCTGGTACGTGTAGTAGTGTAGTGTGCATGTAAGTGTGTGTGTTAATAAGAAAGAAATGAGTGTAGGATAAGAAAAAGAAAGGAAATATTGCGAGCGGTCCGTTGCCCATACCACTCCAGTATTCGCCTGGGATTTATCGGAAAATCTACGGAAAACTACGAATCGGAGTAGACGGCCTCAAGAATACTTGTTCAGTCAGCTGCTGAATTCGACTTGGCTATCTAGCTAGTGTCGAAAATCCGCCACCTAGGACCTCACGTTCAGAATCACTGCAGTTGTATCAGTTGATGCCCTGAGCCACCTCAGCCGCTAGGTGGTTTGTCATTGCCTTTCACAGATTATGGGGTGATCGTGAAGGATGAAAGAAAAGACAAAAAGTGAATGGGATGATGGGGAAAACGGAAAATGGTCACTTGAAAAGCCAACAACATCACGAAATTGGACGATGTGTACGAATCACCGAATTGGCCGATGTGTACGATGCTACAAGTTTCTGCGCCACCTACGCAGTCTTCTGGCTCTCTACTGAACTTTTTCTAGTTTTCTAGTAATATTTTCTGCTGTAAGCAACTTATTTGCTCTATAATATGAAAATACAAAACATTTATACCAAATTATTGTTTCTTACGACTAGCATTCAGTAACTTCACATGAAGGAAATGTCTTGGCTGTTGAATGAACCACGACCTTGTTCCCCAAGGATCCTACTAGCATAAGAGTAGAGGAGAAGGTCCAAATACGTGCTAGCTTTTGATTTTTGAAAGTAGTTGGCACATTTTTCAACATATAGGGGAATTTAAACTTTGAGCCGTACCTTTGTCTCATATCCTCTAGTTCTGGAAAGTTTGAGAATAAAAAAGCCAGTTTCATAAAAAATGCGTTAATAAAAAAGTTGAAAAGTGTCGTGTTTTCAAAATCGGGTCCGAATATAGGCTACCCCTAATTTTTTTAGAAAAAATGGAATGAAAAAATAATGAGGTAAAATTCATTACAAATAGTTCAATGAAAGCACAAAATCGTAAATTTACATACAAAACTTACCTGTGTGTACGCCTCTCTCCCAACCAGAACATTCTGTGTGGGTCCACCCGTGACATGCAACACACTGTACTCAATCTTCACCATTTCTGTCTTCGGAAAACAGCCATTGGCAAAACAGGTAGGGTTTCTGAGCGTTTCGTGTGGGTTGTGGTCCCTCAAATTCCGAATCGGAATCGTCCAGGGATGACTATCTTTGATCTTCTGAGTCGGAGGAACTCAGTGAAGGAGGATGTTCTTTTTTTTCTTCTTTTTGATTTCTGAGATTTTTTTCTTTTTCTGGCTTTTGTCTTTCACCCTATCAGTAGTAAACGGAAACTTCCTTTTTGTCAATTTGAAGCGGCCCAAGAACCGTTGTAGCTCCTCACTGTATGGTGTTGCGGTGACCATAATTTAAAGCCAATTAAATGAAATGATTATAATGAGTTACATAAATAGTAGGTACATTGTAATTAAGTACATAATTTTTTGGTTATTTCAAAATGGTTTTGATCTGGTTCAAGTGTGGCCTACTCCAGAGGGGTAGCCCGTTTTTAAACCTCACTCACTAGCCCATATTTAGACCAAACCTCCTTTTTTACAAAACCATCACAGCAGTCATTACTGGTATGAAGTAGAAGATTGAATGAGGCATTGAAACAGTTCACCAACTCAACGTTAACACAGCCCTACTGCCAAATAACATTTATAGCCAACTGGCTAATAGTAAAAAACAATACTGTACATACCTGCTGTAGGTTGAATGGGAAAAAACATAACAATCGATGATTTTTTACGCACATCTTCTGAACGCGTTGACTGACTGATGGGCGCCAACTGCTCGTCGCTCTTCAACAGGACCAAGGGGACTAGTTTCACGCCATTCCCGATACAGTGCGACACCCTCCAACTTTACAACAGAAACTAGCCGGTTTTTAGACCCTCGCCTGTATTTAGACCTCTATCATTAAAAAAAAAGTGTCTTACCATGTTATTTCACTTAACAGATTTTTGGTGAAGTTGTTTTAATCGTTACTTTTCGTTATGTATTATCTTAACTCCTCGAGAGGGCTATGCAAACTATTTATTTTAAATCTTTAGAAAGACAACAAAATACTGCTGGCACAAGCGGTGATGGTATTTTCGTAGGGAAGTCTGATTGGCATTACCGACGCCATAATTGCATGCACTACAAACTTTTCCACCGACTGGATTGGTGCCAATCAGATTTCCCTACGAAAATCAATCACACTGGATTCAAAAGGGAAGGGATCACATTGGTCGTGACATCTTCCCAACAAACTAGTCAAAATATCTATTATTTTGCTTGGAGAAAAAGTCTTTCAATAAGTAAAAACATGAATTATATAAATAATTTAATTAAATGTAATATGTATTTTATGAAAATCTTGTACCCGTATAAAATATTATCCACTTTTATATACTATGTAAAAGCATCATATTATGATACTTAAAATATTAAGTACTATAATAATTAAATAAATAAACGAAGAATTATAGCGGGGTTGTGAGTTAAACATTTTGACCTTTATCGTATCCATTGGAGAAATGACATTCATACATGGAAAAATCATTATTACAATGGAAGAAAAAAAGACTGACCCCCTTCCTACATTGAATGCCACGACCCACTCGCGTTTCACGTAAGTGACATGCCACGGGACATATGGCTGAGTGAACATAGTCGTGTCAGGTTTTCTCAGGATGGATCTCTGTTTCCTATTTCTCTACCTATTCAATCTTCATGCTCGTTATTCACTACGCTTGCTATTTCAGCACATTAACCATCATTCACATTTCTCACCCTGATTTGGGTTGTTCAGGCTAGCGCCGGCGAAGAGTTATTCAGAAAAGCTTACTAGCGTGCGATGTTTAAATGGCGGTTGAATTTGCAGGAATGCACTTTGCCTCGATTCATGCTGTGCTATAAATGAATAGTTATAAACCTTCTCCAACATTTTCGTTAAAAACGAAAGGTCAATCCCAAAATTCGATAACCAGCAAATATTCCAAAAGGAATTATAAATTTTAAATCTTTTGGATGTAGCCAAATATTAGTGAATATTTCAATTTTACTTCCTCTGATACGTAATTCATATCGAATACGGGGAGAGATGGCTCAGTGCATCAACTGATGTCACTGCAGTCCCTCTGACCGTGAGATACTAGGTTCGAGTCCCGACAGCGGTAGGATTTTCGACACTAGCTTGTCAACTATTATCCGTTCCCCTAAGAAAAAACCTGATGTAAACAAAATGGAGAAATCTTTGCGCCGCACTACATTTCTGATTGGACAACTCCAAGCGCACTACTTTCGATGACGCGAGTAGCATGCCCCGCCATTTCAAATGGAATAATATCTGTCAGACAAATGCCACGTCCATGCAACATCTTTACTTATGATCAGTCTGCTTTAGGAAGTGATGGTCAATAACCGGATGTTGTTAATTATTTGTATAAATTGGTTGGCCTACAATTCGGAAGTTCTTAATTACAATTCACAAGCTGCAACAATTTCGCAAGCGTAGGTGTTTCGTTTCTGCACTTTTGTCCTTTGAATGCAAGGAAAGCACTTCCTATCTAACGGCGCTGACTACAAAGTCATCGTATGCTTCACACGGGTTTCTTCTCTGGCGTTTGTAGTTTTCCGTTGTCAGTGAACTCTTTCCGGAATTTCAATACGCTGAATACGGATATTCCGGTAAACTCTGCGTTTTGATTAATCGGGAACGACGGATTACTATGCAAAAGCGAATTGAAAACGTTCAGAACAATGCGTTTTTCGCTACTCCGAAGAAATTTTCCACACTTTCTATTTAATTACTGAAGGGTCAGCCACACTCTCATTCTAAAACGAACTCAAAAGCAGGGCCTCACAGGCCGATCAGTGGCGCGGCGCCGCGGTCCCACGAGCCGCGTCCCATGCGCCTCACCCAAGTCGCACATTCGTGGGCGGAAGTATCAGAGGTTCGCAACATTATCGCCCAGCAAGACGCATTCAGTTCACAATGGTCTCCTTTCTCGAATCCGTTGCAATAGTTTTGACGCAAGTTTATTTTAACGAACGATCGAAGATTAATTAGTTCTTATACAGAGAACTACTTACTTTAGCGACAGGATCCCGACAGCAGTAGAGGTCACACTGCAAACCAATGAGAATCATCCTAATACACGCGCGTTTGTTTACATCAGGATTTTTCTTAGGGTGAACGGATAATAATCCACTTGTCTGGAGGAGAATTCTAGCAGCCGGCTCCTCTGATCGATATTTTTTCGTGGTTTCTCCGATCAATACCAAGCGAATGCCGGAGCAGTATCCTATCAAAAGGGCCACGGACCGCGCAAGATCTTCCCTTCCTCTTCCTTGTCATATCCTCGCCCTTTACATACACACACACACACACACACATACACACACACACTAACATGCACTACACTACCACACATACCCGGAAACCAGTCGGGAGCTTAGAGCTTGTCCCGGCTGGGGCGGTGTCCCGCTGGTGGGAGATACCTGATTGAAGGGAAAACCGCTCTAGTCGACGGAAGGTCGGAGCCGGATCTCGCCATCCAGCGGATAAAAGATCACCGCCACCTCCCGACGAAAAAACACGCACTACACTTACGGACTGATGACATCTGCGCCCGGAATTACGAACAATCAATGAATCAATCAATCAAATTAATGCAATGAATTTTTTAACATGTTATTCCAGCTAGTTTCGTATTATGGTTTTCGTAGTTTCGTATATTTGGAATTACATTGTTCAAGATCGCGCGTCAAGATACTAAATAAGACGAGCGAATACAATTGCACAGAATGCTAAGAAAAGAAAAACCTTGGTAAATATACTCACTAAAAATTTTGCTCTCAAATTGTTCTATAGGTCAATTAATGGCTTTCAATGGTTTTGATACCTCTCGCAGGCTTCTTGTCGCTAATTTATTAAATTACATATTACAAAGACCACCGTTGTTCATTATAGAAATTCATTTACATTTTTATTTCTTCATTGGAAACGTCCATTCAAATACTCAGGATTAATTAATAATTTTTGGACTCGTGCGATAAGTACATTTCCTAAATGTATGAGTTTCTACAATTAGTAATATTTATTTTATACATAATTCATAAAAACAAAACTTTTCATTAACTTGTTCTTTAGCGAAATATGACTCGCAATGAAAATAAAACAGTTCCCCTGATGGTAGAAATTCTTTTAACTTTCCCAGAGAAAAATGTGATTGGAGGTGGAGTAGAGTGTCGACAAATTAACCCTCGGAAGTCGTGACGTTCGATTTTTAGCGAGAAAATGTTTGTCGTGCTGCCGGTTTCGAGATAAAGGCCTGTGACTCTGAGGAACACGAGCGCTATTTCTACAACGCGTGCGGCGCTCACTGCGCCATCTATGGAGCGTCACGGGAACTCATTGAAAGGCGACTGCGCGAGCGGCGCCACGTGCAACCCGTCGCCCTGCCCACGCCCTCGCCACGTGCTCCGCACGCCCTCGCGACCGCACGCGACGACGCAGCCGCGCTGGGTTCAATGCGACGGGCCGGAGAGATGCGTAGCGGTTCGGCGCATGAAGCGATTGGGAAGAATCTTGAAGCATTCCAAGATGTATCGCAATGTTCATTTTGCGGAATTGAAGACTTCCATTCGATAAGAAATAATAAAGAAGTATGAGTTCGTAGACTAGGATGAATAAATGAGCCCAATGACCTACATTTCATTGTGGGTTTGCAAAGAGCGTCAAACTTATTCTGCTTCAAATCCCCATTGATATGCAACGAACGCAACATATTTTTGGGTGCGTAATCTCTCGAAGGTTATATTCGTACTTTCATAACACTCAAAATAAATTCGATATCATAATTGTAACGTTTATTGTAATAACTTATACTACGAACGAACTAACATTCTCTTTTGTCCTGTTGACTGATTGTGAAAGAATAATTATTCGTTGTTACTGCCATGTAGGAGCACGTGCTGTAGCATTGGCGGCACATTAACATTCTAATAAAACAATTATTTACATTATTTTCTATTGTGCAGAAGTCCAGGTTGGACCTTGGACAACACTTGCAGCACTGTGAGAGTATGTCTACTTCGCGGGGGTTGAGTCATATAGGAACTTAGAATTATCCCGATAAAAGGCCCTAAAGAGGAAAGGAGAAAACATTTAGGAAGAAAGAGTCGGTCCGTAGCCCATGGGTTAAGGTATCGCTCCGGCCGTCTACCAAAAATACGACGACATCGAGTATTATTCCACTTATTGGACACGGGCGAACATTCCACACATTGTAAATCGTCGTCGTCGTCGTTGTTGTTGTTGTTGTTGTTGTTGTTGTTTTATTATATTTTTTAGTGAAAATGCTTCATGCTGGAACTCAACATAGAACGTTCGTCAACCAGGGCTGCAAAGTGTGTACCACGAAAAAAGTGATAGAATATTCAATAAGGTCTTCTCACGGAAGGTTATTCTCCCGTGGTCTGACTGTGTAGAATACGGCGTAAGAAACAAACTGTGCCCCATTAGAGTAACGAAAGTCCTCTTTAAAAGGTTTAAAACTCATTCTTTCCGAGTGATGCACGATACACTATGTTGCACCTGGTTGCGGCGCAATGTGTGTAGAGGGTTGCATATGCGTCTGATTTTCCCCATAATCTGCGAACCTCTATTTTACTTTCTCGATACTGCTACGTAGTACGGAGAAAGTACTGTCATACTCCAGCAAAAAATTGTCAGTATACCTTCCCTTTGTGTCTTTCACACGCAACCAATCTTTATACATTCATCGTCATAAAAAAAAGCTGCACCCCGAAGGACCCTACTGATCCGCTGCAAACTCGATGGGTATCTTGCACACCATTCACTAAGCCAATGATTTCGTTTTCACGGTCGGCCCCGCACTGGGAGGTCGGGGGTGGCGTCGTGCCTACCAGCCGTGAATAGAGGGTCTCAAACGGCCGCGCCGGCCATTGCGACATCGGGTATCGTCGCCAGAGCGTCACCTGCACGTACACTACACCTAGGCGACGTGTTCGACAGTCGGTTGTCCAGATAGAAATTTTCGAGAGGGGCCGCAACATGGGTGTGCGGGTGGCTGGTTGGTCCTGTCGGCGTATTGCGCGCCACACCGGTCGTACGGACACCACCATCGTCCGCTGTTAGCGGCAATGGAATGAGGAAGGCACGCACATACGACATGCAGGATCTAGACGTTCGCCACGCACCAGGAGGAGGGAGGACCGACGGATGGTCCGCAACGGGCGACCAGATCCAACGGCAACTATAGGTGCTTCAGCAGTGATTCACCGGGCTCTTTAGCCTGCACTGTCACATCCTGTAAGTGCCAGTACAACTGGAAGGCGGTTGTACAACGCAGGGCTCGCCGTACGCTGACCGTTATGACGCCTGCCCCTCACACCTCAGCAACGTAGTTGCAGACTCGCCTGGTATCGCGAGTCTGCTTGAGTCCTGCTTCTGCCTTGATGGCGATGACGACCGGGTCCGTGTGAGGAGGCGCAGTGGGGAGCGCCACGGCGAGCGATTTGTGATGTCCCATCACACGTCCCTCCAGCCTGATGTGATGGTGTGGGGCGATATCCTATGGTGCCCGTTCACCGTTAGTGTTCCTCGGAGACACCGTGACAGCGCGTCTGCATACCACAGCCATCTCCCGAGCATGGCTTGCAGCCGTGGATACTATGCCATGGCCAGCCGCATTGCCACAACTTTCCCCGATCGAGAATGTTGGGGGTGCTACGGAGCGTGCGAACAGGAACCTACCCCTACCCACCAATCTGCAAGAACCGCGCGCTCAGGTGCAGGCTGCATGACATGGACTAGCACAGGACTCCATTATAGACTTGTTCAACTCCATGCCACGACGTCTGGATGAGTGTGTTTGCCAATATGGCGACCTCTCGCCGAACTAACATGTACATACAGTCTGTGGGCGTGTAGCGCAGTAAATATTGGTCCTACAAACGTGAAAATGTAATAATTTCATATGCGTGGTACCCTCTACCTGCCTGCCAACAATGATCGCAATCCGCCTCGTCCTCCTGGGTGCAGCTTTTTTTATGACGATGAGTGTAAATGAGGATTCTAAAGAAAGAGAATTTCACGGAGACGTGACAAATTGCACTTTGAGTTTAAAAATATGAAGGCTTTGTTTAAAAAATGCATCTAAAAATTCGTGCAAAATGCAAATCGTAACGCGCATCAGGGTCTTTTAATATGTATCGTTAAGTAACTCTTAAATGAAGCGTTCTAGGGCCTTAAAAACTAAAATTTTGAGGCCAAGAAGGATGGAATCTTTACCAATCTATTACATTTTTGCTGGTTCGACGCTTCGCGATTCTACCCTTCCTGTTCAGAGCATGTAGAATCCGCAACTGTATGTAATTACTAAATACTGGATATTCAATGCGACTGAATTACACAGATGTACCTCTTTGCTGGATAATAGTTAAATAAGCATAGTTTGTATTGACAAGGGTGTATTGTATTGTCATCAATTACAAGGTGACATATAGAACAAGAGGCAAAGGATAAGAGGATCTTCAAAGAAATTATATTACAGGCTTAATATGGAAATGGAAAAATAAGGAAAAGGGTCGGGTATAGCATGCGAGAGTTCTCACACGGGTACGGTAATTTGGTAGAATACTGTTCCTAATACTTCGTGTACCGGCTGAATTAGTTTCGGAGCCAGCATTACCACTGCCTCTGCAGAGATTCTTACAAGAATGGATTGGGGTTCGAGCCCTGATGGTGAGGATATTTGATACTAGGTGTATAGATAGGTTGAATTCAGCCGAGGAAGAGAAAACAAATCTAGCAGCCGGCTCTTTTGATCGGTAATTTTCTTTGGTTTCTCCACTCAGTACCAGGTGAAGGCCGGACCACTACCTCAATAATCGCGACACCACGCGATCTTCCCTTTTACATCCTTGTTCTATCTTCTTCCCTCACACACTCATACTTACATGCACTACACGACTACATATCGGGAAACCGGTCGGGGACAAAGAGCTCGGGCGTTGCGCTGATGAGGGGAGATATCTGTAGGGAAATATCCACCTCTCTAGCCAACGTGTTGGTCGACTGCGGATCACACCATCCAGTGGGGAAGGAATCACCGCCAACATTTGGAATAAAATATTCATAACACGGAACTAATGACCTTTGTAGTTGAAGGGCTTGGAAGTATGCAATAAAGCAATACTTTGCGTAAACAGATTCCATGCTTTCTGGGTACTTGGTACCGAAAAGGTTGTTTCGACAAAAGGACCGCCCGCCCGTCCGTCTTGTAACCACGTTAGTGCCTAAACCAAATAAAAGATTTCCTTCAAATTTTATATTCCGCTATGACCGATTTCATGTCACCTTTGAATGTAAAAACTGTATTTTAAGTTTTGAGGGATTATGACATTTTCGAAATTTTCTTAATACTTGCTGGAATAGAGCAAAGACAGCTTATTAAAACGACGCAGGTCGATTTTTGTTGAAAAATATTTTTCAGAAAAACACGTTTTGGAGTCCCTTGATTCTGAAAAATAGTTTCAAAACGTCCGTCCCGTCCCGTCCCGTCCCGTCCCGTCCCGTCCCGTCTCGTTCCGTTCCGTCCCGTCCCGTCCCGTCCCGTCCCGTCCCGTCCCGTCCCGTCCCGTTCCGTTCCGTTCCGTCCCGTCCCGTCCCGTCCCGTCCCGTCCCGTCCCGTCCCGTCCCGTTCCGTTCCGTTCCGTTCCGTTCCATTCGAGGCGCCGCAATTTGAAAAGTATTCTTCAAAATTTGGAGGTACTTTACATGAAGCTCTCCGGACATTTTCAAAATTTTCTCAAAAACTGCTCCAATTTTTTTTCTTTAAATTTCTGTAAGGATATAATAAAATACACTTATAAAGGTGGCATATGTTCCATTTACACGGTTAACTCTGAATTTTCGAAAATTGAAAAGTTCGACATTTTTTTGGCGTCTTCCTAGAACTGCAAAATTGAAGATAGAGATTATATTTTTTCTGCACGTCTCTGAACAAGTGTGGTAGTATCGAGAAGCGCCGGACCAGCAAAATATAATATAATGTTCAAGAAGCTCTCGTCCTACAGATTTCGGTCCGAGGAAAGTTTGTGGCCTTCGGCTTCAAAAATCTGAAGGCCCAAGAACGCTTCCTCTAGGAATTATTCAACTAATTAGATTTTAATAATGCTCCCCGAGTGTTGCGTGGTGCTTTTGACGTGAATATTTTCATTCATTTTTTCAACAAATCCTTCATATTTTCAAAGTCAAAGTGCAAATTGCCACGTCTCCGTGAAGTTCTCTTTCTTTAGAGATCTCATTTATGAAGATACGTGTGCGCAAAACTCATCTATACTACTGAAATAATATAGGAGATGATTTTAAGTATTATAAACAATAAAACCTGAGATTAAGTAGGAGTATCTGGACTATCATACGCTGTACCAACAATACTTCAACCTATTTTCAATTGTTAATATATCGATCTGTTTATTAATAAATTTAGATCTAGATCTTTTACTAACCTGCTCAAAAGAGCTTTTAGAGTACTAAATGCACTACGAAAATAGTCCTAATTTTCTTGCAAATGCTTCAACTTGACCAAGATATAAATTAACTTGTTGAAATCACTTATCACTCTAGGGAAAGTACTATAT
Source organism: Acheta domesticus (assembly GCA_031308135.1). Classification (NCBI taxonomy): domain Eukaryota; kingdom Metazoa; phylum Arthropoda; class Insecta; order Orthoptera; family Gryllidae; genus Acheta; species Acheta domesticus. The sequence goes on from JAHLJT010009436.1 coordinate 144,818,440, forward strand.
TCCAGCATTTTCAATACAATATCATGACTGAACACGCTGAGTTGAAAATTTCACTGAATCATTGCTGATTAAGAAAACTAGCGTACCCGTGCGAGAACTCTCGCATGGTTTATGCGAGCACTCTCGCATGAACTTTCCCTATCCATTTGTCTATCCTTTTCATTAAGAAGGAATGTTGTTAATGAAATGTGTTGGTTAAAAAAAATGGATAAATGTAACTTCGAATGTACTTTGCACTATATTCTAATGTATTTACAGAATATTAAACAAAAATAACAATGCAATTGATGTTGGAAACAAATTTTCAATAAAGGTTTATTCAGCATTATAGAGAGATGCTCTTGGAACAATTCATACTTCTTTAAAAAAAACATTTGAAGAAATTATTCAGTCTTCCTTGAGAGTTAGCTTTTCGCTTTCTTTCGTAGACACAAACGCATTAGAAAAGGTTTATACTATTGAGAAAGACTAGGAAAGTAGTGCGAAATACTGGATCGGGCTAGTTCTACCCTATTCTTTGCAATATTATTTAACTTTCCGTGATTTGTCAAGAGGAACACCCGTCGAGGTGGGTTGGTCCACGTCCTGACGGGGGAATGCAGAGAAGGCTCTCAAGTGTTCCTTTCTCCATTTTTTTCATCTTCTTGCTTCTCATTTAATGTCATGTACGGTCTTTTCACTTCTTTTTCTTCCTCACTGGCCTTCTCTGTATGCTGAACGCCCACCCATGTGTTCGCCGTGCATGGCGACCCGTGTCGGAGGGAATGTGTGTCCTGGCAGTTGAGAGACCTGTTTGTTTCCCTATCTAGTCCTAGTGCTATTGTTCGCCTTGCACTAAGGGGTACGTTGATTACGTATTTTGGGAAACATTCCTTGTAGGCTCCAACACACTCGCTTGGCCCCGAACTCTTCTAGACGGGCGGTCGGGAGCTAACCCACTCCTGATCAATCGGCTCGGACTAGGTCTTGTACTGAACTCCAGGGTGAGCGGGGGGATCCACGGCGGTGCAGCGCTGTGTTATTCCCCCACTATATCTCCGTGGCAACCCTGGCACACCGATGGAGTGTCCCCTTGTTGGGCTCCGTGGTGGGTGGGGACCACAAGGATGAACCTATTCCATCTTAATGGATACTTCACCTTTCCCTCCGCCCTCTTCCGCAAGGAAGAGGAGTTGTGCCGAGAGTACCTTCGACTTGAATAGTTTCTTTTCTAGAGAAGAAGATCGACCCAAGATGCCTTGTTTCCTCTTCATGTCATGCGCCGAGGAAGGTAAAACTTTTAAAACTGTTAGTGCTGTCCGTCTGGCGCGGGCCATAGAAGAGGCTTACGGGAAGCTCCGAGCGGTCGTGCGACAGAGGAATGGAACGATTCTTTTTGAACCACGTACCGACGAGCAAATTGGAAAAATTCAAATACAAAGCAGATTGCCGGCCTCCAGGTAGTAGTCACGGTTCATCCCACCTTGAACCTGTGCAAAGGCGTAGTAAATCACGAGGACTTTGCAACAGAAACGGAGGAAGATCTTCTAAACTTTTTTAAGACCTTTGGCGTGACTGAGGTGTATAGGATCGGAAAGAAAGGAGCAGGGGAAAGTGATCCCTACTTCTACCCTGATCCTTACTTTTGACCGACCATCCCTCCCGGAAAGGATCGTTACCGCTTTCTACAACATCCGTGTGCGGCAGTATGTGCCGAATCCTTTGCGCTGCTTCAAGTGCCAAAGGTTTGGGCATACCCGGCAGCGATGTATGTCCGTAAACGCGGTTTGCGGGAAGTGCGGATCATCAGTTCACGACCCACAATCCTGCGACAAACCACCGCACTGTGTGAATTGCGAAGGCGATCACCCAGCCAACGACAACCAGTGTCCCACGTTTCTCCGGGAAAGGGAAATCCAAAAAATAAGAGTAACCGAAAAAGTTTCCTTCCCTGAGGCGAAACGTAGGTTCCAAATCAGGAATCCAGTGGACCTATCACGATATTTTTCCAGTGCTATAAAACCTAAGTCCCCGGGGGTAACAGTGAGTTGTCAAACTCACTGTGCCCCAGCGGTAGTTTCACACTTTAGTTGTCAGGTGTCGCCGATAGACTTCCCGGAAGATTCGGCGTGTATCCAAGGTGGGAAAGTAATCATTCCCACCAAGTACAAAAAAAACCGCTCAAAAACTCCACCAGACATCGACCACTTCCACTGGGACTGCTACTGAAACCCATCTCAAGCAGATACCGCCTCCCAGGAAAAATATGTCATCCAATCCCCTCCACCTCTTTCTGTTTCCGAGATTCACATCGGACGATCCTCCAGCCCCTGTTGATCTCGGTCACCCGTGGCCAAAAGCCGGGAAACCCCCCGACACAGGCGACCATATCCAGCAGCAGTCAGGATGACTCTGCTGTTGATGAGGACCCCACGAGAGTTCCTCTACAACCATTCAGAAGGTGAGAAAGAAAAAAAGCAACAAAAGAAATAATTTCTCATAATGGCTCTCTCATGGAACTTAAATGGTCTTCGTGCTCACTCAGAAGAATTAAGATTAATAATTTCTCGCCACAGACCATTTATAGTCTGTCTTCAGGAAACTCATCTTCTCCCTCATCATCCCCTGTGTCTTCGCGGATTTAACATCTATCGGTTCGATCAAGACAACGGACTTCGTGCTCACGGCGGCGTCGCGGTACTCATCCGCGACTCCCTGTTCTCTGAGAAACATAACGTTCGAACCGACCTCCAAACAGTTTGCGTTGGGGTACACCTACCATCCTTCTCTTTTACGGTGTGTAGTATATACATTCCCCCTGGCCAAGTCGTGTCACAAGAGGAACTCGAAGATGTTTTTTTTCAGTTGCCAGCCCCTTTTCTTATTGCGGGGGATTTTAATGCCCACAATCCCCTCTGGGGTGGAACGAGGACCTGCCCGAGAGGTTCTATCCTCGAAAATATTATTGACCAGCAAAACTTAATTCTTCTGAATACCGGGAATCACACTTATTTCTCCTTGGCGTCAAACTCCTTCTCGTCAATCGATCTGGCACTCTGCAGTCCATCCCTATCTACCATGGTAGAGTGGACTGTTCTCGATGACGTACATCGGAGTGACCATTTTTCCACTCTGGTCCACTTTAATATCCCTAATTTAGACGTCATCCACCCTCCTCGCTGGCTAATCCATCGAGCCGACTGGGATACATTCAGCGAGAAAATTATAATGCCAGTCCACTTTTCAAATAATATCGATACCTTGGTGGCCCAATTCACCGACGCCCTTCTTCGCGCAGCCACCATTGCAATCCCGACGTCTACGTGTCGGCCACGACGCGTCCCTGTGCCTTGGTGGAATGCTGACTGTGCCACCGCGGTGCGTGATCGAAAGCAAGCACTCGCGAGGCTCAATAGGTTCCCCACCGCATCAAACCTGATCGATTTCAAAAGAAAGCGGGCCAGAGCCAGATTAGTAATACGGGAAAGTAAGACCGCTTCCTGGAGAGCCTTATTTCTTCTCTTTCTTGCCATACCCCGCCTAAAGTAGTATGGCGAAAGATCCGACAGATCGGAGGAAGATTTCCCCACCATCTGTCCCAGGACTTCTTATCAATGGAAATCTTATTACTTCTCCAGAAGAAATAGTTGAGGAATTGGCCTGTCATTATGAAAAATACCTCCAGTTCCTTACACTACTCCCCTAGCTTCTTGAAAACGAAGAGTAGAATTGAGAAATGCAGATTGGACTTCTCAACTTGCCTGGAGGAAGATTATAACGCCCCTTTCTCCATGGATGAATTTTCCTGTGCGCTCGCCCGTGTGAAAGATTCTGCTCCAGGACCAGACCAGATACACAACCAAATGTTAAAACACCTGCCGGAAGAGGCACATATTTTTCTCCTCCGTATCTTCAACAGATTTGGATGGAACATACCTTTCCTAGGACCTGGCGCGAAGCGATTATTATTCCTATTCCTAAAGAAGGAAAGGACAGGACAAAGCCGTCAACCTACCGCCCAATCTCGCTCACAAGCTGTATATGCAAACTTCTGGAGCGAATGGTGAACACGCGTTTGGTCTGGCACCGGGAACAGAGAAACCTACTTACACCCATCCAATGTGGTTTCAGGAAGAACAGGTCAATCCTTGGACCACCTTGTCCCCTTACCACACAGATCTCCACTGCTTTCATGCTACGTCAACACCTGGTAGCAATTTTCTTCGATATAGAGAAAGCATATGATACTACCTGGAGGTACGGCATTCTTCGCACCATCCATTCTTGGGGTCTTAGGGGCCGGCTCCCCCTTTTTTTAGTAGCCTTTCTATCTTCAAGATACATCCGCGTTCGCCTTGGTGACAGGGTACCCGCAAGCCACCATTTAGAAAACGGAGTCCCTCAGGGCTCAATTCTGAGTGTCACTCTGTTTGCCATCGCTATCAATAGTATAGCGTCGATAATCCGACAGCCGGTGAAAGCATCGCTCTTCGTTGACGCCTTTGTCATTTTCTGCTCTTCCAAGAGTGTTCAAGTGATAGAGAGACAATTACAACTTGTCCTCAACAAATTGCAGGAATGGAGTGATGCGACAGGTTTCAAATTCTCCGCATCAAAATTAACTGTATGCACTTCTGCAGGATTCATCATCTCCATAACCACCCGGATCTTTTTCTTGGAAGCACTCTTTTATCCTTTTGTGGACTCTGCAACTTTCCTTGGGCTTACTTTCGATAAGAGCCTAACTTGGCGAAATCATATACGTAAACTGAAAAGCCGATGTGTCTCACCTCTGAACTTCCTCCGCACCCTTACAGGCAGCTCTTGGGGAGCAGGCCGTGTGTGTCTCTTGCGTTTGTATAGAACCCTCATCCGCTCCATTTTGGATTATGGATGTATTGTATATGGGTCAGCGTCACCATCAACCCTCCGGCCATTAAATACCATTCACAACGCCGGTATAAGGATTAGTACAGGCGCCTACCGCACGAGTCGCATCGAATGCCTCTTGGCCGAAGCTGGCGAACCATCTCTGAGCCGAAGGAGAGATATTTTATTAGCCTCTTATGGGGCTAAAGTGTCGGGACTGGTTGACCACCCTTGTCGTCGTATAATCATCCACCCAAAGTATGAGTCCTCGTACATTCTTAGAACATCGTTACCCCATCCTCCAGGTATTAGATTACGAAATCTTCTCCGGGAATTAATGTCGAACTTCCCATCCCTGTGAAACCCACAAGTGACCGGATTCCCCCTTGGAAACTCCTCCTTCCCAGTATTGACTTCAGACTCTCCAATCTGCCCAAACAAACTATCTAGTCCTCTGGATTTACCAGAAGCAGTTTCTGGTATGAGAGAATCCGTTCACCGATCACTTTATTCTATACACTGATGGTTCATCGTGCAGGGCGACCGCGTGTGGCATGTGGTTGTTTTACTGTAATCAGGGCCACCAAATCATTTTTCGGCTTCACTCCAAGTGCAGTATATTTCACTGCCGACATGTTTCAATTTTTGAAGGCCCTAAAATACCATTGTCAATCGGTTCAAGCGACGTGGCGGCGATAACTTATCTGTTCTGATTCTCTCCAGCTCTCTCAACTGTCCTCACGTCCTTCGTCAGACTACCTGACTTTATATCCGTTCAAAGCCTGCTTCATCGTCTTCTGTCCCCGCCGCTATGACCTGATATCTTAGTTGGGTCCCAGGCCCGTGAGTATCAGAGGAACCGACTGGCGACTATAGGCGCGAAATCATCTGACTCTCGTTATAATAGACTCGTATCGACGTTCACCTTCTGTGGCCAACTGTTTGATATGTTCAGGTGCTTTCTTGAAACGATCCCGTGCTTAGAGGCGTAGTCAAACCAAGAGTGGCACAATACACTTTTAAAACTAAATGCGATTAAAGAATTCTGTGTATCCCTGCGCTCCTCATCACGGTCCTGTAGGCGCGAGGAG